>JAZKJV010001286.1:780000-1299368 GCA_037367405.1 Ottelia alismoides
TATATATATGTGGATGGTCCTGTGAGAGCCGAAAACTATGAGAGCATGAGATCAGTGAGTCTGGACTACTAGACTCTGCTCATCTCTCTCCTCGGAGGAGATAAATGAGCAGAATCTGGAGGTCCAGACTCATTGCTCACATGCTCTCACATGATCAGCCCCCCCTCTCTCTCTCTCTATATATATATATAGTATTGATCATGTGAAAGCCAAAAATTCTAAGAGCATGAGAACAATGATTCTAGACTATTAGATTCTATCATCTCTCTCTTGGTTGATTGGAGAAGGAGAGAGGTGAGCATAATCTAGTGGTCCAGACTCATTGCTCTCACAATCTGTAGCTCTCACAGGATCAACCCCCACATCTCTCTCTCTCTCTCTCGATATATATATATATATATATCTGTGTGTGTGTGTGTGGAAAAATGGGCTACCCCCACTCTATTTTTCCATATTTTTTATCTTTTTACAAAATAAAATCATGTATATTCATCTATATATCTCTTTAAAATGCCATTCGAATTTTCATATAAACAGAGACTCATATGCCCTTCACCTAGAACATGTAATTTTAATGGTCTAAACATTGTTGTAATCCACATGTTCTACATGGAGGGAATATGAGTATCCATTTCTGACGAAATGTGAATGACATATTGGAGAGAGAGATATATAGATGAATATATATGATTTTATTTTGCAAAAAAATTAAAAAATGTCAAAAATGTGGTAGGGATAGCCATGTTGGCTATCCCTAGGGAGGCAACCCCCTTGAACCCATATGTGTGTGTGTGTATGGTTGTTCCTGTGAGAGCAAGAGACCAATGATTCTGGATCACTAGATTCTATCATTTCTCTCCTCATTAATTGCACGAAGAGACAGAAAAGCAGAATTTAGTGGTCCAGATTCACCGCTCTCATGCTCTCACAGTTTTTGGCTCTCACAGGATCATCCTCTCTCTCTTTATATGTGTGTGTATGAGCAGTGATTCTGGATCAAGAGAGAGATGGTAGAATGTAGTGGTCCAGATTCACTGCTCTCATAGAGGGTTGATCCTGTGAGAGCTAAAACTCTGAGAGCATGAGAGCAGTGAATCTAGACTACTAGATTCTGCTCATCTCTCTCCTCCTACAATCAACTAGGAGAGAGATAACATAACCAATTGGTCCAAAATCTTTGCTCTCATGCTCTCACATGATCGATCCTATATATAGAAGGTTGATTATGTGAGAGCAGTGAGTCTGGACCATTAGATTCAACTGATTGTTTGGAGGAGGAGAGAGACGAGCAGAATCTAATGGTCCAGACTCACTGCTTTCATGCTCTATATATATATATATATCTGTGTGTGTATGTGTGTGTGTATGTATATATGTATAGATATACATAATCATATATATGTATATATATTTATATATGTATGTATACATATATATCTACATATATATGTATACATACATATATAAATATATATATACATATATATATATATATGTATATGTATACATATATATATATAGGGATTGGGGAGTATGCACCAAGGTGCATGTAATTTTACATGCACAGGGTCTATATCTTTCAAGTTTTTTTTTACTTTTTTAGAAAATATCACATGTGTATTCATCCTTATATCCCTCCTATATGCCATTCGAATTTCATCAGAAATAGAGGCTCATATGCCTTCCATCTAGAATAGGTAATTTTAATGATCTTAGAACCAGTTCTATATGGAGAGCATATGAGTTTTTTTCTGACGAAATTTGAATGGCATAATGGAAGGATATATAAATGAATATACAAGATGATATTTTTCAAAAAAAGTAAAAAACATGTATGATACAAGCTCTGGTACATGTAAAAATACATGCACCTGGGTGTATGGTCCCCAACCCCCCCCCCCACACACACACAGATATATGTATGTATGTATGTATGTATGTATGTATGTATGTATGTATGTATGTATGTATGTATGTATGTATGTATGTATGTATGTATGTATGTATGTATGTATGTATGTATGTATGTATGTGTGCGTGTATGTGTGCGTGTATGTATGGATGTATGTATGTATGTATGTATGTATGTATGTATGTATGTATGTATGTATGTATGTATGTAGAGTTAAATGGGGCTACTCCCTGGGAGGAGCCAACGGGCTGCTCCCACCATCATTTTCTCCCCCATTTATTTTTTTTGGAAAATAAAAATATGTATATTCATCACTATATCCCTCTAACATTCTACTAAAATTTCGTCAGAAACAGAGACTCCTATACCCTTCATCCAGAACATATAATTTTAACGGTCTTAGAATTGTTGTAATTGACATGTTCTGGATGAAGGGTATAGGAGTCTCTATTTCTGACGAAATTTTAATGGAATGTTAGAGGGATGTAGTGATGAATATACATATTTTTATTTTCCAAAAAAATAAAAAATGAGGGGAAAATAGGGGTGGGAGCAGCCCGTTGGTTCCTCCCAGTGAGCAGCCCCACTTTACTCATGTATATATACATATATGTATGTATACGTAGATATATATATATGTGTGTAGAGGAGTGATCTTTCGAGAGAAAAAAGTTGTGAAAGTATGAGAGAGGTGATTCTGGACCACTAGATTCAACAGGAGAGAGAAGAGTGGGAGAGAGAAAACAGAATCTAGTGGTCCAGAATCACTCTTCTCATGCACTAACAACTTTTTTCTCTCACAAGGTAACTCCACTATGTATGTATGTGTATCTATGTATACACACACACATGTATATGTGTGTGTATGTGTGTGTGTGTAGGAACGATCCAGTGAGAGCAAAAAGTGTGAGAGCATGAGAAGCGTAATTCTGGAATACTAAATTCTGCCTTCTCTCTCCTGTTTGAATGTAGTAGTCTAGAATCACTACCCTTATGTTCTCACAATTGTTTTCTCTCACAGGATCACTATCATATATATAGAGACCCTTTCAAATGAGGTGGGATCTCACCAATATTGTGGTGAACCACCAATCAGATTCGTCAAATCAAAATCAGATGGTTGCATCAAAAATATTATCCAAAAGGGTATTTCCGTCATCTCGTTTTTTTTGTAAATTCGAATTTCATTTAATGGATTTGAATTACCATTTAATGTTTTCTGCATTTGGTATTTTTGAATCATACCATTACTGGTTGTTTTCCAATTTTGTGTCGAACGAATTAGGTTCAACCAATTCTTTGTAAATGTCTGCGAGTTTTTGTGAAAATGGATCTTCTTTTTGTAATTTCGATAATGATTTCATTTTTCACATTTTCATTTGTAAATTGGTATTTCCGTTTTATTAATGGGTACAATCGTTTTGTAAACTCCAATGAGTTTTTGTAAGAATAATTATCCTCTTTGTAAACTTCGGTCTTTTTTATAAACGTATATATTCATTTTGTAAAATTTGTGTGATCTTTTGTAACTGTATCGCGTATTTTTGTAAAATACCTGGAGAGCTTTGCAAAATAAGATAAAATAATAATCAGATTTGTAAAAAAATGAATCAGTATGTAAATTGAAAGGTCAAATATGTAAATTATTAAACCACAATGTAAATCCATGCATTACCTTGCAATCGCGGCCACAACCACTTCACCACCAACCGTTGCTCGATGCAGCACCTCCATTGCATTTGAAACCCGTCGCCGACCGATATCTCCACCGTGTCCGCCCCCATCGACGTCTACTGCCATCGGAGGATAGGAGATGCCATCCGCGTCCACCATCGCTGCTCTGCTTCAAACCTCTACTACTTGCATATCGCAGCCGCTCAGCCCCTCCGTCAACCACCGCCTGGAGGAGAGCACGCGCCACCACCAGGGTTGCGTGTCACCCCTCATCTCGTGCAAGGCCCACCGTCGTCCACCACGCCGACAATAAATCGTGAGAGAGAGGAGGGAGGGGGTGTCTTCAATCAATGGAAAGAGAAGGATAGATATTAGGTGAAATAATTGTCACATTCTATATTTAGAATGTGACGAAATGACCAAAATAAGTTTCTAATCATTAAATTAATTTAATTAATGCATCAATAAATTCAGTCGTGAGATCAAAGATTGAAGGACGAGATTGAGGGCTCACCACAATATTGGTGAGTCCCTGACTCATTTAAAGTTTCTCCTTTATATATATATATATATAGAGAGAGAGAGAGAGAGAGAGAGAGAGAGAGAGGAGTGATCCTATGAGAGCAAAAAAATGTGAGAGCATGCATATTGGACCTCATGATTCTGTTTTCTCTCTCCTAGTTCATGTGGTCCACAATGCATGCTCTCATGCTCTCATAGGGTCACTCCTCTCTCTCTCTCTATATATATATATATATAGAGAGAGAGAGAGTAAAATGGGGCCGCTCCCCAGGAGAAGCCAACGGGTTGCTCCCACCCCTATTTCCACCCATTTTTTGGAAAATAAAAAAAATGTATATTCATCACTATATCCCTCTAACATTCTATTAATATTTCGTCTGAAACAGAGACTCATATACCCTTGATCCAGAATAGATAATTTTAAGAGCTTATAATTGTTGTAAATGACTTGTTCTGGATGGAGGAAATATGAGTCTATTTCTGACGAAATTTTAATGAAATATTAGAGAAAGATATATTCATGAATATACATATTTTTATTTTCCAAAAAAATAAAAAATGGGTGGAAAATGGGTGGGAGCAGCCCGTTGGCTCCTCCCAAGGAGCAGTCCCATTTTACTCATCTGTATGTGTAGGGGACTTATCCAATGAGCCCTGTGTCCATTTGAGATGAGATGAGCTCACTCTTTTTTTTACCAATAGTTTCTATCATTTTAAGTTTAATGCTTATTTATTTATAGGTGTTATATCATATTATTACTATTAATAACTATTTTCATTTACAGAAAACCTTAGATTCATAGGAAATGGTCATTAGTAGACACTAGTAATATGAATAATAATACAATCATTTTGTAAAAATTTAATACTTTTTCGTGAAAATAGTTACTAGAAGTAAGAATATGATATAACACTTGTAAACAAAAAGCTATTAAGCTCAAAATTATAATAATGGTAAAAAAATGAGTGGGCTCATCTCATCTCAAATGAGCATAGGGCACATTGGATAATCTCTCTCTCTCTCTCTCTCTCTCTCTATATATATATATATATATATATATATGAGACATTTTAAATGACGTGGGTCTTTTTAGAGATTGTAAAAGGTATTGTCAATTTAGTAAAAACTCTGTAACAATTCTGTAAAAGTGTAAACTGTACATTGTAAAAAATGATTTTTGTAAAACATAACATCCAAATTTAAATTTAATTTTTTTATATAATATAATAGTAATTTTGTATTTTTATTTCACAATACATGTTGTCATATTATTTATTATTAAATCTATGAAATAAAAAATTATAAAATATATGTGAAAGATGTCTAGATTGAGGGTGGCTCACCATATATATGATGAAACCCCACCTCCTTTGAAGTTTCTCATATGTGTGTAGGGGGTGTGCTTCCAATGAGGTGAGCTTTTCCTGAAATTCAAAAAGACGCTATCAAATCTGTAAATTGTGTAATACATTTGTAAAATATAAACTGCTCATTGTAAAATAATGATGATCACACTGTTTTGTAAAATATAACATCCATATTGTAACTAATGTTTTTTCCAAATATAATAATAATTTCATAAATCTTTTGTCATATACAAATTATGTTAATATTTATTATTAAATTTATAGTGTTAGAAATCGTAAAATAAATAGGAAAATAACATAAATTGATGTGGCTTTCCATACATCCATGAAAAGTCCACCTTATTGGGAGTTTTTCAGACACACACTGCCTCTGTTGGCTGTTGCTCGTCCTTTTTATTTTGCAAAAAAATAGAAAAATTACGGAAAAATGTTGGGGGCATGTCCATTTTTCCATATATATACATAGATTAAATGTAGTTGCCCCCCTGAGGGAGCTAATTTTGCTCCCCTCACCCCATTTTTTCCTTTTTTTTGAAAAATACTTCTGTGGATTTTCTTAACTCTATCCCTATATTATATCGTTTAAGTTTTGTATGAAACAGAAACTCCTACGACTTCCATCCAGACGGGATTGATTTCAATAATTCTAGGACCATTAAAAAAGATTGTCTTGATGGAGTCCTAAGGAGTCTCTGCTTAGCACGAAACTTGAATGATATAATATATGGATATAATGATGAAAATCCACGGATTTATTTTTAAAAAAATAAAAAATTGAAAAAAAATAGGGAAATGAGCCAAGTTAGCTCCTCATTTTCTCATGTGCATGTGTGCGTGTATGTGTGTGTGAGGGGAACGAAAGGTTGCTGCATGTAGCAGACAACCTGGCCGCAACATGTAGCATTCTCCCCCAATTTTTTTATTTTTCCGGGAAAATTCCACCATTTATATTCATCTATATATACCTAATATATGTAATCCAAATTTCCTCAGAAACAAAGATTCTTATGCCCTCCATCTAGAACATGTAATTTTAACGGTCTCAGATTTGTTGTAATCGACCCGTTCTAGATGGAGGCCAACCTCCCTTTCCACTATATATATATATATATATGTATGTATGTATGTATGTATGTATGTATGTATGTATGTATGTATGTATGTATGTATGTATGTATGTATGCATGTATGCATGCATGCATGTGTGTGTGTATATATGTATATTTGTGTGTGTGTGTGTGTGCGTGGACGTGTGCGTGCATGCACGCATGCGCTTGCGCGTACGGGTGGGCGCATGGGCGCGCGTGCGTGCGTGCCTGTGTGTGTATGTGTGTGCATGCGTGCATATGTGTGTATGTCTGTGTGCATGTGCGTGTGCGCATGCGTGTGTGTGTGTGTGAGAGAGAGAGAGAGAGAGAGAGCGTGTGCGCGTGCGCACGTGTGTGTGCACGTTTGCGAATGCATGTGTAGGGGACCTTTCAAATGAGTTGGGTCTTTTCTGAAATTTTAAAGATCGTTGTCAATTTACTAAAAAATCTACAGCAATTTTGTAAAATTAGAAATACCGCATTATAAAAAATAATTTTTGTAAAATATAACATCCAAATTTAAATTAATTTCACTAGTAATATTTTCATAAATGTTTTTCATTATATATGTTGTGTTAATGTTTATTATTATATGTATGAAATAAGAAATTATAAAATATAGTAGAAAGATACCTAAATCGAGGGTGGCACACCAAATATGGTGAGACCCCGCCTCATTTGAAGTTTCTCGTGTGTGTGTGTGTGTGTGTGTGTGTGTGTGTGTGTGTGTGTGTGTATATATATATATATATATAGAGAGAGAGAGAGAGATCAATGGGGTTGCCCCTTGGAGGGGGCTAACTTGGCTCCACCCACCCAACTTCGCTCGTTTTTTTTTTTTGAAAATTTCTTCTGTGGAATTTCATCACTATATCCTTATCTTATGTCATTAGAATTTCATGCGAAACAGAGACTCCTACGGCCCCCATCCAGACAGTCATTTTTTAACGGTAACAGAATTGCTAAAAACGACCACGTCTGGATGGAGGCCATAGGAGTCTTTGTTTCGAATAAAATTTTAATGACATAATATAAGGATATATTGATGAAAATCCACGGAACAAATTTTCAAAAAAAAATTAAAAACCGGGAAAAATAGGGCGGGGGAGCCAAGTCAGCCCCCCCCATGGGGGCAGCCCCATTTTACCCCCACCCCCCCCCCACACACACACACATACACATACACACACACACACACACACACACACACACACACACACACATATATATATATATATATATGGATTTAATGGGGCTGCCCCCGCCCCCTATTTTCGGCATTTTTTATTTTTTTTGAAAAATAAAACCATGTATATTCATCTCTATATCCCTCCTATATGCCATTCGAATTTCGTCAGAAACAGAGACTCATACGACCTCCATCGAGATAGTGTCGATTTAAAAAAATCCTGTTACCGTAAAAAAATGACCATTTGGATGGAGGTCGTAGGAGTCTCTGTTTCCAACGAAATTCGAATGGCACATAGGAGGGATATAAGGATGAATATACATGGTGACACTTTTTAAAAAAAATAAAAACAGTGCCGAAAATGACACGGGGGCATCCTTGTTGGCTGCCCCCAGGGGGCAGCCCCATTATATATATATATATATATATATATATATATATATATATATATATATATATATATATATATATATATATGTGATATCTTTCAAATGAGACATGGTCCTTCCATCCATAAGGAAGGCCATCAATCTCAACCATTTATAATTAATCGTGTGGTATGCATTAATGACATATTAATATTATTTATAAATTAAGTAAAAACCCATTTTGGTCTTTATACATTATCTAAATATAGTATGTAAACATCTCAATTATTTCCTCCATTAACATCACTTTAATTGCTTATTTAAAATTAGAAACCCTAATTATTTTCGCATATTGAGGCTTCATTCTCGTGTCTGCCTCCCCTTTCTTCCTCTCCAAGCAGATTGGCCGAGCAACCCATCTGGGGTGGAGCTCCGCCCACCATCGTCGCCATCCTTCGACCTGCTCCAGCCGGAGATCACGCCCATCGTGATCTCCGCCGTCAGCGCAGGGGGCGTGTTTCGTCTCCTCTGCTCAGTCCACCCATGCTTGCAGTCCCGCGCCATCGTCGTCATGCCCAGCCACTCCGCACCGCCAACCCACGAGAGCGCACTACCTTTCCAGATCTCTGTCGCGTGCTCCGCTGGAGCTGTTCCCCGCTGCCGTCGCTCTTTGCCCGGACTAACCGCTATCACCAACCACCGCTTGAGGAAGCACAACCGCGCCACCGATCGCTGACCTCCATCTGAAGACCACCATTACCATCCGCTCGACGCAGCAGCGTTGTCCTTGACGTCGCGCCACCATCCAGCCATCTCCGCCTGCAAGAGTCCAAGATTAGCCCACCGTGTGAAGAAAGAGGGGCGGCACCCCCTCTCTCCTATTTCTCGTTGTCCAAGATTAGACATGATCTCCTGTTTGTTCAGAAAACAACAACGACATCCCGTCGTTTGGATCAAATTTCTCACTGTTCGAGTCCACGTGAAGGTTGCAAACTCTCATATCAGTCTCTACTACTCTCTCGTCTTCTTTCTTTCTCTCTCGTGTAATCAAGTTGATTAATTTGCAGTATATTCACATGTACGTGCATTTCCTTGCAATCGCAATTGTTATGATCATCTTCTCCCTATTTGTCGTCAATGGAAAATATCGGATTTCGCAAAATGTCAAAGTTGAACGATATATATACGTGGATTTCTTCAGTGTAATTACGACTACAGGTATAGGTCGTTGTTGGATCTGTCTTGGAAGAAATCCTCAGGAGGAGCTCATTCCTGTTTACAGTAGGCGTGTTGCCGTGATTTACTCGTAAAGTTGTGATCTCCATCCATTGTGGCCCATTACGTCCAGTCTTTATTGCCATGGAGAATGCGTTAGAGTCAAATAGCGTGCGCATACACACATATATGTTTTACATATTTCATATGTATTATACAATTTTGATGTTTATTATTACAATTTTGATTTGTATTATACATATTTGATATGTATTTTTACATATCAATTTGTATGCGAATGAAAAAAAATATTATTTCATGTATCATACATTTTGGATGCGCATTATATATTTTGGATGTGTTTTATACATGTTGAAAACATGTATTATACATTTGTATAAAAAAAGGATTGCAGATTTCACATAAATCAAAAAACGTAAAAATAGCTAATGTATTGCTAATATGAATTATATTCTACAAATAACTATACTGATTTTACAAAATAACTAATGAAATTTCACTAAACAATGGATTATACAAAAAAAATATACAATTGTTACAAAAAGAATCACAAATTATACAAAAAAACGTGAAAGGATACAAACATCTATCCCACATTATGTCGTCCAGTACAAAATTTGACATTCTTTAAATATGGTATTATGAAAGAATACCAAAATTAGATCTAGCTATATTAAGTATTTCGAAATATTAGATACTATACATAATTAATGCAAAACAATGTGACCAAAATACCCTTTTGGGCAAACAAATTGATCACGCCGTTAGATTTGAATCTAAGGGCTATGATCGTTGGCCTTCCTTACACATGGAAGGACCAAGTCTCATTTGAAAGGTCCCCTATATATATATATATATATATATATATATATATATATATATATATATATATATATATATAGGGTCCTTCTAATGAGGTGAACCTTTACTGCGTGCATGGAAAGCCCATCACGAGATCCGTTAGATCTGGATCTAGTGGTTCTCCATCTAAAAGGGTATTTTAATCTATACATTGTCGTTTTAAATTTGAAATTTATTTCGTCGTTGTATTTTTCTATTTTTAGCACATCTGATTTGGTATTTTTTGTTGCCTTCTAGTTAATGAAGTTTTGCCAATGTGGTCGCATTTTCGCGCAATGCAGAATAGCAGATCTCTTTGTAAAATACCGGTTGATATTGTAAAGTTGTATCCTGCATTGTAAAATAAAATCACAATTAGTAATAGTTATGTTATTATAATTGTAATTTTGATAATACTATTCTAAAAATTCATGCATGTTTTGTAAAATATATATAAAGATTGTAAATCCACACTCACAATTATGTGCGTTTTTCACAAAAATGTACGGTACTTTCACGTCCTGCAGAATGTGAAGCATATTTGTAAAATTCGAATCCAAATTGTAAATTTTCATCCTGCATTGTAGAATAAGATCACAGTTAGAAATACAATTATTGTTGTAATTGTAAATTTGGTAATGTCTTTGTAAAAAACAGTCTCATATATGTAGGAAACGTCTTGGTATTTGTAAATTCTGGTCTGAGATTGTAAAATCCCCCTCTCAAACATTATCTGAGTCTGAATTCGAATTCAAATCGTATTTTCAAGATAAATCCGAGTCCGAGTTCAACATGACTCGTTCAACTCGGTAGATACTCTCATATGTTACCGTAGGTAGCTTGGGCAACATTTATCTCATTTAAATAGTTTTTGCCATATCACGGAATTTAAAATAAATGTAAAAAAGCAGTCTGAAATTTGTAAAAAAATGATATGAGATTGTAAAATACGATATGAGATTGTAAAAAAAATACTCGAGATTGCAAAATCCTTGTATATATACATATAATATGAATAATTGTTGTTTCTTTACCATATATACAATCTTTAGAAGCTATCGAGATGATGACAAACTTTGTACTTACCATCATGTTCAAAACCTACAGCATACCCTTTTACGTATCTGAAAAAATGTTAAACCATAAGATGATACATGTTAAAAATACTTTAAGCATTGAAAAAGGAATAATCCACAATACATATGTTATTTTTTTATCTGATTTTTGGATTGAACTCATTGGAATGGATGCAAGAATGATGCAAGAAGCTTTAAAAAAAGGAATGATGCAAGACAAGCCCTTGGCCTTAATGTGGAAAAAGCTTATTATGCAGCACGTTTAGAAATGATGACAAGCCCTTGGCCTTAATGTGCAAAGAAAAAGCTCTCCGACAGATTTGTTGCAGGATCCCTCGATGTACCATTCCAATACCACCTGCATCTTCTCGTTTTTAAGATGCTCGAATAAAATATCCACCGCTTGAAGACGACTTGCTCTTCTCCACCATGAAGGCGTAGCTGCAGTTGTCGTATCCAGCAACAGAGATCTGCTCATCAAAGGATCTCAACCTGAAGCAGTAATCGAAGGTATCGGTAGGGATGTCGTCGATCTGGTAGCAGCCAACCCCGAGATCACACCATCCCTAATTTGACGAAGAACAAAATTAGAATATAGGCTGTCACTTACTATTTTTAGAATGAGACGAAAAGACTAAAATGGGTTTTCAACCTTACAAAAATTATGATTAAAAAGAATTATTTAGATCCATTGGATTAACTACACACAGATGAGATTGCGAGCTTTCCTTTCCCGCGGGAAAAGTACACCTTATTGGATATATTTCATATATATATATATATATATATATATATATATATATATATTATGTCACTCAATTTTGATGCGAAACAAAGACTCCTACGACCTCCATCCAAACGAGGTCGATTTCAACAATTTTGCGACATTTAAAATTCATACTAAATGTATGTCAAAGCAGTCTAGAAAAGCCTCTTAGGACAAGATTTGAGGGGACTGATTGGAGTCTTCAGAGGAAATATTCAGACATTTAAAAGATAGGAAGAAAGCCTACACACGATGTCAAACTTTTCTTAGCCTCTCTTCGACTCGGCCCCAACTTCCTATAATCGCGAGACTACGTATCTATTCCCCTAGCGTAGTCGCCCCCCTCCCGAATTCAAATCAAGATCAAAAAAATTGTGTCATTATAGGGGTGATTGCCTCCTAAATGACTGTCTGAATGGATGTCGTAGGAAACTCTATTTCGCAGGAAACTTGAATGGCATAATATAGGGATATAATGATGAAAATCCATGAATTTATTTTTAAAAATAGAAAATAGGAAAAAAATGAGGGAGCCAAGTTAGCTCCTTAAGGGGGGCAGCCCTATATTAACCCATATATGAATATATGTATGTGTACGTATCGTTTGCCAATATTGACACATAAGGTAGCGTTTGGTTCGCGGGTTACCTGCGGGTTAGGCGAGTTTAGCCCCCTTAACCCACACCCCCTCTCTCCCCGTGGGACCCACTTTATTCCTTTTTTAAAAAAATTAAATAAATCAATTTTACATCATCAATCCTATCAAAAAATAATATATTATACAATCCTATCATATAAAAATTATAAACTACTCCACTTCTACCCCTTTTCCAAACATCAATACAATCACATCACAATAACTATCCACTTTTTCAAACTCCAATACAATCATATCACCCCAAACCCACTTCTAAACCACCCCCAGTTTAACCCTCTATCCAAACACCGAAACACAAAAACGGGTTACCCTCTACCAGTTTAACCCGCTTTAACCCGCCAACCAAACACACCCTAAATGAATACTTGGTTCAAGGATATACGTTTTTATATTTTTTATGCATATAGAGATAACCATGGATATGGATATAGATATGTATTGCACTCATTTATGTATATAGATGTGGATTTTTTTGGATATGGTATGTTTTCGGGTTTTAAAATTGACGTTGATTGTACATAGCTACAAGAAGATACTGGTATATTTGAACATTTATGTTATTTGGATTATATGTGGCTGCCAATATGGCTGCCCCCACCTTATTTTCATAATTTTTTTATTTTTTTTTGAAAAATATCACCATGTATATTCATCTCTATATCCCTCCTATATACCATTCGAATTTCGTCAGAAACAGAGACTCCTACGGCCTCCATCCAGACAGTCATTTTTTAACGGTAACATGAATTTTTAAATCGACACCATCTCGATGGAGGCCTTAGGAGTCTCTGTTTCTGACGAAATTCGAATGGCATATAGGAGGGATATAGAAATGAATATATATATATATATATGGTGATATTTTTCAAAAAATAAAAAAAATTGACGAAAAATGAGGCGAGGGCAGCCCCATTTTTTCCATGTTATTTTATCCAGTTCGTTATAGATACGTATTTTCATTTCCTTCCTTATGTATACATTTTTTTCGTAGATGTAGGTGTTGGGCAGCGGAAGCGGTGTCAACTCTGCTCTGATACCAGTTGATGGGAACACAACCCACCGGTATCGTTACCTCTCAGATACGGGACCCCTGATATGGAAGAAGATATAGGTACACAATCACCCATCAACTCGGAAGCATATGAAAACAAGAACAACTAGATATAACGATGGTCAGTCACCTCTCGCGACCACCAGAGAAGAAATATCACTATAAGAAGACGAGTACAACTCTCTCCCTTCCCTCGTTTTCTTATCTCTCTCTCTCTCTCTCTCTCTCTCTTCTCTCTCTTTTTTTTCCCTTGTGGTATTCCCTCTTGCTGTGGTGTTGAAGCAATGCCTCTATCCCCTTCTTTATATAGCCCAAATACAACCCCATCGTCCCATTCTCAATAGGACTATAAATAGAATACAACTCAAGTACTAGGATTAGGAGTCCAATCCCATTATGATTCCCAATCCTAATATATATGACCCTAATCCTAACAATATGTATATAACTGGGCTTTAAAATATATGAGCATTGAATAGCAGATGCAAAATGCTATAAATAACTTTGTATTCATTTGCTATTCTATGGAAGTCGTTTTAATTTGTATATACAACCATGTACAAGGATTTACGTTTTCTTTCCTTCTTGAGAGTTAGACTTAAAAAATAACTAAATAATAAAAGAAACATTATCATACTTATTATTAATCATGTATATTGGAAATGAAATCCATTTGTAGTCATATTCCTATATTTGTATCTCTATTTGTATTATCTGAAAAGCATATATTCCTATTGGTATCCTCCAAATTTTGAACACTCGTGTTCATATATTTAGTTGTTAGAATTGATGATATCAAATTCGTATTTGTAGTCATTGGATGTTGAATTCCAGCATTCATATTTGCATTTGTATTTGTCATATATAATAAAACGTCACTCATATCCTCTATGTTACGGATGGAGATACCTACGAACATGTGTATATTTGTATTTGTTTTCATCCTTACATAGAGTCGTAGATAAAGAACGTAAATGAATGGGAATCACAATGCATCAAAAGCTATGTGGATCTGCATCGATGTGACATTTGTTCCATTTAAACTCGATCAGCGTGTGACAAGGGAATTTATCCTCTGCTGAGGCTGTGTCCCATCTTTTTTTTGCAAAATCTTTGCGAAAAATCCAACCGTATAAGATTGCATCGATAGATATACATCTACAGACCTATCGAAAATATTACGCTTATAAATTCTAGTGGTAATTTTTGTGTTTCAAAACTTGAAGAGATCACATGATTTTTCCAATAAGTTCCTTCTCAATTGAAGACAATGACAAAGAGGAAAGTATTTGGCAATTGCAGGAAAATCAGAACTCTTTTGAATAACAAGCATTATACAAAACCACACATTGCTGCAACATATTACAATGACTTTAGTGGGAATTTTTTAAAAAATTACCTCAGCATAAGAATAGACACGTTCGCACGCACAAGTATCTAAATAACTGTCTCCAAAGGTGAAGAACCATCCAAGGACCGCATGGTCAAGAATCGTCGGCGGCGCTTACGCGGCCGATGGTTGCGGTGACCTGGTCTCACGGAGGACTCAAATCACGGGCGTGGGAGATGGCGGACTTGGCGAGGGCATACGCCCTATATAAACCTCCTCATGGGGAGAGGAAATCATCGATCTGTGAATCACCTCGCCATAGGGAGCCATGTCCCAATACCTATCTCCATCCCTCTCTCTATCTCTCTCGATCTCGTTCTCTCTCGCAGCGAAATCGAAAAGACGTACCTCATCGTCAACCATCATTGGTATTAGAGTGCCTACACCCGATCCCGATCGCCACTTGCATCAACATCACAGCTCCTGCAGCATCAAGAGAGTAGGTGCCGCCCGCCGCTGCATCAAAGAGAGAAGATCAACAAAAATGACAAGTAAGACAATTGCCACTGACGTGGAAAAAATTGAGTACCTTAACGGTACTAATTATAAGTTATGGAGTAGAAAGATCTACTTTGGACTGCTACAT
The DNA here is from genome assembly GCA_037367405.1 of Ottelia alismoides. Taxonomy (NCBI): domain Eukaryota; kingdom Viridiplantae; phylum Streptophyta; class Magnoliopsida; order Alismatales; family Hydrocharitaceae; genus Ottelia; species Ottelia alismoides. Next base: position 795,725 of record JAZKJV010001286.1, read on the forward strand.
GATAGCATACACTCCATAATAGACAAACCGGGCCTTACATTATCTGAGAATCCAACCGTGGAAGAAATTAGGTCCCACGAATAGTGCAAGAAAACAGATAATAGGGTTAGAAGTTTTATGCTGACCTATATGGAGTTGAATCTAATTCGGGTCTTTGAGACTAGTAAATCAGCGTATGAGATTTGGACTGCGGTTAAGGAGAAATATCACTTCAAATCGGAAGTGAGCATCTAACTTCTTCTACATAACTGCAACTCATGTAGAATGAAGGAATATGAAAGTGTCATCGAGCACATGAACAAGATGATCGTGATGGACAAAGATCTGGTGGTTGCTATATGCGTAATTCCGGAGAGGATGTAGATAGCAACCATCTTAGGAAGCCTCACATCATCATTCAACATGGTTGCTACATCCTTGAGGATGAAGGACAATATAAAGAGTGTGACAGACCTACCTGTACAGCTGATGATTGAACAAAACCTCTCAAAACAAAGATCGAAAGTCGAGATCTTTGAGGTTCAGAAGGAGGAAGAAGAAGCTAATGTGATATACACAAAGAAAAGGTTAGGCCCCTTTAAGGCGAATTTCAAGGGAAAGAGTGAGAAATAGCCATGTGGCTCTTTCTATGGTTGCGGCAAATATAACCATTTCAAGGTCAATTGCTCCAACAAGAAGAAGCCAGAGAATTATAAATTTCCTGAAAATAAAGGCAAGAATAAAATGTAATTCGCGATTGTCGTAGAATGCAATTCTGTCATCATGGACAGTGATGGATGATGGATCAACTCTGAAGCAACAAGATACATCGTAAAGACGAAGGAGGGCCTGATGGACTTCAAGGAGCTGAGGCAAAGGAGAACAAAGGATTTTCATGGGGAACAACACTACCTGGACGTGGAAGGTGTTGGGACGAACAGACTTGACCTGGAGGATAGGAATATGGTACTGAATGATGTACTATATGCCACAGGGATATGTCGGAACCTGATCTTTGTCCCAGTGCTGCTCAAGAAGGATTTCGTAGTATGCTTTTATAATAAACATGTATCTATAGGAAAGAATAAGAAGGTCTATGCGTTGGGAAAGTTTGTGCCCAAGCATGATCTATTCTTTCTTCATGTAATAAACTCCAGTGAATCAATGAATGTCTCTCCTGGGTATTCTTTGTGTTGTTTGTCTGAGTATGACTTGTGCTACATGAGACTAGGTCATTCAGGAAATTCTAAAATGGATCAAATGATGAAGGCAAATCTGTTGCCTAAGATCATGGGTGCAAGGACATTGCCCTGCGAATACTGTTTGACTGGTAAAATGACGAGAAAACACTTCTCAATCGAAATCCGGTCTACAAAGTTAGTAGGTTTGATCTATTCAGATATATGTAGACCACTGAGCGTCAGCACACATAAAAATAAGAAATACTTTATAACATTTAAATAGACTACTCAAAGTTCTCCTATGTCTATCTCTTAGGAAGAAAGTCAGAAAATTAAGATATATAAGACATAAGTGGAGATAAGATTGGGAAAACCAATCAAGACCCTTAGGACAGATAGAGGTGGAGAATATTCCTCAAAGCAATTTGAGGATTACTATATTCAGACATGCATTAGTAGGCAGAATACATTGCCCTATACATCACAGTAGAATGGTGTAACAGAAAGAATGAATCGAACATTGATGAATGCAGTAAGGTGTATGCTTTCACACGCAGGACTCTTCAAGAAATTCTGGGGAGAGGCAATGTTGACTGTGAACTACATACAAAATAGGATTACCATTAAGTCTGTAGAATCAACGTCATATGAGATATGGAATGGTAGAAAGCCTGAGTTGGGCCATCTTCAGAAATGGGGATGTGTAGCACATGTTCTGGTATCGAGTCAGCTTAGAGACAAGCTATACTTCATGACATTAAAATGTAAGTTTATCGGATATAGTGAATATTCTAAAGGATATAGGTTCTTCCATGAAACTAAAGGTCTGATCGAAAGTCGTGATGCGACTTTTCTTGAAATTCATCAAGAAACGGAGCATAAAGTAGAGGAATCAGATCCTATGATTGTCCTACAAGACAATTAAGATGACTTGATAATTAGACAAGAACTTGTGGATGATATCGATCATCCAAAGACAGAACATGAACCTATGGAACATGATGATCCTTTAGAAGAAGTGGGTGGACCCACACAACCTACAAGTATAATCGGCAACAATAAATCCAGAACACGACCCGCATGTATGGAAGATTACCACTTCTATGGATGCGAGGTGTCGTGCTATACCATGGATGAGGATGTCGCAGATTGTACAGATCCCATATCCTTTGATGAAGCTATGGTTTCGTCTGAGTCGAAAACATGATCAACTGCCACGAGGGATGAGTTGGACTCAATTCAGTGAAACGATATTTGAAAATTATGTAATTTGCCAGAAGGTAAGCAATTCATAGATGTAAGTGGGTATTGAAGAAAAAGTACCAAGTTGATGGTACAATTGACAAATACAAAGCCAGATTAGTTGCCAAGGGTTATACTCAGCAAGCTGGAATAGATTTCCAAGAAACTACTCTCCATGCTAAGTTTGCATCTATTCGAATGATCTTAGCCATAATCGCATATATGGATTTGGAATTATTCCAAATGGTTGTGAAGACAGCCTTCCTTAATGGAGGATTAAGAGAGGAGATTTATATGCGACAACCTGATGGATCTCAGGTTGAAGATTAGGAGAAAAGGGTCTACAAGTTAAGAAAGATATTATATGGCTTGAAACAATCTTCACAGTAATGGTATCTCAAATTTCATGAGAAAGTTATCCAATTTGGATTTGTTGCAAATAAATTGGATAACTGTGTATATGTCATGAAGAGTGGGAGAATTTTTGCATCGTGTCATTGTATGTGGATGACATTCTACTTGTAGATAATGACATACAAATACTCGATGAAATCAAACAGAAATTAAGCAATGAATTTGAGATGACGGACATGGGCGAAGCATCCTATGGTCTTGGAATTCAAATAACAAGAGACAGAGACTCAAGAACATTGAGCCTTAGTCGGGAAAGATATTTGTATACTATATTAAGGAAATTTGGAATGGCGAATTGCACTCTAGCTCCAACACCACTTGTGATGGGAAAGAGGTCCAGCAAGAGTCAGTATCCCGGAAAGAGGCATAAACCTTTATATGTACCATATGCCCAAGTAGTGGGAAGTCTAATGTATGCAGTGATGTGTACTCGACCTAATTTAGTCTATCCAGTAAGCTTAGTCAGTAGATATCAAAGCAATTCCAATCCAGCACATTGGGAAGTTGTAAAGAGGACTCTTCGATATCTGAAAGGGACAGTACATCTTAAACTTGTGTATCAGAATCGCTTGAAGTGATAGGATACTCCGATGCCAATTTCGGAAGGGATGTGGATGATAGAAAATCCACATCAAGTTACCTGTTCATGTTTGATGGTGCAACCATTTCTTGGGGTAGTAAGAAATAAGGATGTTTATCTCGACATACACAAGAGGTTGAGTACATTGCATGTAGCATGGTCACCACTCATGCTGTGTGAATCAGACGTTTTCTAGAGAACCTAAGCCGTAAATTGGTCAAAGGACTAATTGAAATGTATTGTGACAATCAAGTTGCGATAAGCTTGATCAATAGTGAACTAATAGTTCTAATGGAAAAAACATTGAAATCCAATATCACTATATACAAGATATAGTGGAGAAACAAGAAATCACAATAACCTACATACCTACCAGTGACATGTTGGTTGATTCTCTAACCAAGGGAATAGAAGCAGGATCATAGATTAAACATGTTGGTTTAATGGGACTCAGGAATGTTTGAGTCAAGGAAGAGGTATGCATGAATAATGAACCTCAATATTGACATCTCCATGCACAACACGAACAATGGAAGTGTGATTGACTTGACCACTGCGATCAAGTGGGAGATGAAGAACAATCCAATGACCGCATGGTCAAGAACCGTCGGCGGCAGCTACGCAGCCGACGGTTGCGGTGACCGGGTCTCACGGAGGACCCAAAAGCCGAAGCTGCTACCATTGCTTTAGCAGCTAGATCATCAAGAAAGAAGATCCCTCGCTACCATCGCACGTCGAAAGGATTCCTCACCTGGCTCCCTTCTATTCTAGCTATCGAGCCGTGAAAAAGATTCAACAAAAGACAGAAACAAATCCACTATCTGTTTTACGTCAAGCAATACGTGGAGTAACTCCCGATATAGCAGTAAAAGCAAGACGTGTAGGCCCATGGGCGTGAGAGAGTACGGACTTGGCGAGGGCATACGCCCTATATAAAGCTCCCCATAGGGAGGGGAAATCATCGATCCGTGGATCACCTCACCACAGGGAGCCCTCTCCCAATACTTATCTCCATCCATCTCTCTATTTCTCTCGATCTCGTTCTCTCTCACTGCCAAATCGGAAAGACGTACCTCGTCGTCAACCATCAAAAGGAAGAGTCTAAGCTTACATCTTTCTCTACCCCTTTGAAAAATCATACTTCTATCTAAAACAATAAAGAACATCGAAGCTTCAGTGAAGATGCCAACTAACTAAACTTTGTTTTGAGTGATCTCGATCGACGTCTACGATCTCGCTGAGCGAGATTTGAGGGATGCTCCTCCCCTTGGCAAGAGAGGAGGCATTCAGTATCTTCACAACATTATGAATTCTCCTTCGATATGTTGGGAATTTAGATATGCTCCCCGTCATTCCTATCTACCTGCACATATTTCTTTTAATTAGCACTGAGAAATACAATTTGCACTTCTTATACATCTGGTCATAAGGATCATGGGAAATAAACCGAAAGATATTAAGGTCGTGGATTATATTTGTGGCAGATTATAATGGTGATTTTCTCAGGAAAACATACAACAGCAAAAAGAAAATATACGAAAGAATTTCAGTTCCAGAACTAGGTAGAGACAGGTAAAAAAATATAGGATCTTCCCACTGAGTAAGATCTCCATATCTCATGGTTAATTGCTTTGCGGATCGCTAGAAAAAGTAAAGTATGAAACGAATTATATCTGCAGGACACACAAAGCAAGAATTTTAAGCGAAGCTAATGGAAACTTTGGCCCCTATGCTGCACATAGCATCTTCTAAATATGAGAAACGTCTGTTAATTATGGGCTCAAAATGTAATTACAAAATGGAGGTGTCTCTACTGCTGATGTAAATTGATTTTCATATGGATATATTATGCATTGCCCAAATCATAATATTGATCAAATTGACGAGTCATATTAATATTACAGAGGGATTATGGGAGACGGGCAATAAGCTGCGCCGTCAATCCCTTTTGGATGGCAAATCCAATTCTTCGAAATACAACATCTATAGATATGGGAACCATAACATTGCTATGCATAATTATTTGGACCCTTTTGAGGAGCCCTACTGCTTCAGTAGCCAAGAATCCAAAGGAGTCAAAGCCAAAAGGAATGAATACATGTTGATTGTCAATACAAGCCTTCTCATGCCTATCAACTTTAGCCGAGGCAACTTTCTGTGCAGCGTATCCCGCAATAAAATCACTTCTTATCGGCCCCACCAATGGAGAAACTCTAGTCAAATCAACACATGCGTGCTTCCGTCCAGCTCATCCAAATATTAAAACAGCTGCTGGCTTGAGTGTCGATCTCCCCTCTTGTGGATCTATAGAAAAATTCACAGGTGCTTCTTTTTTTGAAGTAACTCCTGCATGCCTGAGTACATCAAAAAGGATATCTCTTACAAAATCATGTCTATATTTAAAACCTGGGAGTTCGCGACAATGAACTGCATGCTCCCCAAAACCGTCCAAGCATGATTTATGGCATATTGGGCAAGGCTCATCAGCTGGAAATAGAGGAATCATAAGATGACACTTAAGGATCGTATACGATTCTCAATAGGTAACATATGCATCGCAAGGTCCTCAATAGGAATAGCAAGGAGAAAGTCTTGAGCATGATCAGCTTGTAAACAACGAAAAATTACTTTTTTCCTGACAATCATGTCAAACTTAATTTCCATTTCTTCAACAATTTTGCTAAAAAGAGAACTTGCCAAAGCATTCTGGATTTTAGGGGGGACAATATCCTTGTTAGCAAAACATGTAAGATCAAGAGATGTAAGTGTGGCATGTAAGCCCTCCAAAGTGTATAGAAAGTCAGAATCCATAACATGTATCCCACTATCTCGTAAAATGTGATCTTGGAGCACCCATGATTGGGCTCTAGAGGCCACGAAAGCATACGAGGAAGCTTCAAGAGCTAAATGAAGACCGAAACCACCAAATCTGATGGGAAGTGACGTCACCCGCCATTGAAACAATGTCCTCAATAGCTTCGCGAAGCCCTTTGTCAAACTATGTAGCAGCTCGTTCCATGTATGCGGGTTGACATGTCCTTAAGCCAAACATAAGCTTGGCAGTACCCATACAAGATCATAATAAAAGAAGCTCACTTTGTGGATCATCCAATTGAGGGAGTAAATGCATTAAGTCAATAGCTTTGGTAGCCCTCATCATTGGCAGATCTTCAACAAAGTCTTTGTCCATACTCACTGCATCTCCAAGTAACCTCATTCCTAGAATAGGCCTCCCAATATTCACAGGAAACAACCCTTTGAGGATCTTCTGTCCATCAAATGAAGGCCAAAAAAGTTCGGTTTTTTTTACATTCAGCATAAGTCCCATCCCTACACCCTTGCGTTGAATGATGTCAAGCACCTTGGCTACCTCCAAAGTATTCCCGATGATAGTACCATCATCAAGATACCAAGCGTGGAGAAGGAGCTTACAATTATCTCGGATCTCATGAATAAGTGGATGCAAGGCAAGAGAAAAAAGAAGTGGACCTGAAGGATCACCTTACTGCACTCTAGTGGTTGACCATAAATGATTGTCTCCAATATATAATCCGGCAGGTTAAGCATATATAAACTCCACCCGAGAAGAAATAGATGGACATCTTCTCCTAACTTCACGAAGCATCAACGATCTATCTATCAAGTTGAAAGCATTAGAGAAATCTACTGTAAGCATAAAGACGTGATGGCCAGGTGCTAGAGCAAATGGGAAAATGGCTATGATCTCTAAAGAATAGTTGTTGGTGGTGATCTCTCTATTAGGTCTTGTAAATGTCTTCTAATTTTTGTGAAGTTTCACATACAACCGTTTTTCTTAAAAGTTACATATCTGGGAAGATTTGCAAATGGTATATATATTTTATCGTAACTGCAGTGGTTAGGAAGAATCTCACGTTCTAACAATGAAGAGGCACGTAATACAAAGAACACAGATTATAGTTACACTATTACGAGAATATCAAGTTCTAATTACTACGATTCCCGTGGTTTTTTTGTGGTTCGAGAAAAAGTGATCTTATCTTCACATGAGATTCGATGAAAATATAACAGGATGTATGTGACGCATACCTTCTACTGATGGCCTGAATCTGAGCAGCTCTAAGAGGATCTTTAGGCAAGGAAGCATCATTTCTCCAAGACTCCATCCGCTCTTGATTACCAATTTACCACCAAAGAGAGTTTCTCCATAAAGGTCACCTCATTGTCGTCGAAGGTTTTGGATCTTGATACATGATGAAAGTGTAGAAAAAAACACACAAATATTTGAGGCACTCACTAAAAATCTCACAAAGAGAAGGTACGAATAAAAAAATTTTCAACTCTATTAACGGTGGAAATGAGAACAAAAAAAACTTTACTACACACAACAACACTCGTACACCACACACTTAAATAACAACTCGTATCTAAAAATAGAATACCAAACATCCCGCTACGTATAACTCTTCACAACGCACACCACATCCCACTTACACAAAACGTGATCCACTACTTGAAACTTGACAAACAAGCAAATAACATTTAAAATAAAAAAATAATAGAAAACCAAAAATAGAAAAAGAAAGCCTTTTGCATCAATTTTTAATACTCCCCCTTGATGCAAAATCTGAAATATCAAGATTGGCTCGAAACTCTATGAACTTGTCGAGAGGCAATGCTTTCGTAAGACCATCAGCAACTTGTTTTGTAGTAGAATAATACTCCATCTTGATAACTCCTTCATTGACATAATCTATGATGAAATGATGACAGATTTCGATGTGTTCGGTCTGTCCATGAAACACTGGATTTTGTGTCACTAAAATGGTCGCCTTGTTATCGCAGATGATTTTTGTTGCACGGGCTTGAGGTTGCTTCATGTCCTCCAAAATCCTTCGCATCCAGATAGCTTGACAAGTTGTTGCATAAACAACAATATATTCCGCCTCAGAAGATGATAATGTTGTTGTGGCTTGATTCTTCGAGTTCCATGAAACAACACATGATCCGCAATTAAAAATATATCCACTTGTGCTTTTCCTTTCAACTGCATATCGAGCCCAATCACTATCAGTGAAACCTACTAAATTAAAATCAGAAAGTGATTTATACCAAATCCCACAATAGCTTGTTGCCCAGATACAACGAAGTATTCGCTTTGCTGTGCCAAAATGATGCATAGATGGATTATGCTTAAACTTGGATATCAAGCTGACTAGAAACATAATATATAGCCGAGTGTGTGTTAGTTACATCAAGCTACCAACTAAACCACAGAATAAATACTCATCTGCTTTTGCGGTCCCATCATTAAAGATTAATTTTTCATTTGCATTCATAGGTGTCCATGACGACTTGCAATTCTGTATAAGAAACTTTGCAAGCATATCCAAGGCATATTTTTCTTGAGAGATAAATATAGCTTCATCTGTTTGCGTAACTTGGAACCCGAGAAAATAATGTAGAAGAGCCAAATCTGATATTTCAAATTCATTCATCATGTCTGATTTGAACTCTGCAATAAATGCTTCGGAGGAACCTGCATATATTATATCATCAACATACATGCATATTATGAGAATATTTTCACCTTTCATCTTAACATAGGCTCATTTTCAAAGCGATGAAATTCTTTTCGATGCAGATAATTATCGAGCCTCCCGTACCATGCTCTCGGTGCCTGCTTAAGTCCATAAAGAGCTTTCTTAAGCTCGTACACTTTTTCTTCTTCGTCATGAGCAATAAAAACATGAGATTGCTCAATATACACGTCTTCAGATAATGAACCATTTAAAAATACCGATTTGACGTCAAATTGATAAACCTTCCATTTCGTATGTGCATATAATGCTAATAACATTCTAATCGTTTCAAATCTAGCAATGGGAGAAAAAGTTTCAGAAAAATCAATCCCCTTTTTCTGTGCATATCCCTTAACGACAAGCCTTGCTTTATATTTTTTATATGCCATCTGCATCATACTTGACTCTGTAAACCCATTTCACACCAATAGGGATTTTTCGTTCAGTTAAATCTACCAACTCTCATGTATTATTTTTTAATAGCATGTATTTATTCTTCCATTGATTTCTCTCATTCTACATTTCCGCATGCTTCTTCATATGAAACTGGTTCAACAACTAGAAATGCAAAGGTAGACTTGTAAATATCATGTAAAGATCATACTTTTTGCGGAGAACTATCATCATCGTGTGCCTCATCAATAGAACCATGTATCCTACCCATGCATTTGGAAGAAGATTTGCCTTCGTCTGTCAGTTTCATGGGAGTGTACATGCAAGGAGAACTTGGTATGCTAAGATCATCATTAGCCTTACTTTCTTGATCCACAAGTGTAGAGGGATTGCTGTGTTCAGCCTCCCACACTCAAGAACTTCCATCATCAAAAATAACATCTCTACGGATAATTATTTTTTTCGTAACTGGATTATACAAACGATAACCCTTTGTTTCATCACTATATCCGACGAAGATGCATTTCTCACTTTTCTTATCCATCTTGGAACGATCAGATGAATCAATTAATGAATATGCAAGACAACCAAAAAATTTTAGATGATTCACATTAGGCATGCACTGCGACCATGCTTCGAACGAGGTTATATTCTGCGCGACCTTCATTGGAGAGATATTTAAAAGGTGCGCCACCGTATTTACCATCTCAGCTCAAAAATCACCGGGAGATTTTTTCCGTTGAGCATGCTTCTAGCCAGTTCCGCTATTGTTCGGTTCTTTTGCTCAGTGACACCATTTTGTTCTGAAGTTTTTCTCACCGTCAAATGCCTGTGAATACCATTCTGCTTACAAAAATCATCAAAAACATTAGAACAAACTTCTCCCCCACGATCTGTTCGCAAACATTTCAATATTTGCCCGCTGTCTTTCTCTGCAAAGACCTGAATTCAACGAATTTTTTGAAAGCCTCTGATTTTTCTGTAAGAAAGAAGATCCAACTCATATGTGAAAAATCATCAGTAAATAATAGAAAATATCGGCTCCCATTCAAAGAAGGTGTTCTCATCGGGCCACATATATCTGCATGCACTAACTCAAGGGGTTTATTGGCTCTCCATGATTTTTCCACAGGAAATGATTTACGATGTTACTTCCCATATATACACCCTTCACAAACATCATTTCCTACGGAAATTTTAGGAAACCCATATACCATGCCTTTGTTGTTCAATAATCGCAAACCATTGAAATCATGTGCCCATATCTTAGATGTCAAATTAATGAATCATCTTTTACATTAGCAACTAAGGCACAATCATTGAAACTCGAAATATCCAATGGGAGCATTTTGTTTTTAGCCATATTAGTAATAATATGGACTTTATCTGAAAAAATGCTTCGGATTTCACATTTGCCATTGTGAAATAAAACTGTATACCCCTTACTAATTAATTAACCAACACTTAGCAAGCTATGCGCTAAACCTATTATATATTAAACATTGGAAATCGTTCTTTCGTTACCTGATTTTGTGTTAACAGCAACTGTTCTCATGCCTTCGATCTGCACATATTTATCATCTCCAAGCCAAACTTGCAACTTCACTGACTCGTCCAAACTTCTGAAAAGATGTCTTTGACCTGCCATATGATTGCGGCAACCGATGTATAGATACCAAATATTAGCAAAATTTTCCGTTGGAGTCACATGTGCGAGAAACAAAGTCCCATCATCCTCTTTCCTTTCAACAAAGTTAGCTTGCATTTTTACCTTTTCCCAACAATACGCCTCTGTGTGCCCAATTTTTTTACAAAAATAACATTTCTTATTCTTATAAGAATTTTGTCCAGATTCTAACATTTGGTTATTGAAATCCGATCTCCCGCTACCACATCCACGTCTGCAGTATGCGCCTCGACCTCGGCCTATGCTTGCATGCTTGAATCTGGAAGATGCTTCATTACTCCTTTGTTTGCCTGAAATATCTGCCTTAGCTTGAAAAGCTTGCTCGATATTTTTCTCAACGAACCTGCTCAATCTAACTTCATGTGCTAAAAGTGAACCCATCAACTCATTAACAGAATAATGATCCATATCTTTCGACTATTCGGTAACGGTAACAACATGATCAAATTTTCAAGGCAAACTATGCAAGATTTTTTCTACTACTTTTTTATCCACAATATCTTCTCCAAATATTTTATTTGGTTGACAATGGTAGAAAAAACTTGTAAAAAAATCTTGTACTGTCTTATTTTCTTTCATAAGTAAGGTTTCGAATTCTCTACGGAGAGTTTGAAGTTTTACCGTAGTTACCTTACTATCTCCATGGTATGCTTCCCTCAAAATAGTTCAAGCATCATTGGACTTCGCTGCTCCCGCAATCCAAGAAAAATACTGTCTGTCACAACCTGCTGCAGAACAAGTAATGCCTTCGCGTCCTTCTTTCGCATTTCTTTCAGCTCACTTGTTGCTTTCTTTGTGGCATTCTCCATGACCTTCGCAATCTACTTCTCATTTGGAAAACCATTTTCAACTAGATCCCAAAGATCTTGAGATATGAAGAAAGTCTTCATCTTAATGCATCAAAATTCATAATTTTCACCATTGAAAATAGGCATCAATGCATGTGATAAATTAATATTATTTAAATTTGGAATACCATTACTACCTGACATTGCAAATCAACTACGGGATAATCTTCTGTGAGGAGAGACGTCGCAGCTCTGAAAATGCCTAGAGACAATGTATCGTAGCCTAGAAATACGCTCGAAATCAGAACCTGCTCTAATACCAGAAATGTTGGAAAAAACACACAAATATTTGTGGTACGCACTAAAAAAACTCACAAAGAAATGGCACAAAGAAAAAAACTTTCAACTCTATTAACATTGGAAATGAAAACAAAAAACTTTTAACACACACAACAACACTCGTACACCACACTTCAATAACAACTCGGATTGTAAAAATAGAATCCTAAACTTCTCACTACGTAAACTCTTCCCACAACGCACACCACATCTCACTTACACATAATGTGACTTACTAATTGAAACTTGACAAACAAGCAAATAACATTTAAAAAATAATGAAAAATAAAAAATATAAAAAAAGCCTTTTGCATCAATTTTTAATGGAAAGAACCAATCCAGTAATTGAGGCCATTTAGTTGATTGAGCTCTGTGCCAGAACTCATCACAAATCCCTGTGCTCCGGCACTGATGGAATCAAGGAGGCTTCCAAGAAGGGCACATGAAAGCAGTCCAAGTCCAATGACTAATTCTTGTCTGCCCCCCCTCGCAGCGAACCAGTCATCAAGATCATCTTGTTTTTTGCACCTGCATCCAAGAGAGCTTTCCCTTCCAATTCGCATGCTTTCATTATCTCTCCCCAGACCTGTTATCAAAAGCTTAAGACTGCCACGATTGACGATACTGGTGAGTCCAGATTTACGTGACCATTGTTTTTCATTTCACCGGGGGGGGGGGGGGGGGGGGGGGGGGGGGGGGGGGGGTCATGCGAGTGTCCTTGTTATCTCTAGCAGTATTGGCTCCGACAGATAGTTCAGATGATGCTGGGACGTTCCGCTTTCTATACTGGGGCCTGCAATGTGTAAAAATGATTAATTTAAACAAGTGACGTAACAGGAGGACAGCATTTGCATGGCAACTAATCCAAAATAGTGAAGAGATAGTAGATGATTGGGTTATTATAAGTTAGAACTAGGGGTGTTCATGGGGCGGGTAACCGCCCCATTTGATTGTGACCCACCTCGCCCCGTTAGTATTGGGTCACGGGTCGACCCGCCCCATTCCGATGGGTAACCAATTGTAACGGGTACCCGATTAATGGTAATGGATATTGGCTATTCGCGGGTACCCGTGGGGATAAAGAGAGATACTTCTAATGAATGGTGGCATATATAAAAATGCAAATGATATGTCCAACTATATATCCGTATCTATATCATATTCATAATGATAATGCCAGATATGAAAATCTGAATGGTAGGGAATGCATTTAGATATGGATAAATAAATTTAGATAAATAAATTAATGAGGATGTATACAACTATGTGGATAATGTAAACCATATGAATACATGCAACTGGAAGGAATACCATCGAATACGGATCCAATGGTGACACATTCACATAGCTTCATCCTCATAATGAATCAAAGACGGATAAAGAGATGTAAAAAATATATAATCGGAGGACAACATGACAAACAATATATAAGTATATATTCCTATTCGTACATGGGTGTATTAATTATCATCACAATTGGTTATCGCAATGTGTGCGTCCACACTATGTTGTGCGTGTGTGCACGTGGGCGCATGCGCGCGCACGTGGGCATGGGCATTGGCATGGACGCGAGCACGGGCATGCGTGTAGGTGGGGGGACAATTCGTATTCAATTGTATTCATTATCATAATGTTTGGATGCCAGAATGTATGTATAACGATTTGGATCGTATCCGATTCGTTATCATATATGTTAATTCAAATTTTGACATCCATATATATTTCGATTTCAAAATGGATACATATATGAGCCACTCCAAACATATAAATTTCATCTTATCTATACAATTTTGAATATATTATTTGTCCTTTCCAATTTGCATCCATTTAATTCCGGCATTCATTTTTAATGACTTGGCAATATGTTTTCCATATTCACTGATATAAATATCCGCATTCATTTCTATATTTTTAAATAGATAAGAATAATGTAACATATATATTGGTGTTTGTATCTAACCATTTGCATTTTTATGAATCAATTTATAGTGTAAGCTTCCAACTGGGTACCCGCGGGTACCCGTCGGGTTTTTTATATGAGGCATGGGTCATGACAATGCAGGTACCCGACCCATCATTTTCAAACGGGTACCCGAGAGTTTAGGGTCAAAATGGACGGGTCAAGCTGGGTACCCATTGACCCAGATATTTTTGAATACCCCTAGTTAGAACAGTATAATAATATTTGACCACCACACATATTGCTTTCATTAGCAACCAGGACATAGAATGATAGATATTTAATCACCTTGGGAATATGGATCCCTCCCACAAGTACAGCCAATCGTTTGTATATTCATCAAACTCCGACGCCGCGGCAACCACAAGTCCTCTTCGAAGTGATTTTTCCTGCACCAAAAATATCAAATATCAAATGAGTATGTGAAACGATACCAATGACCAAAGACCTTTAAGAAAAGAGTGAGGCAATTGGGAACCTGGTAGACGATAATTGACCCATGCAGTCCCATAAATATACCAGCAATGAAAGCAGCTCCGATGCTACCAACAACGATGAGAGGCCACAGAATGATGGCTAAACTGGCTACTAGTACACAAGCTGTCTCGAGGAAAGGTCTTCCCCTCTTATCAAGTCATGAAGCATCCTCTGCCAGCCCTTGAAAAGCAAGTATGGACTCTTTACCAATGCAATTAACGTAAACATAGGCACCTCCACGGCAACAGCCATCACACCCACGAGAATGCATGCGGGAATATCCCTCAATCTGAAACAAGTTCCAATAGCAATGCTAATTATCAAATGTTTCTAAATGCTTGATACATCAGTTGAATGTGCAGTCACATTTCTGGTATAAGAGCATTAGTTACTCATAGCCCATTCCCTATCTGAGAAGTTGATGAAAACAATTGCTTCTTTTCGAATTGCATAAAATTGTTTGGACAGTATAATAATCTGATTGTTCGTGTCTGGTGCTCTTCGTGCCTCATCTCCCTTAACTTTTTCAGATAAACTGGAATAGAGTGGTAACATACATCTATAAAATCACGAACAACAATACAGCTACCTCCGATAGTATCCCAAGTTCCATCCTGCGTGGTTTAACAAAATTAGAAGTTAAATTATTAGCACTAACAACGAGTGCACAATACAGTGATAACATTTGTCTTGCACTCCAGCTCGACGGAAGGCGTCGAAGGTAGATATCCATGGCGCGAAGAACCCGTAACCCAAACCCACGAGGACACTCCCAATGAAGCCGAAAATCAACCATAGACCCAATACTACAGCGAGAGCAACAAAAAGGACCAACTTCATGTTGTAAACAGGATCAACCATGCATATAATAAACAATAATTATACGGATCCAATTGAACGGAAATAAAAGTATTAAAGATCAATATCATTAACGTCATCCATTTCCAGTTCAATATCCGATTATTATATGCAAACAGGAATCGAATAATCATACGGTAACAAATAAACGGACGAGATCCAGAAAGGGGCAAGCAATAAATAAATTGCGGTAAACAAAATACAAGAAAGATAAGGTTAGATATCACCGAAGCGTCCAAGAAATGGACTGTCCTTAGAGAGGATTTCACCCCCACAATACCGGTGCGTTGGGTACTGGCGATCCGCTCCCAGGATACGACGGTTCACGGTCGTTGTCCGCGCACACCGACGAGATCGTCCTCGAAAGCACCTCTGAGAACTTGCAGCCGAGAAGAAACAGGTCGCAGACGCGAGAGAGAGAGAGAGAGAGAGAGAGCGAGAGTGACGGCAGGTGAAGATTTCTTGCGAGTAAAGAAAGACGGCGTCGAGTGGGGGATATAAAAAGAAGGGCTCGCGTACCCTAGCGCGCAGTCCCTTCGATTTCCGAAAACACCCCTCAACGATCGTGTCCTTTCGGATTCCAAAACTGCGGCTAAGTCGAGCCGTTTGGATCGTGATCGCGATTAAATTAATTTGTCTGATTAATTTAATCGATCAGCTAAATGAAACCCGCAGCAAAAGTATCGAGATCCGAATTTACTCTCCCGAGCCCGAACCCGAGCCCGAGCCCGAGCCTGAGCCCGAGCCCGAGCCTGATCCCGAGCCCGAGCCTGAACCCGAGCCGAGCCGGAGCCGGAGACGGAGACGGAGACGAAGCATAGCGGAGCCCACGCGCGCGTGTGTGGTCCTGCATTCCTCCTCTCTATTATTGCTACAGGAGCTTGGGGTGTGAACTCATATATAAGTCCACCAAAAGTTCAGTTCTCCACGGTGTGGTACTAAACTTCCACCCAAACTCAATCATGTTTCAAATTTGGGAATTCCCAACTTTCCCTCCAAACCATTTGATTTCCCAATTGAAATCAAATTAATGTCAATTGTAATTAATAGGTTTTTCCAATTTAAAACCTAAATAACATTTTTAATACAACAATCCCCCACGAATTCATCAATTTTAAAAAGAGATTCAAAAGGATTTAAGATACTTCTTTCGGCTGCCCACACTTTCCTTTCAGTAAAGGTACCTTCCGGTTTGAACATCTACATGAGTTTACTACTTTCACTTTAACAGGAACGAAGTGAAATACGTCTTGAACTTCAGACCTTAGTGTTAAAGTATACGGTAGAAACAATAAAGCGTTGTTCTTGGTGCAATCTTCAGGGTTGGTGCTCTTAAAGGCCATGCACCCTTATCCTGTTTCATGAGTGTGTTCAGGAAAGACCCTCTTCCTTTAGCTGCGGCCCACAGTAACACTCACATAGGTGGCGTTCTCCAAGGATGCACTGCTAACATCCTACCCAAAGGCTTGAACCCATTCAGAGCCTACACTCTTCCTAAACTTGCAGCTTACATGGCACTCTAGCATGCAGGGATAAGACACTGATGCTTACGCATTAAAATTAGAGTGCCAACTACTTCTCCAAACAGCTTGTTATTACCACATTGGACCTACTTTGTGGGATCTCCACTCAGATATGTTGGGTTGCTACTGTAGAGGAACTCCCAATAGGTCTCAGTTCCATCCCAAGCCTAGACTTTAGGACTAAAGATCTATCAAGTCCCTTAGTCAACGGATCTGCCGTGTTGTCTTTGGATCCAATAAAATCCACAGCCAACACTCCTCGAGACACCAAATCCCTTAACGTCTTAAGTCTGATTTGTATGTGTCTCCTTGTTTTCTGATTGAACTTTGAACTCTTGATCTTGGTAATTGTGGTCATATTATCACAATGTACCGAGATCGCAGGAACTGGCTGACCTACCATGGGAATTTCAGACAGAAGTTCCCTTAGCCATTCAGCCTCAATTCCAGTGGTGTCCAAAGCACACAGCTCGGCCTCAAAAGTGGATCGAGCTAGAATGGTCTGCTTCACAGACCTCCAGGAGACTGCACCGCCTCTAAGGGTAAATACATACCTTGTAACACCATTACTCTCAGACTGCTCTATTTTCCCTATCCATCTTGCATCACTGTATCCTTCTAGTACAGAAGGATGTCTACCATAATACAAAATAAGGGAAATAGTTCCCTTCAAGTACTTCAGTACTCGATCCAGAGCCTCCCAGTGAGTACGGTCAGGACAGCTAGTGTATCTACTCAGCTTTGCAAACGAGAATGAAATATCAGGTCTCGTGCAATTTGCAAGATACATTAAACTTCCTATCACTTGTGAATACCTTAGCTGGGCTACAGGTACTCCACTTTTATTCTTAAACAGCGTTTTGGATGAATCAAAAGGAGTGCTTACAGCTTTGCAATTTTGAATATCCAAATTTCTCAAGTACCTTCTCAACATAGTGAGATTGAGAAATTACAATCCCATCAACTGACCTTGTCAGTTTGAGACCCAAGATCACATCAGCAACACCCATGTCCTTCATCTCAAACTTGCTACTCAAGAAAGCCTTAGTCTCATTAATAATCCTCATATGTGATCCGAACAACAATATGTCATCAACATATAGGCACAAGACAATACACTCATCACCTTTCACTTTGGAATAGACACACTTGTCAGATTCATGAATCTTAAAGCCACATTACAAAATAGTCTTGTCAAATTTTTCATGCCATTGCTTTGGTGCTTGTTTCAATCCGTAAAGGGATTTGACAAGCTTGCAATCCTTTCCCTCATTCCCAGGAGTCACAAGCCCATCCGGTTGATCCATATAGATCTCTTCCTCAAGATCGTCATGCAAGAAGGCGGTCTTAACATCTATTTGGTGGATAGAGAGATCATATACAGATGCCAATGCTATGAGCATCCGGATTGTGGTCATCCTAGTCACAGGGGAATAGGTATCAAAATAATCGATACCTTCCTTTTGCGTAAAGCCCTTGGCAACTAATCTGGCTTTGTATTTTTCAATTGATCCGTCAGGTCTAAGCTTTCTCTTAAACACCCACTTGCACCCAATAGTAGAGCACCCTTTGGGTAAATCAACCAACTCCCAAGTTCCATTAGCCATAATGGAATCCATCTCAGATTTGATAGCTTCCTTCCATTGTTTTGCTTCAGATGAAGTCATGACTTCCTTGTAACTTCGTGGATCACCCTCGATCTGGTAGACAACGAAGTCGCTACCCAGATCCTTGGCTATCTGAGGTCTTTTACTCCTCCTTGGCTCAATCTCTTCAGAAAGATCATTGGGTTCAGGTTGAGTCTCAACCCCCACATTCGTCATCCTTTCCACTTGATCTGGAATAGATCCTGATGTAGAGGCGCCCTCAATGGTCAAATTCTGAGGAATCGCAGTCTTCAATGGGAAGATATCTTCAAAGAAGGTAGCATCACGGAGTTCAACAATAGTGTTGACATCTATGCCCGGTATCTCAGACCGAATTAGCAAGAACCTATATGCATAGTTATTTTCCAGGTAACCTAAGAAGACCGCATCAACAGTTTTAGGACAAAGTTTCTTTCTCTTGTGTTCTAGGACTAAAATCTTAGCGAGACAGCCCCACACTTTGAGATATCTTAAACTTGGTTTCCTATTTCTCCAAAGTTTAAAGGGACATTTTTTCATATGTCTCGGAGGAATCCTATTCAGAATATGGTAAGCCGTATTCAAGGCTTCTCCCCACATATAGGTTGGAAGTCCAGAACTCTGTAGGAGAGCATTGATCATGTCAGTTAAGGTTCTATTTTTCCGTTCTACTATCCCATTTGATTGCGGTGAATATGGGGCCGTAACTTCATAAACTATGCCAAAATATTTGCATTGTTCATCAAATAAGTTAGATGTATATTAACCTCCTCTATCTGACCTAAGGCGTTTAAGCACTTTTCCTGTTTGTGTCTCAGCCTCATTCTTAAATATAAGAAATTTCTCTAAGGCTTCATCCTTGGTTTTCATTAGATATACATATATCTACTGCCATCATCTATAAAGGTGATAAAGTATTTCGTATTGTCTCGGGTCAACACACCATTAAACTCATAGATATCCGTATGCACTAGATCCAAGATCTCACTATCTCTAGAGACAGATTGAAAAGATTTCCTAAGTGTCTTATCTTGCACACAGATTTCACATTTTTGAGTTTTATCAATAGTGTGTTTAGGGATCAACTCTAAATTCATCATTCTTTTAATTGAATTTAAGTTTACATGTCCCAATCTACCATGCCACAGATCACAAGATTCTAAATTATTCACAACATGAGACACAAAACTAGAACATTCAGTACTCTAAACATTCATTTCATTAATGTTTACTGAAGCACATCTAATTCTAAATAACAAATCAAAATCAGTCAAATAGCCTTTTCCATAAAAAATACCATGTCTCAGAATGACAACTTTATTACATTTAAAGTTTAACTCAAAACCATTTCTAACTAAGATAGAGCCAGATAACACATTCTTCTTGATGGCAGAAACATGCAGCACCCTGTGCAACGTCCAGACACGTCCAGAGGAGAACCTCAAGTTGACTTGTCCCGACCCTAACACCCTGGTCGCAGAATCGTTCTCCATATTCACAGTCCCACCGTTGCAGGTCTGATAAGAAGAAAACAACGTTCTGTTAGAACATATATTTACATTAGCTCCCGTATCCACGAGCCACTCATTTGGATCATGTATATGGTATAGTTCAGGTTTTACAGAGACATACCCCTCGCTAGTCCCGAGTCCCATAGTGATAATGTTCACTTGTGGACTCATGTCTGCAGCCTTAGGTTGAGCCTTCAATGACGGACAATCCTTCTTCCAATGGCCAACCTGATTGCAATGCCAGCAGGGTTTATTCTTTGCCTTTTTCTGGATCTTGCTCTTTGGTTTCATTTTATTGTTATTAGGACCCTTTCCCTTCTTATCCGTGCCCTTCGAGGTCATGAAATTGACCTTAGCCTGAATATAAGAGGAAGCACAGGTTTTTGTTTCCTGTGTTCCTCCTCTATGGCAATTGCCACCATCAAGTCATCCATAGAAATCTTCCCCTTTCTGTGTTTCAGGATCATACCGAAGTCTTCCCACGACTTGGAGAATTTTTCTATGATGCACATGACCTGAAACTTCTCTGGAAGTTTCATTTCGGCATCTTCTAAACCACAGAGCAGGAGTAAAAACTCGTGTGCCTGTTCAGAAACTAACTTTCCCTCGGCCATAGAAAACTTCAAAAACTTAGCTACGGAGTATTTCTCAATACCGAGGTCTTCGGTATTATACTTCCGATCCAAGTCTCTCATATCCCCTTCACAGTCTGCGTGGATGAACAGTATACATCAAACAACGTGTTGGACAGAGCCAACAAGATGCAACCATGACATATACGGTCGCGTTCCTTCCACGCAGATTGCGCCTTCTGGCTATCGGGTGAGGGGTTTTCCATCTTCACCATGGGACAGTTGGTTTCAAGCATCGAGATTAACACTATGGTTGTTAACCAGATCTTCATGTGTTGTTGCCAACGCTTAAAGTTCTGTCCACCGAATTTTTCATGCATACCCGTCATATCTACCCTCGATTTAAACATTGTTTCCGATATAGTTTTATAATCGGTTCCCGAAATCCTCTCTAAGATTAAGGTAAACAGGATCAACCATGCATATAATAAACAATAATTATACGGATCCAATTGAACGGAAATAAAAGTATTAAAGATCAATATCATTAACGTCATCCATTTCCAATTCAATATCCGATTATGATATGCAAACAGGAATCGAATAATCATACGAAAACAAATAAACAGGCAAGATCCAGAAAGGGGCAAGCAATAAATAAATTGCGGCAAACAAAATACAAGAAAGATAAGGTTAGACATCACCGAAGCATCCATGAAATGGACTGTCCTTAGAGAGGATTTCGCCCCCACAATACCGGTGCGTTGGGTACTGGCGATCCGCTCCCAGGATACGACGGTTCACGGTCGTCGTCCGCGCACACCGACGACACCGTCCTCGAAAGCACCTCCGAGAACTTGCAGCCGAGAAGAAACATGTCGCAGACGCGAGAGAGAGAGCGAGGGTGACGGCGGGTGAAGATTTCTTGCGAGTAAAGAAAGACGGAATCGGGTGGGGGATATAAAAAGAAGGGCTCGCGTGCCCTAGCACGCAGTCCCTTCAGTTTCCGAAAATGCCCCTCAACAAGTCCGATTCCCAATGTAATCGCGATTAAATTAATTTGTCTGATTAATTTAATCGATCAGCCAAATGAAACCCGCAGCTAAAGTATCGAGATCCGAGATCCGAATTGACTCTCCCTAGCCCGAGCCCGAGCCCGAGCCGGAGACGGAGCGGAGCGGAGCGCGCGCACGTGTGTGGTCCTCCATTCCTCCTCTCTATTATTGCTACAAGAGCTTGGGGTGTGAACACATATATAAGTCCACCAAAAGTTTAGTTCTCCACGGTGTGGTACTAAACTTCCACCCAAACTCAACCATGTTTCAAATTTGGGAGTTTCCAACTTTCCCTCCAAACCATTTGGTTTCCCAATTGAAATCAAATTAATGTCAATTGTAATTAATAGGTTTTTCCAATTTAAAACCTAAATAACATTTTAATACAACAATCCCCCACGAATTCACCAATTTGAAAAAGAGATTCAAAAGGATTTAAGATACTTCTTTCGGCTGCCCACACTTTGCTTTCAGTAAAGGTACCTTCCGGTTTGAACATCTACCTGAGTTTACTACTTTCACTTTAACAGGAACGAAGTGAACTACGTGTTGAACTTCAGACCTTAGTGTTAAAGTCTACGGTAGAAACAACAAAGCATCGGGTGGGGGGTATAAAAAGAAGGGCTCGCGTGCCCTAGCGCGCAGTCCCTTCGGTTTCCGAAAACGCCCCTCAACGGTTGTGTCCTTTCGAATTCCAAAACTGCGGCTAAGTCGAGCCGTTTGGATCAAGTCCGATTCCCAATGTGATCGCGATTAAATTAATTTGTCTGATAAATTTAATCGATCAGCCAAATGAAACCCGCAGCAAAAGTATCGAGATCCGAGATCCGAATTGACTCTCCCGAGCCCGAGATCCGAATTGACTCTCCCGAGCCCGAGCCCGAGATCCGAATTGACTCTCCCGAGCCGGAGCCGGAGCCGGAGCCGAGCGCAGCGGAGCGCGCGCGCATGTGTGGTCCTCCATTCCTCCTCTCTATTATTGCTACAAGAGCTTGGGGTGTGAACTCATATATAAGTCCACCAAAAGTTTAGTTCTCCACGGTGTGGTACTAAATTTCCACCCAAACTCAACCATGTTTCCAATTTGAGAATTCCCTACTTTCCCTCCAAACCATTTGATTTCTCAATTGAAACCAAATTAATGTCAATTGTAATTAATAGATTTTCCAATTTAAAACCTAAATAACCTTTTTAATACAACACTTCAAAGCTATGTTAACTCCTGCACAACAGAATTTCATTGTCTGATGAGAAAACGTTTTTTCTTAAACAGCACATAAAGAATTCTTTGGCGTTTTGCATCATTTGCTGACAAAACAAAAAAGAATTGTCATTACGTAGAACGTTTAATATTAACCCTGCCCTTCTCAGGGAGCACTTTTACCATGATAATATAAGGGATTTCCGACGGATAGATTAGAATAGTCTCACTTTAGTAGCTCCCAAACCATCATGGTATTACTGTTAACTTTCAACTTGGGACAAAAACTCTGTGCCTCCCAGAGGACCTTTTCAGGATCTTCTAACAAATTAACATGCAACTTATAAACTCAATTATATTCGAAATATTTCTGCAGCTATTCAGTGTCATGTGTTCGTGTGGTTGCTTATCATGCTTGTTATCTGCTTCATCAACAATGGGCATGCGAGAACTTACAAGATGCAAGAAAATAATACACGTTAAGCTTGCAACTTGTATGTAAGGAGGATTGGGTGAAAGTTATGCAATGACTATTATCTAATTAAAGAAATCAAATGTACAGTAGGCAATACTCCAAAACAAATGAGCAAATCACAATTCAGCTCATGTCTTCGATCAAATCCAAGCATGCTTCAAATCAAGAAAACCTATTTCATCTTTCAGATTTATAAGATTATTATATAAAATCAGGCAAACTACCAACGGGAGAAAAAAACTGGCAGAACCCAACTGCTTACTAAAACATATAACAATTTGACGTCTTTCTACGATGGAAGACTAAACCTGAAGCATTTACAGGAATATTAAGTACCAAGAAAGAAGATGATTGCTTACACAAAAAGCGTATAAACAACCCAATAAAAATGTGCATGGTATAGCGCTATTAGCACACCGTAGTTCCCCATGATCAGAACTAGAGCTGCGATCGGACCCACAAACAAACCTGCAGCAAAGATTCAAGATTTCCTTCCTCAGATCAAAATCGCAATTAAAAGGAGACAAAACTGTAAGAAGCGACAGGTAAAGATGGGACCTTGAGGAACCCAAGTGCAAGTGCGGCACAGAACGTGAGAAACAGAGAGAAGGTTCACACCGTTCTTCACAGGCTCCATTGCCGCTGCCAACGATGAAAAAGAAACCAAGAGCCAGCAAAGATTCAAGATTCGATAATAAGAAGATTCGATCAAGTCCTAATGTCGTAAGGATTGAGAAGAGAAAGAAGGATAAGAAAGAGCAGAGGAATCCAAGAAGAGCGGATGAAGAGAGGACTAATAAACAGCAAGAATGAGTCTTCTGAGTTCTTGGAGAGATGGGAATAAAAGGAAGAAGAAGATTCTACAGAGGAAGGCCATTCATTATTTGCTCTCTCTCTCTATATATATACAAAGAGATAGATCAGTACAGGAAAAAGTTGTGAGAGTATAAGAGAAGCTATTATAAACCACTAGATTCAAATAAGAGAGAGAAGACATGATCTTGTGGTGTAG
Source organism: Ottelia alismoides (assembly GCA_037367405.1). NCBI lineage: Eukaryota > Viridiplantae > Streptophyta > Magnoliopsida > Alismatales > Hydrocharitaceae > Ottelia > Ottelia alismoides. The sequence continues at coordinate 820,158 of JAZKJV010001286.1, forward strand.
AATCACTCATTTCATGCTCTCACAACTTTTTTCTCTCACATAATCACTCCTCTCTATATATTTGGATATCTAAATATTTACGTTCAAATGAATAGACGAAGAACAACATTTGGAGCCATCAGAAGGAAGGGCATCAACCTCGCGGCTACGTCAAAATAATAACTCTTATATACTTCTTATTTGTGATAATATATAGGTTCTTATGAAACTTAAAAAAATTGATTGGGTTATTTTTAAAACTTGTTTCACAACTGACTTACATTCATGTGCACTACTGTATTCTCTGTACGCTTCATGGATTGTATTAGTGAGATAAGAAACTATAGTAATTGATATATCAATTGTGATTTTGAACTTTTGATAACATATCTTAAAAATTCAAAATCAATAAAGATATGTTTAAATATCAAGAAATAAATTTTAAAAATTATATAAACAAAAGAATAGGAAAAATTTTGTTAACAAAATATGGCCTTGGATATTTTTTATTGGCTTATTTTTTAGTGGCCTTGTAACCACTTTATGATATTCTTACATATAATATATGTCATAATGTATGCTTAACATTAAAAAACTAACATATGTATTTTTAGATAAAGGAAGGATGTAGAATGAAAAAAGTAACACATATAGAGTATATGTGCAGTTGTGTTGCAAAAAAAGACATTTATGCAATATTAATAATTTATGAAGAAATTCATTTAAAATATAACTTCGTTCTAGAACTCATGTTCTTATTTCAACTAGGATAATTGTACAGTATTAAATACTTAAAATGTATATAATAATTTATGTAGCTATCAAAATATTCATTTAATTGCGACATCCTCTGAAAAGTTAACATATAAATGGAAACTTCTTATTGTGTATACATACATTTTATTTTTCTCACTCTACTAAAAAAATCTAAATTTATTAGTAGCATTTTAAAATTTAAAAATACAAAAAATAAAATATTACAAATTATTTTTCACCTTACTTATAAAAAACAAGTTATATTCCATCATTGTGCTCTACTATTTTTAAAAATTATTAAATTTAATTAAAAACAATATCAACAAGAATTAAACAAAGATGTGCAAAGTAGGGAACATGACATGTGACCAATGCACCATTATAAACTAGCTAAATCATGTTTGTATACAAGTAAAAATAATGTACTCCATGAGCTCTTATATATAGTATGATATGAAAAAATGCTAACATGTAATATGAAAAAAAATGATAACAATGAACTTCTAGTAGTTTGTGACCAAGAAGGATTTTAAGTGAACTTGTTGTGTTTTACTATTAGATTTGGTATATTAGTTTCTAATGACCTACTAATTATACAATATATTTCATGTCAATTCATCTATTTACTGTGCACTTTATCATTTATATGCATCAAAGGCTTAGTCATTTATCTATTGATAGGATCAATAGATTGGTAAAGAATGGATCGTTAGATTATTTAAAAGTCCAAGATTTGCCTACCTGCGAACATTATACTCGAGGTAAAATGACTAGAGATCCCTTCCAAAATATGGGTACAATGCGAAGATGTATTTGACCTCATACATACTGATGTATGCGATTCCTTCAATACCACGACACATAATGGATAAGATATTATGTGACTTTTATTGATGACCATTCACGATATGAGTTTGACTTCCTATTACATCACATATATGAAACCTTTGAGAAATTCAAAGAATTCATAGCTCAATTGAGAACCAACTCAATAGGAAGATCTGAAAATTTCGATCTGATTGAGTTGACATGTACATATCAGATGAGTTCAAATAATACCATAAAGAGAGAGGATATGTGTCCAATCTTACTCCTCTTAGAACTCCCCAACTAAATGAAGTTGTTGAAAGATACAATATGACCATGGATATGGCCAGATCAACGATGAATAAAACACATTTACCTCTTGGTTATGAGGACATGCAGTAGACTTTGCAATATATATCCTTAACAAGATTCTAAGAAAATCAATACCCCAAAACTCTTCATGAGCTTTGGTTTGGAACTAAGGCCGATGTTAGGCACTTAAGGATTTAGGGTTGCTTGGTACATGCCAAAATGTGGACGCAAGTAAGTTGGAATCTCACAATGTGGAGTGTTACTTCAATGGGTATGTAAAGGATGGTATTAGATACCAATTTTTTGATCTTGAGACTCAAAATGTATTCATCTCCAGGGATGCAATGTTCTAGGAAGATGACTTCCTTAAAAGGCAAGGCAAGTATGAAGTGGAGTAACTCATAGAATCCTTTGAGGATAATGTGATTCCTAAACCAGAAACTGAAAAGTTAATTGAAGATGAACGACCACCTGAAATATATGAATTCCATGTGTCAGAAGAGTTTAACAATGATCCTACTTCATATGATGAAGAACTTGTGGATCGTGACATGGATAGATGGATGCTATGAAGTCTAAAATAGACAATGTGCACAAGAATTGTGTATGGTCCTTAGAAAATCTACCTAAGAGGGTAAAACTCATTAGGTATAAATAGATCTTAAAAAGAAGGAGACAGTGTGGAAAGGTAGAGACCTTCAAGGCATAACTCATGGCCAACGGCTACATACATAGATAAGGCATCGACTATAATGAGACATTATCTCCTGTTGCCATTCAGAAGCCCATCAGGATATTGCTAGTTATAGCTGTAGTCTTAACTACAACATCTAACAGATGGTCATCAAGACTAGATTCCTTAATGGGTCCATCGAGGAGGATATCTACAGGGAGCAACCAGAGGGCTTCATGACTGAGGAAGGGAAAGTGTGTAAGTTAAAAAAGTTCATCTATGGGCTCAAACCAGCTTCTCTGGAACACCAAATTCAATGAAACCATAAAAAGTGATGATTTCGTTCAAGAGTCATGATGAGCCATGTGTATACAAGAAGCTTAGTGAGAGTGTCATTGTGTTCATCATGTTTTACATAGATGACATCCATATTATTGGGAACGATATAACGATGATGACTAGTGTTAAGATCTGATTGTCACATACTTTTAAGATGAAAGATCTTGGAGAATCTCATTACATCTTAAGTCTGAAGTTGTTTAAAAATTGAGAAAAGAGGATTTGGGACTATCAGAACAAGGGTACATTAAGAAGATCTTGAAAAGGTTATGTATGGAACACTCCAAGAAAGGCTACCTTCCCTTAAGGCACATTATACACCTTTGTAAAGAGTTAGCTCCTCAAGTCTCTAAGGAAAGAAAAGAAATGGCTATGTGCCCTCAAACATTAGATGTAGGAAGCCTAATGTATGCCATGATGTGTACCAGATTTGATATATGACATGTAGTGGGAGTGGTAAGTCTTTATCAATCCTGCTATGAAGAATAATGTTGGAATGTGATGAGAACATTTTCAAGTATCTAGGAAAGACAGATTATTACATCTTCGTCAATGGAGATAGTAATATCCAAGTCTTAAGATACACATGTTCGAACTTTCAATCTAATATTGATGGCCAAAAGTCAACTTCATGGTTCATATTTCTATTAAAAGGTGGTGTCTTGAGTTGGATAAGCAAGAAGCATAACAATATGGCCGATCCAACAACAAATGTTGAGCACATTACCGCTCCTAATTCTACAAAGGAGGTAATGTGGTTACACAAGTTCATCTTGGAGCTAGGTGTATTTTCCACATATACTCCCATCTCATTACTCTGAGATAACGCGAGATCCATTGTACAGGAAAAGGAGCCCATGTGGCATCAAAAGATCAAGCACGTGGAGAGGAAATACCGCATCATCCAAGAGATACAAAAAGGTGACGACATTATAATCACCAAGGTCGTCTCCGCTGACGACATGATCGATCCCCTTACTAAACCTTTATCCCAAAACGTTTTCAACCAGCATATAATGGTTATGGGTTTAATGATGTACTCGATTGATTCTGAGGCTAGTGGGTTATTGTTAGATGTGTGAGCTCTTGGTGAACCATTTCTACAATAAATGTCATTGTAAATTACTTATCAATAAAATCATTCACTCCTTTTCTGAGATTATAATATGCATGCACATATTGGATCCTTATGTATAACAATGTTATGTACCTAAGCCATCATGATATCATTGATGAGTATCCATTCTTTCACCTTTATTGCTTTATTTTGTCTTTAACTCCTTAGATAAATACATGCAAATATATCTAACTTGTACAAATTAAAACACTAACTATTGTTTGTAAATAGTACATAAATACATGCATTTTACAATAAATAAATGAAAAAAGAAAAGAAAAACATAAAGAAAGTATTTTCAATACTAACTGACCCTAAACCTCGAGTCCAAGTCAATATTGACTTAGTCGACAAGGAGTAACATAGGGGGAGATAAGGGAAAAATAATACAGGAAAAATGACATAGACACCTAGAAACCCTAAGGGTGCATTTGATAAGCGGGTTAGGGCAGGTTAAACTAGTAGAGGGTAACCCGTTTTTGTGTTTTGGTGTTTGGTGATGAAACTCCATTTCATCATCTTTATTCTATCATTTTGGCCTCAAAAACCCTAGCAAATACGTGTAAATAGGCTTAATTCACGCATCTTAGCATTCATGCATGTGTTTGTAAATAGTGTATAAAATGCAGTTTTTAACGCCAAAATTATAGAATAAAAAAAGAAAAGAAAAAGAATAAATTATTGTAAATATTTTATGATCTGAAACCCCGAGACCTAGGCATCTCGATGACTAGGTCAACAAGGAATAAAGTAGGGGGAGATAAGGGCCAAAATACCCTTTTATTTAATTGATTCTTTATTCATTTTTGGGACCTAGTTTTAGTTCCACTTTTTATACCTCAAATAAAAAGACTTTGCTTATGAAAGTTGAGGATAAATAAATATAGAAAAATACAAAATTGATTTCATACAAAAATAATGTACAGATAAAAAGTTATGATCTGAATAAGTTTCCAGAATCCCAACTTCCTAGACTTGTATCTCTCAAATAAAAACTCGAAACGCATCATAATCACCTTTAATTGTATATAATTTTTAATAAACTATTTAATGAAGGTGGTTTCGTATTCTGCGGAGCTACGGTTTGAAAGTTGAGTTTTGGACCCCTATTGTATACTTGTATAGATTAAAATATTCATTATTTTTATAATTTTATATTTTTATAATTTTGTAAATATTATTTATAATATATATGTGCACTAAACTTGGAATAAAACTTAAAGAAAACACACATACTAAATACTTGTATATAAGACATAGGTATAATACCTGTACATATACCTATATAATTAATACTTCTATTTTATTTAATTGTACATAATACATCAGAAAAATAAAATATTTTTTAGTATATAAAATTAAGATCTAAAAATATAAAATAATAAACAAAATTAAATAAATTATATAAACAAAATAAAAATAAATTAATAAAATATAGATGAATATACCTATATATATAAGCTATAAAAGGTAACTTGTATTTTTAAAACCACAAAAAAATAAATAAAAATCGTAATAAAATATTTCATAGAATAATAAATATTTTTTGTCTTTTAACCACAAATTAATAAATTCATTTACTATTTTTAAATTATTTTTTAATCTTTTTTTGGGGCTTTTTCCTAATTGGTCCACGTGGACCAACCAGGTGGCAGTCAGCGTTGACCCCAGTCAACTGGTTGTCCTTCACCCTGTAGATTTGTCAGAACCTCATTTTGACTCTATTTCTCGATTTTTTCGAGGACGAATCTTGCACTATCTCATGATACCACCTTCTTGCCTTTTGATCCTCGTTCAATGGGCATGCACGCCCAGATGAAACATCGATCTTTGGATCGCTAGTGAATCCGCTCTACCTCGATCTTCCCATCAGTTCGTCAACCCTTTAAAAGCAAACCCCAACCTTCCTCCTCGAATTTGAACCCCTTTTGCACAGCTTCGCTCCCCCTTTTCATGCCCGAGAGAAAGAGGAAGGTGACAGCTTCCTCCTCAGCGCGTCAGGTCGGCTGAGAAAGCTCCGAGGCGGCTCCACCACCTCCGGCGAACACCCTTGCCGTCGAGGTCATCCTCAGGTGAACCACACCTTCGAGGCTCTTATTTCCCGCTATTTTCTTGCACCTTCTTATTAGCCGTAGTCGTAGGAATCGATTCCCTTCGTTAGTTTAACATTTCGTCCATCAAATCGCCCACTCGATCCCCTTTGCCGGAGGTAGCTCCGGCCGAGTTCCTCTTCGTCGTTCCGCACCTCATTCCGCCACCACAGAGTCGAGGCATTTTGCCCTCGATCCTCTCATTATTTTTTTGCATGTCTCGCAATGCCAAAGAAGAGCCTGGGCTCATTTTGAGCCTCGCCGGAGGTTCCAGGAGCCCTTTAGCTCCGCCGCCTCCTCGCACGAACTCCGGCCTCTACCGAAGAATTTTGGAGCACCCAGGAGCGAAAGGTGGACCCCCTGAAGCTGCCGGTCACTTTTGGAGCCCAAAGATCGCCGGAGGATGGAGATCGAGCTCGGGGAAGTTCGCCTCGCTGGCATTGCTTCCCAGTTCATCCTCCGCCCTCCAGAACCGTCGGATCGAGGCCGCGCTCCAGGTGCACAGCCATAGTTAGATCTCCTCCAGCAGCCACCGTCCGATCAACCTTGTAGGATCTAATCACGACCATCGAATCCGAACCGTCATCGGCCATCCGTTGCTCGCCATGTGTCAAGTAAGAAGACCTCAGTCGTTGGATGCGCCAGTGTATGGGTAATTTTGCCTGATACCCACTAGTCTTTGTGTTTAATTTTTAGTCCAGAAACTTTCATTTGTCATTCAATATTTTGTGTAACATTTGCATAGACACCCCTGAACTTTCCATATTTACATCCATGTCCTTGTTCATGTCACCTCACGTGCCTGTGCGCGTGAGGGGTCTAGGTATTTTGCAAGGGACCCCTTGCAGGTTTTGATATTTAGATTTAGTCCAGGAACTGTTTCGTCACGTGTAATATTTTTTGATATTTTGCAAAGTAGTCCCTCAGGATTTTGTTTATTGCTTTTAGGTCCTCCCAAGCGCGCGCGCGTACGCACGTGAAGACTTGGATTTTTGCATTTGTACCCCTGGATGTTTGGATAGTTATCATCGGTCCTGGAATTTTGTTAATTAGTGATATATTTTGTGGAAAAATTGTACTTTGGCCATGATGTTTTGGATATTTACATTTATGCCCTTGCGAGTAGTGTAGTTTCTTATTATTGTCTCTATTTATTTCATGCATCTATAAAATTCGAAAAAATCACCAAAAAATTAGCATAATCTCACGTTGCATTGTGCTTCTACCTATATTTTTATTTCACATTTTTTTCATTTTATTATTTATAAAATTCAAAACATGCATTTTCAACAATGTTTGTACTAGAAAATACATAAAAATTATAAAACATTTTTGAAAAATTCCAAAAAAATATATTTTGTCTGTTTCTATGTGTTTTGATTGCAGACCAAAAATCACTAAAAAATTCAAAAGAAAACTCCCAAAAATTAGAAAAACCTAAAAACCTTCATAAAATTCTTAAAAATTCCATAAAAATCCTAAAAATATAATATTTATATCTAAATTTTCTTTGTCTGATTATCTTTACTGTAAAATTAGTTTGAGGAATTTTAGACTTTGATTGATATTTTTAATCCTCATTTTAGTTTCAGCCTTCAATTTTGTGCACTGTTTTTAGTATTTTTGACTTTAAAAATACCAAAAAAGGAAAATTTTGGAAAAAAAATCAAAAAAACATTGGAAAAATGTAAAAAGTTCGAAAATATTTTATTTACTCTAATTTTAGAGTTTTTACTTATATATATATCCCTTTTCACCTCTAGTGTATATATACCCCTTATAAGTTTATATTTTCATTAAAAGAAAAAGAAAATACAAAAATATAAAATATAAAATCAGTAAATTAAAAATTAAAATATAGAAAAATCCAAAAATTAAATAAAAATATATAAAATAAAAAACCCACAAAATAGCACATTTGTAGGCATTTGATCACATTCAGTTTGAGCACTTTTTTTTGATCTATCTTGCTTGTTCCCTGTGATCGACACTCTACATTACTTACATTATACACACATTTTGTAGAGTTATAATAAAGTTTAACTCCACATCCACTTTCATTGCTTTATTTGATTGTTGTGGGTTAATTGTTAATTAACACGGGTTTCGTGAGTGGTCGCCACAATGACTTTGTCTTCGCCTTGTGTGAGACATATTTTGACCCTCGCAGAAACCGATTTATCATTTGGATAGAGGGTTAAACTGGAGGTGGGTTTGTTGTGATATGATTCTATTGAAATTTGAAAAAGTGAGTAGTTATTGAGTAGAAGTGGAGTCGTTTATAATTTTTATATGATATGAATGTATAATATATTATTTTTTGATGGAATTAATTATGGAGAATTTATTTATTTTTTTTAAAAGAAAATAGAGTGGGGACCATTCATGAGAGGGGTGGAGTGGGTTTACCCCGGTTCCTAAACAGGGCCTAAGTGCTCAATACACTACATATAACTAAATTTACAGTAATTTATACATACACATACATATCTCAAATAAAGATATTTTCAACATAAAACAATATTGTATACAAAAATACAAAAATAATTGCAGATAAAAATAATGTATTGTGCGACTGAGACATGTAGATGAAAAAGTCGTAAACCAAACTTCACAGATCAATATATTCTTCATATGAACTCAAAATTGACCAAACTCACCTCCATTGTATTTAAATAAAATCATCTATCTAATAAATATGGTTTCATTAAAAATGAAGTTGAGATGCAAAAGCCTACCTTTTGGGTTCCACTGTACTTTGTGCATGTATATTGTATCCATTTATTTTATTCTCTACATTTTTACTTTTCGTATAATTTTAAATAATTGTAAATATTATTTAAAAGATATTCAAAATAGAAATATATAACAAAACCATTTAAATTGTACTAAAATAAATAATGTACCAAACTACATAGGTATACTATACCTGAAAAGTATATACACATATTTATTTAAGGATATAAATACATTTATAAAAATAAAATTTAAATATGTCAATATGTATTTAATTATACTGTAAATGAATAAAATATGTAAATATGGTTATCATTATTAAAATACAAAATAAAAATTAAATACCTAAAAATATATGTATATATACCTCTAAATATACTTGTAAAAATTAACATATAGTAAATAAGTTGATAAAAATTACAAAAAACACCTAAAAATAGTACATTAAATAAGGAATAACTTTTATGTTTTGAGTTTTAATTAATAAATCATTTGCTATTTAAAAAGAAAAAAGATCTTCTTTAAGTGGCTTTTATCGTGTAGTGTCCTACGTGGACCTATCAGGAGCGCCTTTATTAGGTACATGACCTTCTTTGCCGATTTTTCTCCGCCAACCTCTATGATGTTTGATCTCGAGCCCTTCATGAAATGTGTGCACCTAACATCGTTGAACCACGCTTCACGCTCCAATGGGAGCCATCTTCATCGATCCATGTGCAAACCCTACTCAAAGATTGCATCTCCATTCATTTGTATATAACATCTCCTCCGCCATTTTAAAAAATCATGTCCATTTTTACCTGCATACTCTCCTTGAAAATCCTTGTTGGAGCTTGCCCTCGATGGTAGTTAGTGGTGCCTCCTGATTTGTGGTACAAAGGAGGCACGAAGGAGGTGAGTCACCATCGTTGGAGTCGAGCTCTAGGTGGTTAAGCTCAACCGTTTCTAGCTCGGTGAGCCTTTCTTATTCAGTTCATTCGATTCCTAGGAGTAGCAATAGCGTGATTTAGCTTTTTATTTCATGTGATTTCATATTGCATAGCTTAAAATCTAAATACAAAGTACATCAGAGCTCTAGGATCCAGCCTCTATTCACCGTTTCTCGATCATTTCATGCCTCCCTTATCATCGCCACATCTTTATCTCATCATCTTCTCTCATCGCAAGACATCAACCACATATCTGGGAATCAGGCTGCCTTCCTCTACCGTGCATAGAACACCTCCACTATACCCATTTTCCCCTCTTTTAGAGAATCTAACGGGTTGAGGAGTATCATCATCGACCCTTGAGTGTTCATGTGCAAGAAAAGAACCAACGAGACCCCCTCTTGGGGCATGATCATGCCCAGAACATGACCTCCAAGACCCAGAGCTTCCTCGAGCTTCCAAGCCTCCACCATTGAGGTCTAGACCCATTTGAGACCTCAGATCACTACAGAATCCTTCTAGGATTGTCTTGAGCAAACCAACATCCAGAAAGACCCAAGGAACTAGAAGACATCTCAGATCGATGCTCATCCAAGCAAAGTTTCTTCCCAGTTCTTCCAAGTCACCTCATGACCGTTTGATCAAGAACAAGCTCCAGGTGGAGCAGCTATCGTTCAATCAAGCGCTCAAGAGCTGTCAGATCTGGGTTATGATCTAATCTCAGCCCCTCATCCACGAACTATCATCGGTCGTTGTTCGTGTGCCATGTGTTTAAGTGACTCCATCTCTGCCATCCAACCGCATCACATCTTAGGGGTTATTTTTCACTATACACCCCCATCTTTTTGTATTTATCATTTAGTATTTAAACTTTCATTTTTGTTGTAATATTTTTGTAATATTTACATATTGGACCCTCCGCTTTCATCTATTTGTACTTTATTTAGTCCCGTGCTAGGTCATCTCATGTGCTTGTGCATGTGAGGTACTTGGGCATTTTATGTGGACCCCCTCCGGGTTGTGTGTATTTTGTTAGGTCCTAAATCTTTGAATGTTAGTGTAAATCTTTTTGGGTAAATAACATGGTCATGTTTTTTCGTTATTTGCATTTATACCCCTACCAGGTGTGTATTATATTTATTGTGCGTAAATTGCATGTCTATTCCTGAAGTTTTGAAGGTATTATGAAATGCTCTAAAACTTCTTAGAAATTATAAATAGGTCCTTGTATTGCTAATTTAATTTTGTCATTGTATTTTAATTATTAAAAATACTATTTTGCATCTAAAAGTTATAGCGAAGTTATCTTAAATGCCTGGAACTCTGTTCTATCACATATATTTTTTGCAAGGCAATTAAAACTACTTTCTTATTTATGAAATTCAAAAACTTTGCATTTTATTTATTATCATTTAAAAATCTATAGAAACTATAAATTATTTGAAAAAATTCCAAAAAATCCCTGTAGGTTTGTTTTATTACATTTCATTTTCTTACTAAGTATTTTTGCAAAATATTAAGAAAAACTCTTACAAATTGTAAAACATAGAAAAATATATAAAAATTCCATAAAATCGTTAAAACTCATAAAATTTTGTTTTATGTTTCTGATTTTCTTTTTATTGTATGGTATTCAAGAAAATTGAGTTTTGGCTCGATCTAATTTGATAGATATTTATTAAGCTCGTTTCAAGTTTTTAGATTTTCTTCTTGTGTTATTTTTGTGTAATTCCTTATTTAAAAATCCATACAAATTCTTAAAAATTACCTAAAAATTATTCAAATAGATAAAAATATAGAAATTCAAAAATATTTTATTTTATTACTTTATCTTTATTTATTATATTTAAAAATCCAAAAAAACATATTTTCTTTATATTCCTTATATACTTATATATATTACCAATCTTATTATTTATATTATTTCTTGAATTTTAAAAAAAGTAAAAAAATATTGCAAAAATTAAGATCATAAAAGTTACATAAGAAGTCAAAAGCCACAAAACAATTCAAAAATCAAAAGAAACAAAAAATTCCTTAAGTATTCTATTCATCACTTCTCTACTCTGAATGCTCTCTATGGTTCGTCTGCTTGTCATTATACATCTTTTGTACTATATACATACTGATGTAAGCAGTACCTTTCGTACCACAACTACAAATGAATATCAATATTATGTGAGCTTTATTAATGGACCTTTACGGTATGGTTTTGTCTGTTCAAACATGAAACCTTTGAAAAGTTCAAAGAGTTCATTGCTTTGGTTGAGAATCAAACAAGAAAGAAGATAAAATGGATTCAATCTGACTGAGGTGGCGAATATCTCTAAGACAAATTCAAATAATACCTTTGAAAAGTTCCTTAAGTATTACATCACAAACATGAAACCTTTGAAAAGTTCAAAGAGTTCATTGCTTTGGTTGAGAATCAAACAAGAAAGAAAATAAAATGGATTCAATCTGACTGAGGTGGCGAATATCTCTAAGACAAATTCAAATAATACCTTAAAGAGAGGAATTATTTCCAACCTCACTCCTCCGTGCACTGCTCAATTCAACGGAGTTGTAGAGAGATGCAATAAAACCATGTTGTACTTGGTAAGATTAATGATGAGTAAAGAAAATTTACCTCTCACTTTCTGAGGACATGGAATAGAGATTGCAGCTTACATCCTGAACAAGATTCCATCTAAATTTGTACCTAAAACCCCTCATGAGCTTTGGTATGATACTAAGTCTAGTGTATGACACTTAAGAATTTGGAGTTGTTCGGTCTATGCTAAAAATGTGGATGCAAGCAATCTGGAATCTGGAACCATAGAGTGCTACTTCATTGGATACGTAAAAAATGGTATCGGATATCAACTTTATGATCCAGAGTCTTTAAAGTTGTTTGTTTCTACATACGTCACATTTTTAGAAGATGGATTCCTTATAAGTCAATAAAATAATGAAGTTAAGGAACTAATCGATCTAGTGAGATCGATGAAGTTAATACACCAGAAACTGAAAAGATAATTCGAAATGACATGATCATACCTCCTAGAAGAAGTTCTAAGGTTGTAGGACAACCTGAAAAGTGCGGAGTCCATATATCAGAGGAGCCTGGTGATAATCCAACTTCATTTGATGAAGCTTTGGGTGATCATGACATGGATAGATGGATGCCAGCAATGAAGTCTGAGATAGACTACATGCACAAAAATGGTGTATTTACCCTCAAAGAGCCCCCTAAAGGGATCAATGAAGGATATGGTTAGATCCTTAAGCGCATCACGGAAGCGTGAATATCGTATCGAATACGACGAAGAACGACTAGTCGTACTAGTTATTCTATGCAGCGGAAATTAAAATTTTTTATGCGACGAAACCACATGATCCAAGAACACTTCTTGGATCGTTTTGTCTAAACCACAAACAAGTAATAGGATTACCTCTTGAAGCGTGGTTGCGATCGAGTCTCTAAACGAAGAGACCTCCTGTCTAAAGTCCGATCCGACGGAGGAGACGCTTGCGAGCGCGGGGATGAATCGTGTACTTCTCGCAATCCATGTTGATGATCCAAGTGACAGACCTCCTGATCTCAACACACGAGATCCGACGTCTTCTTCACGAGTGAGGCGCACCGAAGGAGACGGAGATCCACGAGCAAAGAGTCGGGCAGCATAACGACGACGTTGCGGCGATGGAGAACATCTCTAATGCATCCATGGTGGACGGTGACATGAGAAGGAGAGAGAGAGGGCTGACGTGTAGAGAGAAATAGAGAGAGATGTGTTTATCAAGCATTGTGTAAAGAAGAGCAATGGGGTGCCTCTCCTTTTATAACATTTTAAGATCCATGGATCTCAATCCATGGGACAACACAAATCCAATGGCTCCCATTGATTTGTGTTTCTTTTAATGACCAAGATTGTTGTTGGTTAAAAACACAACAACTAATTTAATTTATATTAAATATATTTGATAAATTAAATATTATTCAATCCTAAATTAAATCATAAAATTGGAGATAATGGAGATGAGAATCTCCACATTCCATGGAGAGCCCTGGACGGCCACCAATTCCAATTTGGAATGGCTAGCCATCCACACTCCAATTAGGAATGTGAGATTCTCCATTGAAATCCAAGATTTCATGGTTATTTATATCTCCGATTACAACAACAATTGTTGTAAAATATTCTACAACAATAATTCATAATTATTTTATGAATATTGGAATCTTGCCATTGGAAATTTGTGAATCATATTCACAACCCAAAATAAAATGTAAATAACATTTTCAATTTAATGTTCAATGTGAATCCAATTCACATCAACATTTAATTAACAAATGTAAATTAGAAATTGCTCTCTCTTATATATTATAAACCACATTTATAATATATATGATTAATACGGATAGGGTTATCCACATTATTCATATCCACGATAATTAAATCACATTTAATCATCTTGGGTCTCTATTCTCATGTGCCCAAATAATATGAATCACATTCACATTATTCACATCTTTGATAATCAAATCACATTTAATTATCTAAGATAATTCTCTCTATAATATGAATCAAATTCATATTATTTATGATAATTAAATCATATTTAGTTATTCATTTTCTCAATGCTCAGATACTCATATCAACAATGAAATTATCCTGAACCCTTTCAAGGATAATGCGCTTTCTCCGCGAATACTTGGAGATAAGGACAGGGCTATTGTATTGTTCCACGTATAGTGACTTGGATATTGAGATCATATCTCCAATCCATATCGTGTGCCTCCCGTAGATGCTTAATTAAATCAAGACCACAAATCTAATCTTCTCATTGCATTTGAATCACATTCAGATCAATGTCCAACATTTGGACCAAGATCAGATTACTTCTCTACTGAGACGAGTCACTAAAATCCAGACCTGTTTCATCTCCCTATGAATGGAAGCGTCATGGTTATACAATCGTTTATGATCACATCACCATCACGTATTCCCAATACCTGTACATCTTACATACTGAAAGACTCAGAATAAACTCGAAGTATTAGATCAACTTTATACTATCTACTCCAGGGTTCTATCAGTAACTTTCTCATTCGATCATTTGGAGTCAGTGTCGATCATACACTTTCCAAAAGCGTATATCATACCTAGGTCTTGATCATATCAAACCTACGAATTCAGTCAAGCTTCCAAAGCGAGACGACCGTGTGCATGGAATTTGATTCTTCCCAATATCTTATGAGTAAGCTCATGCCTTCCGGTTCACTATATGAACCTGTATGATCCCTTTGAGAGATCGTATTACTCATATGTCCTTATATGCACACCAGCGCGCCGGTGTATAGACCTTGGTTAGGTCATCAACCTATTGGTCTGCCAAATGTACATACTTAGACATATAGTAATACATCTGTCTCCAGTCAGAGGATGCGTGCCTGTATCGTGACAGCATACGATATAGGACTTTGGTTATCTCGATCTCGTTAAGTCAACTCTTTGACCTAACTAATCTGACACCTCCGAAGCTATATTCCTATGCAGAGGACCTGCATCAAGAGGTCGGTCAGATATCAACCTAAATGAGAAAGGATTGTCATCTCCTACTCAGGTTGGAGATCATCTCTTAACAATCATTTAATGGTACTTGTTGAGTCCTCAATCTAAATCTTTAGATATTCATCCAAGCATCAGCCTCTATGATTCAATTATTGAATCAACAGCTGTATGATCATTAAGATGACCATGGTACATAACCCTCATTGTACTAAGGGACCTATTATGCAAATTATTTATTCTTTATTTCAGATCAGGGAATGATATGTGCAATAACATTTATTGCATAATGGCTCGCCGTGGGCTCGCATGTCCAATAATCTCCCACTAGCCCAAAGAGCCATTAATGGGCTAATCATTTAAACCCACACTCATGTGACAATCATAGTCTATTTAGAAAATAACTAGGTAAGCTGATCAGTCACTCTGTTCCCACGAGACTACGCCAAGTCCTTTTACGGCACTTGCATATCCCCAGCAACAGTGCTCGCATTCAATGCGAATGTTGCATCTTATGCAACCAATACTCAATCTTGTTGGTTATAGTGTCCTTGACACTATAGCTTAATAATTATCATAACCAGTATTTTCATAATCCTTATCAGAATACCCTTATTCCTAGTGATCTCTATCTCCTAAGGTATCTACAGTTATGACCTTTTAGATCACTATCTATAAAGTCTTAAACTTTTGAAGATAAGACTTTGAGATCACTATCTCAAAAATCTTGTCATCTATGAAGATTTTGTTATTACTGCAATCAAATGTTTTCTCTCCATAGTAGGATTAGTAATAGTTTACTACTCCCACTACATGGCAGATATCTGGCTCTGGTACACATGTAGCATATACTCAGCTTCTCGTAACAAGTGCAAGCAGTTCTAGCATTCACTTCCTCAACTCTTTGAGGTGCTATCCCTTTAGATAGGTCAGTACCATATCTTAAGGGATGGAAGCCTTTCTTGGAATTTCTAAGAATAGAATATGTCCAAGGTGTACTACAAATGTGACAGTCCCAATATCCTCTTCTCTTTGCTTCTGAACAACTTCAGAACTAAGATCTAAGAGGTATCTTTGAAATCATATTTCAAGATATGGAATAGCCAGTCTATAAAACACTTATTATCATCCTTATATCATTCCAAATGATTAGGATATTATCTACATTTAGCATGATGAACACAAATGACACTCCCACTAAGCTTCAAGTGGTTCATCAAGACTCTATCTAAAATCGTAACATTTACAATTTCATAAAATATTATGTTCCAGCTACAAGAAGCTTATTTGAGTCCATAGATGGATTTCTTTAGATTTCACATCTTTCTTTTCTCAACCATGAAGCCCTGGGGCTACTTCATGTGAATATCCTCAAAGAGGTATTCAAAGAGGAATGCAATCTTGATTTCTTTCTCTTGAAGATCCATTTACACCTTTATGGGTCCTACCCATATAGGTGGATCCTCGAGGGTCCATATACAACACTTGTGTATGAAGTCTACCTTAGACTTTATTGCTAAAATCCATCTTTTCATGTTATGATCCTCAAGAGTTTCATCACATGAAATCCAATCATTGTCAGACTTAAGTGACACATGGAGTACATCCTCAAACTCATTTGAAGAAGTATTAGTGTTTCATCTTTAATTGTCCTTTTAGTTTCCGATTTTAGGAGCCTCATTATCTTCTCAAGATTAAATGAATTCCTAGACTTCATTTTCATCTTGATTCCCAAGAGAGTCATTTTCTAAGAATTACATTCTCAGAAATGAGATCTTTTAAGAATCTCAAGGTCACAAAGTAGGTATCCAATACCGTCCTTTATTTTTCTAATGAAGTAACACTCTCTAGTGCTAGATTCTAGCTTGCATGCATGGAACCATATCAAAGATATACATTGTAGTTTCTACTACATATATACCTGGAAACTAAGAGGTAATTATGCTAAAATTCATCATTGATAAGATCATGTCACACATGATCCAATTGTATCTCCCTATAACTCTATTGAGTTTAGGTGTGTTACGAGAATTGAGATAGAAATGATATTCATATCTACATAAGGTATCCTTTGAATTCATCTAATAGGTACATGCTACCTAGATTAGATCAAATTCATTTTTATCTTGCTTCAAACTTTGGTTGTAAACCAAAATTAATGAAATCTTTGAACATTTCAAATGTTTCTTTATATGAAGAGAAGAAATCTCATTTCATACATAATCATCAACAGATATCACATATCTATAATGTTTACTATGATATAGATGATCTGCATACATCAATGTGTATGAGATCCTGAATACCTTGACAACTTACACCTTTCCCAAGGAAGGGTGTATTGGACATTTTACTTTGAATACAATATTCATAAATATGTAAGTTTTGAAATTTTAGACATTCTAAAGTTTCATCTCTTACTAGTCTATTGATCAAATCACCAAGGCTTGATGCTATATCATTATCAAATGATCTTTATCCTCCTATTGATCTTTTAAGGTTTAATTTCAGTATTAGAAATGTTAATGAACCATTCATTAATTTTCTAATTTGGTATAGTCCACTAGATTTTAGATTACTATATGAAATATCTCCATCATAACTCTTTATGATAGATTTCTTACAGAATTTGTGTTTATTTCCAACATTTAGAAATAAACAATGAGTGTATTCTAATATCCAGGTCATAGAGACATTCTCTAAGACCAAGGGCTCTCCCACTGAAATTATGAAGCCTTTCAATCCAATAGAGATTGTTGCAATAATTGCATCAATATCTACAAGGATGATTATAAGCCTTAAGATCAAATTTCTAGTCTTCTAAAATATATGCAACCCATTGCAAGTGTTGTAGAAGATTAATATACAATTACAAGACTTTAACCTATCAAAGAAGTAAGTCATTTTCAATGATTATGTGTAGATTATTCTGATGTACTGTCTGATTCCTTCTCTATGGATTCTAGATGGATTTAATAGTCATACTATCAATACATCTACTTATTGTAGTATTGGCATTCATCCAACTCTTTGGATGTCATATGGAAGTCACAGAAGTACAGTCAACTCTTTGACTTTCCTTCTTACTTGGGTCCAACCCATGCTTCCCACTGCGCTCCCTTTATCTATAAACAACCATTGCTTAAGACTAAGGTAACTCTTATATTAAATTCAAAAGAATTCAATGTAAGAGCATTTCAACATTTATACATGCTTCATTAAATTCATACAATATGAATATTATGAGGCTTCATCAATGACTAGAGTATAGACAGTAGAATGATGACACTCATCATGTCTACATCCATCTAGACTCTTTAAAAAAACATTGGTTCAGGTAGGTATTCAAACATTTTGAATACATCATCTCTTATGGAGCCACCATTCTGCATGATACAGAGAACCATGTCATTCATAATTAAATGTTGAGAGCACATATGTATACCAGAACATCTTCTTAAGTCTTTATAAGGATTATTTGACAATTGTGATCATCATCGATATGTCACTTCCAAAGTACATTTGATGATATCAAGACTATAGAGACACACAAAACCTAGGGTTGTAGTCCTATTATCTATTTAATTGGCCATTTCTCATTATTGTGAGGAAACTTGCACATTGCAACCACATACATTATGTGTCCAACTGCAAGCACAATATCTGGATCATGAGTCCAATCTATGATATTTCACTAGTTATTATTGAGTATATCATTGAAGGATTATCTGAAATAAGAAATTTGCATAAGTGTATATATTTATATATACATATTTTATTTTTGATTTAGGAATTTTTATATCAAAGTTGTCTTGCCTTGTCAACACTGAAAGTTCATTCCCTTAATCACTTTCAATGTAAGAGATATGCGTACCATTATATCTCAGCAAGATATGGGATCTCCTTCCTTATCTTTGTTACATCCCAATAATATGAAAATCTGCAACTCCGATAAAAAGAAGCAGGAACACATTCTGCCTTGCAAGTCCAACTTGCATTCCCAATTCGGTCTTTAACACCCGGGCCACCACCCTAAGGAGATGTTGACCTGTCATTAATTGAACCAACCGTCAATAGGAATAGTACTCGCTATATGCAATCCAATATCGCCCCTAATAATATGAGGATCCGATAATGGGGTCACTACGTATACGACCTTAGTCTTTTGAGAAGCAAAGAGCCCGATCCAGATGCCCTTACATACAGGAGCTATCACTTCGGACAGGTGTCTCCTACATACAATCTCTGGCGATGGAACCCTTCGCCTTGACGGGAGACCATGGATGTCACTTATGTGATCCTCCATATCATATTCAAATTTAATTAATCATTATGAATCATATTCATTATGATTAATTCTTCCAAGGCAAACAACATCTCTAATCATAATAGAGTGTTCTAATTTTAATTGGATGCCAATTAATCTAATCATATTAAATTAATGATCCAATTAATATCTAACAAACATTCTTAGTTGTTACTTGATTATGGTATTATCTCAAATATGTATTATTTCAAATTTTAATAATTAGAAATAACATCATGATTTCTTAAGAATTATACCAACCCTACCCGCTGTTATGGCCAGTACCGATGAGAGTGGGACGGACCACATACGTTGCAACCCGCTGTCCCAATGCTCTCCGACTAGACACCATGTCCACCTCGGGAAAGGATAATGCGAAATAGATCATTTTGTACTTGAGATGATCATCGGTTCTTCAATCGAAATTATACCATATAATAATAATCAAAACAATTTTGATTAACATTATAATGAGATTTGCTAAACAAATCCCAAATCCTATTCAAGCAACATGTTTGTTGGAATGTAGATCATGTAATCAATTAGTGATCTAGATCACATCTAAACAAATATTGGTTAAAGCAATGTCATTTAAGGAAATAATTATCATCAAATATTTCATAAATATTTATGCACAATTATTCCAGAAAATTAAATAATTTAATTTCACTAATTAATTAAATGACATCACTAGTTCTTGATTAGGAAAGTATTTCAAGCAATGACCCTCACTTATAAAAAATACAATATCTCAATCAATTTAAATCCAACTTAAGCAAGTAAGTTCCTAGAGTTTGCTAATTTGATTTACAACAGAACCTAAGTGATTTGCATGCATTTCAAGGCATATCAAATCCGCAATTAACATCTTAATTACGTTAAGATTCGCAGTCCCCGAAACTGTGGATACATGTTCACTAAAATGAGCATAACTTGAGCAAACAGAATCGAAATCACGTAAACTCAGATGCTAAGGTTTCCTTATTTAATGAGGAACAAAATACAATTATTATTTTCATTTTTAAACAATTTAAATAGTGCCGAAAATAATCTCAAAACAGAGATGAGAAAAAGAAATGCAAGAAAACTTTTGCAAAGCCTAATGAACCCAAGTCGTCCTCGGTTCATGGATCGTATCCTAAAACACCGACCCAAGGCTATGATACCACTTGAAGGATATGTTTAGATCCTTAAACGCATTACAGAAGCGTGAACATCATATCGAATACGACGAAGAACGACTAGTCGGACTATTTGTTCTATGCAGCGGAAATTAAAATTTTTTATGCGACGAGACCACATGATCCAAGAACACTTCTCGGATTGTTTCGTCTAAACCACAAACAAGTAATAGGATTACCACTTGAAGCATGGTTGCGATCGAGTCTCTAAACGAAGAGACCTCCTGTCTCAAGTCCGATCTGACGGAGGAGACGCTTGCGAGCGCGGGGATGAATCGCGTACTTCTCGCAATTCATGTTGATGATCCAACTGACGGACCTCCTGATCTCGATACAAGAGATCCGACGTCTTATTCACGAGTGAGGCACACCGAAGGAGACAGAGATCCATGAGCAAATAGTCGGGCAGCATAACGACGACGCTGCGGCAATGGAGAACCTCTCTAGGGCATCCATGGTTGACGGCCACATGAGAAGGGGAGAGAGGGCTGACGTGTAGAGAGAAATAGGGAGAGAGAGAGAGATGTGCTTCTCAATCATTGTGTAAAGAAGAGCAATTGGGTGCCTCTCCTTTTATAACATTTTGGGATCCATGGATCTCAATCCATGGGACAACACAAATCCAATGGTTCCCATTGATTTGTGTTTCTTTTAATGGCCAAGATTGTTGTTGGTTAAAAACACAACAACTAATTTAATTAATATTAAATATATTTGATAAATCAAATATTATTCAATTCTAAATTAAATCACAAAATTGGAGATAATGGAGATGAGAATCTCCACATTCCATGGAGAGCCATGGACGACCACCAATTCCAATTTGGAATGGCTAGCCATCCACACTCCAATTAGGAATGTGAGATTCTCCAATGAAATCCAAGATTTCATAGTTATTTATATCTCCAATTACAACAACAATTGTTGTAAAATATTCTACAACAATAATTCATAATTATTTTGTGAATATTGCAATCTTACCATTGGAAATTTGTGAATCATATTCACAACCCAAAATAAAATGTAAATTACATTTTCAATTTAATGTCCAATGTGAATCCAATTCAAATCAACATTTAATTAACAAATGTAAATTACAAATTGCTCTCTCTTATATATTATAAATCACATTTATAATATATATGATTAATACGGATAGGGTTATCTACATTATTCATATCCATGATAATTAAATCACATTTAATCATCTTGGGTCTCTATTCTCATGTGCCCAAATAATATGAATCACATTCACATTATTCACATCTTTGATAATCAAATCACATTTAATTATCTAAGATAATTCTCTCTATAATATGAATCAAATTCATATTATTTATGATAATTAAATCATATTTAATTATTCATTTTCTCAATGCTCGTATACTCATATGAACAATGAAATTATCCTGAACCCTTTCAAGGATAATGCGCTTTCTCCGCGAATACCTGGAGATAAGGACAGGGTGATTGTATTGTTCCACGTATAGTGACTTGGATATTGAGATCATATCTCAAATCCAGATCGCGGGCCTCCCATAGATTCTTGATTAAATCAAGACCACAAATCTAATCTTCTCATTGCATCTGAATCACATTCACATCAATGTCCAACATTTGGACCTAGATTAGATTACTTCTCTACTGAGAGGAGTCACTAAAATCTAGACCTGTTTCATCACTCCTTACGAATGGAAGCGTGATGGTTATACAATCGTTTATGATCACATCACCCTCAGGTATTCCCAATACTTGTACATCCTACATACTGGAAGACTCAGAATAAACCCGAAGTATTAGATCAACTTTATGTTGTCTACTCCCAGGTTCTATCAGTATGTTTCTCATTCGATCATTGGGATTCAGTATCGATCATACACTTTACAAAAGTGTATATCATACCTAGGTCTTGATCATATCAAGCCTACAAATTCAGTCAAGCTTCCAATGCGAGACGACCGTACGCATGGAATTTGATTCTTCCCAATATCTCATGAGTGAGCTCATGCCTTTCGGTTCAATATATGAACCTGTATGATCCCTTTGAGAGATCCTATTACTCATATGCCCTTATATGCACACCAGCGTACCAGTGTATAGACCTTGGTTAGGTCATCAATCTATTGGTCTGCCAAATGTACATACTTAGACATATAGTAACACATCTGTCTCCGGTCAGAGGATGCGTGCCTTAATCGTGACAGCATACGATATAGGACTTTGGTTATCTCAATCTCATTAAATCAACTCTTTGACCTAACTAATCTGACACCTCAGAATCTATATTCCTATGCAGAGCACCTGCATCAAGAGGTCGGTCAGATATCAACCTAAATGAGAAAGGATTGCCATCTCCTACACAGGCTGGAGATCATCTCTTAACAATCATTTGATGGTACTTGATGAGTCCTCAATCTAACTCTTTAGATATTCATCCAAGCACCAACCTCTATGATTCAATTATTAAATCAACAGTTGTATGATCATTAAGCTGGCCATGGTACATAACCCTAATTGTACTAAGGGACCTATTATGCAAACTATTTATTCGTCATTTCAGATCAGGGAATAATATGTGCAATAACATTTATTGCATAATGGCTCGCCTTGGGATCGCATGTCCAACAATCAAACCCATTGGGTGAAAATGAATCTTAAAGAGAAAGAGAGGACCCGATGGGAAGGTGGAGACCTTCAAAGAATGACTCGTAGACAAAGGTTACACACATAGAGAAGGAATTGATTACGATGAGACATTATATCGTGTGTCCATGTTCAAATCCACTAGATCCTTGCTTGCTATAAATGCACATCTAGACTATGACATATGGCATATGGATGTCAAGATCGCTTTTCTCAATGGATACCTCAAAGAGGATACCTATATGATGCATCCCCAAGGCTTCATAATTGAGAAAGGAAAAGTGTGCAACCTAAAGAAATACATTTATGGGCTCAAACAAGCTTCTCATAGTTGGAAAATCTAATTCAATGAAACCATAAAGAGTCTTGATTTTGTGCAGAATCTAAATGAACCATGTGTGTATAAGAAGCTTAGTGGGAGTACCATCGTGTTCATTGTGCTCTATGTAGATGATATCATTATCATTGGAAATGATATATGGAAGATGACTAGTGTTAAGATATGGTTGTCCAATACCTTTGAGATGAAAGATCTCAAAGAAGCCTCTTATATCTTGGGTATGAAACTTTTTTAGAAACAAACAAAAGAGGAAATTTAGACTATCACAAGAAGGATACATCAAGAAAATATTGGGAAGATTCAATATGAATAATTTCACGAAAGGATTCCTTCCCTTAAAACATAGTATTCATCTATTTAAAGGGATGAATCCTCAAATTATTGAGAAAATAAATCCATGGTTGGATATCCGTATGCATCGGTTGTGGGAAGCCTGATGTATTCCATGATGTATACTAGACCAGATATATACCATGTTGTGGGAATGGTAAGTTGTTACTAATGCTACTATGGAGAGAAACACTATACTATAGTGAAGAGCATCTTCAAGTCCTTAAGAACAATTCAAGACTACATCTAGGTTTATGGTGATAATGATCTCCAAGTCTTAAGGTACACTGATTCGGACTTCCAATATTGTATGGATGATAGGAAGTCAACTTAAGGGTTCTTATTTTTGTTGGACAGTAGTGTCATGTGAGCTAAGTGTAGCAAGAAGCATGACACTAAGGTGTTTTTGACAAAGTAAAGAATTGGTTGCATAAGAGGCGGAAACTACATTAGACATAATTAATGTTCACTTGGGGTATGCAAGTTTGTAAGAGAACTTGGTATAGTTTCCAGTGACAGAGTGACTAATCAACTTACCTCACTATTTGACAAATGGTTGATGATTAGCACAATTAATATGCATTTGAGATTTGTACATGAATCGCTCTGAGGTTGAATTGGAGACTGTCAGACTTCTAAGCCCTTTGAGACCCACTAACACAATAAAAGTTATCGTTTTATCATGTCCATTTGAAATAAAATGAATGAATGTGAGTTTAATTTACTATTAAGGTATTTCTATACAATTATGGTTATGTACCATGACCATATTGAATACCTAAAGCTGGGAGGACACATCTAACCTCAAACATTTGATATTCCATACATATCTCAAGTTTGAGAAAGAGATGTCAAGTTTTCTCTGAAGATTGATTTCCAACCGACTTCTTGATGCATGCCCTATACATAAGAATGGAGATTCAAAAGTGTATGAATAATCAAGTCTAAGTGTTGGATGATGAATTGATAAACTAAGAACTGAATCTTAGCTGTCACGATCACACATACGTTCTTTGACCTGAGACAGATATGCATATATATGCATGAGTATGCCATGAATCACGAATCACACTATGTTAAATGTGTCATGTAGTTGTACTCGAGCAATTAACATATCAATCAAAAAGACCACTTAATTAATTATTCAATTAAAAGCGAGCTATCGAATTTTATTTTACTTGGGCAAGCCCAAGGTAGAAGCCAGGGAGGTAAAGGAACAACCTATGATCTATTTAGGTCACTTAGAACATGATTTTCTAAATGGGTTTTTTATATTTTGTATGCAATATAAATGCAAATGTGAATATGCAATTGAATTAGGCTATTAAGAAAACACGCAACTTAGCCAAATTTATTTGAGTATGAAATTAATCCAATTTAGCCAAATTGGAATTTTCCTAGAAACCTAATCCAATGGTGAATGCAAAATGTTTTTTTGGAATTTTTGGGTTTAAAATGCAATAATGAAAAATGCACCCTTTTTATATATTTTTATGCAATGTTTCACAAAAACAATTGCAAAAATTATGAAATTTTTATTGGAAGTGAAACATGATGAAAGGAAACTACACTAATTGTTTTTGAAATTTCTGACATTCTATGGATTTTTTATGAATTATTTCATGGAAATATAGTGGCTATGAGTATTTATTTTCTAATAAATCCACAAAATCAGTTTATTTAAAGAGTAGTTTATCTCAAAAAGATATTTTAATAAGAAGTCCAAGAGACTTAAAAATTAACAAAAATAATGTTTATGGACTTAATTAAAAATCAATTAGCGAAATCACTCAAGAATTTATTCTAAGCACAATACATCTCCATTTGCATTGAAATCTGGATATAAATTAAAACACATTTAGACGCATCATCTCTGATTTTTGCACATTGGATCTAGCAGTAATTAAATATGAATTTAAGACCATAAATTAGGTAAACTAAGAATTTTTTCACCAAAACAATTTTAGTCAATGAATTAGTTCTCACATAATTACATGTAAATATCCAAAAGAGGCTTATATGCTCTGCAATATGTGATTTTTGAATTAAATAAATAATGCAAAATGGTTGTCCAAATTAAAACATAAACACAAGGGTGTCCATTCAATACAGAATTAAACAATTAAACAACATAAAATGTGCCCAAGGGCACTTTTGCAAATACATGAAGATGATGAGGAGGGATTGTAATTTTTTAAATAAAAAAATGCAATGGACCTTCTCCTAAAGTTAGTACATGATGGAATCGAGGCTCGAGGGGTGGAGGTCTATGGCATCCACACGTATGAGCACTGTAGACAGTGGAGATCAACGACAGAAGAGGGGTATTTTCTTGTCTACAATATGCTATTTTTTATTTTATTCCTCAAACAAGAATCAAAAAGCGGAAATGGTGGTGGTATGGTTTATGTGATGGTGGAGATGATGATGATTATGAATTATTGAAGAAGTAGGGCAACAACAAAAAATGGTAAATAAATAAAATAACAAGGAAAAGGAGAGGGAAAACTTACATGTCATTCCTCCTGGATTGCGGAGAAGCTTTGTTACACTCATGTCATGGCCTTGAGCGGCGTAAAGGTAGGCAAGCTTGACAGGAAACTCGTTACACGCAGACGATGGTCGCCGCGGATTTCACCTGAAGGAGGTCGCCGCTTCGTATCATGGTGGAAAGTTGTCGCCGATCTACCTCAATGAGATCTCTCCTTTTCTCTAAAAATGACGGATGTGGAAAAATGAAGAGCATGAAGGGAATAAAAGGAAGAGGAAGATGGTGAAGTTAGAAAAGATGTGGAGTGGAAGTTGGGAAAGAAGTGGGAGAGGTGTAGAGAATGGAAGTATATGGAAGAAAATAATAAATAGTTAAATTTAAAAAATGAAATTAAAAAATACATAATTATTATAAATAAATAAAATAAAATAGAAAATAAATAAATAAGTATGTAAATAATAAATAAATAAATAAATAAATAAATAAAAATAAATAAAATAAGTAAGTAATTCAATTCAATTACAGAAATAATATGAATGGGGATGACATGTGATGGCTTTAGGAGCTGCCATGTGTCACACCTAGAAAACTAAAAAATTAAATGTAAAAAAAATAAAATTGAACAAAAGGGTTCAAATCAAAAAGTGGTCAACATAAAAGTTGTTTGTTTAAATGATACTACAACTTTTGTAAAGGATTAAAAATCAAATTGAATCATCTATCAAAAAAAATATTTTTGGTTGGTATCGTATAGATATAAAATTCTGATTTTTTGTCTTTTGCAGATTTTTTAGTATTTTAAAAAAAGATAAAAACAAAAAAATCAAAGGAAATATAAGATAAATATTTACAACTTAATCTACTTTTTTGGATTTTTAATAATAAATAAAAATAAATAAACAAAAGGGGACATATGTACCATATATAGGAGGGGCCCAAAACCCAAGTTTCACATATGGACTCCGATTCTTTTGAATTTGGTCTTGTTTTGAAGGTAATTGAATGTACATTAATTCAAAGTGAGTAGGGGGTACATAGGAGAATGTGTAAGAGAGATATTCATATTTTAAGGCTCTTAGTCTCAGTCTATGGTTTGGATTTTATTGGTTAATTTTACAATTTAGTATTTTTTGATATTTTTCCATTATTAGTGTTAGTAATATATTTTATAGATTAATTTTATTCAATTATGAGTTAGATAAAAAGTAAGTAAAATATGGAGAATATACATGTGATGTTTACAAGGGAATTTGGCTTCTTATATCATGCAAATATGCATGCTAAAATGCAGACATTAATTCTAAATGCATGAATGAGAATGATGTAAAATAAAAGGAGAAATGATGTTAATTACTCGAGAAAAGCTTTATTTTCGACTGTTAAAGTGATGAATCACATATTCATCAACCTCATATACCTAAACCTTACTCATCCCCAAGCAACTAAAATGAAATGCAAAAAGTGAAATAATTTTGGGTTCCATACCAAGGTCATGAACTAAAGGTGAAAATGGATCTCAACTCGACCTTTGGATTAATAATGTGACAGAACCTTATTGGGAAATGAATTTAAGACCTAACAGTCTTTAAGTTCCACAAGTCTCTATTCAGTCCCCTCATCAGGTCAGAACAAGCCCTCATATGTAAATTCTTATGACTATGAATCTTACTTGTACTGTGTATGTGAAATATAACTCTCCGCATCAAAAATGGCAAAGAAACAACCTCCTATAACAAGGTAGCTCTAATTCCCCGGTCTAGCAACTCTTTCCTCGAGGAGCGAGGTATTCCCTTCTAAGTTCAACTACAACCAACTCAAGAAGAGGGGGTAGAGAAGAGAATGGATTGTGACCAGTGTAGTCACATATCCATAGAGCTTGATTAGTGTAGCCAAGTCTCCCGCTGCAGGCTTCCTTGTTATGGGACTTTGAAGCATCTGCCTTGCTTATTCACATTTTTCTCTGACGGGAAATATTTTTTTTAACTTTTTGTCTGTCTAACCTTTTTTGGAGATCTTTCTTTTGTTTCATATATACAAATGTGCAGCATGTTCATAAGGACTTTTTCTTCTTGAGCCAGTAGTTTATCCCGTTTTTCAAGCTTTATTGCAACACCAATCGTCCTGTCATTAGACGTCGATGCCACTAGACTAGGTTAAGATGCACTACCCTACCTAGATGAGGAAGGATGTTTCCACCCATGTGCTACTCCAAGCCAAAAGATTTTGCCTCCTCACCACCTCATAAATGAAGAGCTACATGCATGATGCTTGTCCAAGTTATGTCATTTTCTAAAAGAATCATACGTGTGTATGGAATATTCTACTTAGATCAATCAAGATGAAATATGAACATAGATGGTGAATCTCCATTTCATCACCTTTATTATATCATTTTGGCCTTAAAAACCCTAGCTAATGCATGTAAATAGCATCAATTTGTGCATAATAGCATCCATTACTATTGCATTATTTGTATATAAAATAAGGTTTTTAATGCCAAAATTATAGAATAAAGAGAAGAAAAGACTAATGAATAAAATATTGAAAATATTTTATGACCCTAATCTCAAGACCAAGTGAAGAATTGAGTTGGTCGACAAGGAATAAAGTAGGGGGAGATATGGGCCAGAAATACAATAAAATTACCATTTATTCATTCTTTATTTATTTATTTTTTACACATATTTTATTATTTATTTTTTATTCATCAAATAAAGAAATTTTTTCCATGAAAGTTGTAGATAATAATGTAAATAAAAATACAAAATTGAGTTTGTGCAAAAATAATACACATTGTACATTTTATACACAAAAAAGCCAAAAATCAAACGTCACAGACCCATATCTTTCAAATAAAAACTCAGAACATATTAAAATCACACATAATTGTATATAACTTTTCACCAGGTATTTAATGGTGGTTGTTTAATATTTTTTGGAGTTACTGTGTGAAAGTTAGGTTTTGGGCCCTACCGATTAAAATATTCATTTTATCCATCCCTTATTATTTTTACAAAATCAAATTTTTATAATTTTGTAAATATTATTTATAACATATGTGCATATGAAAATCAGAATAAAACCAACAGGAAAATGCAAAATAAAATAAATCTATGTGAAATCATAAATGAAATACATATGTTTCTACTTGTAAATAAATTATAGTGGAACATATTCTTTCATTTATTTATTCTTTATATTTTTGTAATATTGTAAATATCATTTATATTCTATTAAAAAAATAAAACCAAAATAAAACTCATTAAAATACATTAAGATAAAAAGGTGTTTATAAAACATAGGTAAAATACCTATGAATATTCCTATACAATATACTTATCTATTTATTCAAATGTACAATATCATCACAGAAATAAAATAGAAATATATTTATACTCACAAAAAAAGTTATAAATATATAAATAAAATAATAAAATAATAAAAAAAATAAAGTAAAATATACAAAATAAAAATAAAAATACACAAAACATAGATGAATATACCTATAAATACACTAATAAAAATTAACTACGGATAAATAACAGTAAAAAATAAATAAAAATCATATAAAATAATACATAAATAATAAATATTTTTTATTTTATATATGAAAATTAATAAAATCATTTGATATTTTAAAATAATTATTTTTGAATAAACTCTTCTTTTTTGTCGTGTAGCGGGTAATGTGGCCCAATGGGGTCAAGTCAACTGTTGACCATGGTCAACTACCCCCCTCAGTTCCTGATTTGACGCTGTGTGTCTTTTCCCGCATTTTCTTGCATTTTTCTCGGTTGAACCATCATTCAGTCGACTTTGATCGCTTCATAAGATTTTTTCATTTTTCTTCCATGATCCACGTTGACCCCTTTGTGTGATTGTACATACGCCCGATTCATTACTTTGCCCCGATCAATAAGGGTGCGCATACATGTCTATAAATAAGAACCTCCTCCTTCCTTCTCAAATTTTTTCATTTTCCTAAGTCCTAAAGCCCATGAGCTTGGCCTAGTGTGCATCCCTGTGATAGGGGGAGGTCCCCTGAGCTCCACGGTGACTCGTGGATGGCGGAGATGTACCCAGGCGGTCCACTCCAGCGACCACCTCTACTTCTTGGCTCCGGACAGGTATGAGTTGCATCTTTATTTTATTTAGATAGCTTTCGATTCCAACAGTTTATTTATGCATTTAGTTTAGTCATTAGCCTGTAGGATTAGCTTAGTTTAGGTGATTTATAGCTCCAACGAACATTTCATTGTAACTCTGACTATCTCTATCGCCGCTGCCACCTCCATTTCTTTTCCCTTGCGCTTCTCTACATTCAGCTACCATCCATTCACCTCAAATCCCTTGGGATCGAGCTATCTGGGTTCTTCCTCTACCTATTCGCCGGAACCCCACTGCCATGACCCTCTTGTGCCCCCATCTCGTTGTTTAACAGACTGAGGCATTTTTCCCTCGGCCCCAGTAGTGACCTGTACGGGTTAGCGCCACAAAGATACACCAGGAGGTGATTTCAAAGATCGTCGGAGGTACCTGGAATGTTGCACCTTCTCCGACCTCGTGGAGGCACTCCAGCAGACCTTCGCTCATTTTGATACCTCCAATAGTCAGAGAACCTCGCCAGTATCGTTTGGAGACCCTTCGGAGCAGCAAGACCGATGAGGGAAGGAGATCTCGTCGGAAGAACCTCGCTAGCGGCGAGCTTCTTCCCTGTTCATCCCCTGCCCTTCTCTGTCGTCGGATGAAGAAGAAGGGCCCAGTTCTGATCAAAGCTGTAGGATGCATCCATGCTTACACCGTCAGATCAGCCCGGTTGATCTAATCTCCACCGTCCATAGGCGAAACGTCATCGACCACTGGACGAGCGATACGTGACAAGTAAGAAAACTGGCACCAACCGATAACACACATAATTTGGGGTAAATTACATATATCGTCCTGCCATTTTTGTATTTAATATTTATTCCTATAAATAAAATGTAGCGTATAAAATAAAGGTGGAAATTTTGCATAAAGGACCCTATGCTTTTGGAAATTACACTTAGGTCCAGT
The DNA here is from genome assembly GCA_037367405.1 of Ottelia alismoides. Classification (NCBI taxonomy): domain Eukaryota; kingdom Viridiplantae; phylum Streptophyta; class Magnoliopsida; order Alismatales; family Hydrocharitaceae; genus Ottelia; species Ottelia alismoides. The sequence continues at coordinate 851,797 of JAZKJV010001286.1, forward strand.
CTACGTCACCTCACCTGCCGTCGCACGTGAGGTGGAAAAATTGCATGTATATCCCTGCTAGTATTGTAAATTGTTATTTAGTCCAATAAATTGAAGTTCACGTTATATATTCTTGTAAAAATTGTTGCAAGACCCATGTACTTTCCTATAATTGCATTTTGGTCCTTCCAGCACGTGTCACGTGCAGTGCCACGTGATTGGTGAAATTGCTATGATGTATGATGATCGAAAAATCTCTCACTATCAGGATAAGGTAAGAATAATCAAGGTCGTTGCGACCCGAATAGCAAGAATCGATCAATCAAAAAAATAGACCACCAAATAAAAGTAATCAGACAAGAAAGCCGAATAGCGGTATCGCTATTTATTTAACCTCGTATAGCGACCAGGGTCAAACAAAAGGAGCATGGATTGGCCAAGTCCTACAAAGTAGTCAGAAATGAAATAAATAAGAAAATATATTTTTGGTGGATTTTATGTATTTTTAAAATTTTTGTATTTTTAATTATAAAGAAAATAATGGAAAAAGCAACAAATAGCACAATCAGTGAATTATTTAACTACACAAAACAAATCCAAAAATTTTAATAAAAATATTTTTGGGTTTTGTGATTTTTAAGTGTTTTTGGTAATTTTCTCATATTTTTATATTTTCTTATAAATTTTATAAAAATTGAAAAGGCAAAAACAGGGAACTAATGTGCAGTCAGATTTGAAAGGTTATTTAAAAATAGATATAATATCTTAAAAAATATGGAGATAATTTTATATCAAACTAAAAATAAAAAATAAGATACAGGAAAAGAAATTGCATTTTTTTTGTTTTTTTAGATTTTTTACTGATTTTTATAAGATTTTTAGGGTTTTACAATTTTACAGGTTTTATATATCCAAATGCAACAAAAATCGAGCTGAAGCAAATAATCACTGAAACAAATAATACCTATTTTTTTGAATTTTTGGAGGGTTTTTACTATTTTTAGTTAATTTTATATTTCAAACAATAGCAAAACTAGGTGTTTTTGATTTTTTAAAAAAAGAAAAAAAGCAACAAAAATGTCCCAAAAAATCAGTGAAATTTTTACACAGTGGCAAAAGTCATATATCCAAATTTCACAATTTTTGGAGTTGATTTGATATTTTATTCAACCAATAAAAAAGGCACGGTACACAAAGACCTAAATGCAAGAAAAATAAGTTTCAGGGCTACAATAGAACACGTGCAGAAAGTATAAGGGTTCAACTATAAATTTCACATTAAATTCGACACATGCTCCAATTCCGGTACGCATAGGGGTATATATGTAAATATCAAGACATAAAGTTCATTTCATAACATCCTTAAAACCCAGCCCTAAACATGCAAAAAGCCCAAAGTCTCACATGTCGAAGCACGTGCATCCACAAAATAAGGACTGAAGTGCAAATACAATAAACTACAACTACTAATATGCAAATTATCCAAGTGTGCTAAGTTATTTAATAGACTATACAAGAGCTGAAAAAAACTGCAGGGGGTGGCGCAAATTACCCAGCCAAAGCGCGTGCAGGGCATGTAGGGGCCAGGTGTCAGGCGGTGAGTGGCTGATGGGTGTGCGGCTCTGATCCCGCCTCCTGGCAAATCTGACAGTGGTCCTTTGCGCTGTCGTGACTATACGGAGACCGTTAGATATGGGATCTAACGGCCTGTCAGTGGCAGGTGCTGGACGACCTAGATGGACCCTGGAGATGTCGTGCAATCCGACGGAGAAGAGGAGATCTGGAAGAACTCCTCCCCGACGGACTTCGTCGACAAACTGGAGTGGCTACTCGCGTCCGATGGGTGATCATCTAGAGGGCTTCAACGCGCCTCCTTGCTCCGTGTTTGGTGGCGGTGTCTGATGAAGCCGATAACGGTCCAATCCTCCAGCAAGGGAGGGGGACCTGGGCGACTCCGACGAGGTGTTCTAGAAGCAGTCTAGGGGGCAAACTCGCGCTTATTGACCTGCAAAAGGAAGCTGGTGCTCGGAGGAGGACTCCGGCATGGGATATTTGATAATAAGCAAAGGGAACGGGGTGGCTTGGTGAAGGGGGGGTCCCAACGGAGGCGGCGGAAGGGACCTAGCCCGAGATTGGCTCGAATAGCCAAGATCGGGATGATCAGATCGTGGAAGGAGGGTGACAATGGGTCGGTGCGCCTGCCTATACGGCTAAGACGAGGAGGCAGAGCTCCGGGCACTGGGGCGGAGCTGGCGGAGCGAGATACGTAAGATCGAATCTACTCGACAATCAAAAAGCTAACAGGGTACCTGATGGAGGGAAACGTCTGTGGGGAAGATGCTGTGTCTCCTTGGATCTTTGCCTCAATGGAGCGATGCCTCCAGAGGCTCGGGCTTCGCCGGTGGCGGAGCTCGGCGATGATGGTCGCCGGACCTAAAGCTACATCTCCAAATACTCGCTGCAACACGGTCCAACGCTCGATGTCACTCGAGGAGGAAGGTGGAGGTCACTGGGTCGAAGACAAGGGGCTAAAGGTGCGGAGGAAGGCGGTGGGTTCTCAGGATATATAGTGGTAGGGGTCCGAGAAGATGGGAGTCAGGCGTGCAAATCGATGCTCGGACCCCTAAGAAGAAGATCGGGTGAAGATCGCGGATGTACCCTATGCAATCGGAGCTCGGGGTTTGGCCAAATGGAGGTCGGTCCAAATCGGGAAAATTCGGAGAAGTCGGGCTATCGAACAGGATCCACGAAGAAGAGGTCCGCGGGGGAGAGTTGACCGGGGGTCAACAACCCCTGTGGACTAATGAGAATTCAACATTTATTAATTATTTGTAAATTAAATAAAAAATAATAAACAGATTTATTTCAAAATATTTTCAACATTAAAAATGTTTATTTTTTTTCAAATTATTTTTTAGAAATTTTTATTTATTTTTAAAAAATAAATTAATGTATATACATGATGTATTATTATATATAGGTATAAATACTTAGGTATTTTTTATTTTTATTTTTATTAGTTTATTTTTGTACAATTATCCCCATTTTATATTTTATTTATTTACAACATAAAATTTGGGACATAAAATATTTTTTTAATTTTTATTATATATTTACGAGGGGAAAATAAATAGGTGAATGTACATATATAAATGGTATATGCAAGGGTGAGAGAGAGAATTTATTTTTATTTTATTTGTATTTTTCTCCTTTTTATTTTTATTTCTATAAATATATACAATTATGAGTAACATATTTGTATTTTTATTCTATGAAAAATAAATTATAAACATAAAGGGGGAATATATGTAAGATGATGAATGGCCCTATCTCTCTCTACTTGTTTTATTTTGCAGTCAGGCCAATGATTGGCCCTCCCTTGGGTTTGGGTCCTCAATATTTATTCTAAATATTTCCCTCTTTTATTTCTTTATTCCTTTATTTTTGCATAAAATCATGCTAATTATTTCTATTTACATCAAGCATGCAATTTGACAAGTTGTTGTATTTACAAATAATTACATGGTGTTTTGCAACGATTTCTAGCTAAAATAAAGGAATAAAGAGTGATGAATGGGGATTCATCACCCCCCTATACTTTACTTTTGCTAGTCCCTTAGCAAACACTTATTTGAAAAAGAAGTGCAACAAGAAAAAGAAAAAGATGGGAAATCAAGGTTTATTATTAAACTTCCTTCATTAAATTGAAGTATGGAGCTCAGTCAGACCTTTGGATTATTAATTTGTTAGAACCTTATTTGGACTTAAGCTTAAAACTTAACAGCCTCTAAGTTCCACCAATCAATGGTCAAGACTCCTCATAAACCAGATGAGAACAAGTCTACATACACAAACTCCAATGACTATGAATCTTTCCTCGTACTGTATAAGTGATATGTAGCTCCCCACCTCAGAAATGATAAAGAAACAACCTCCCTCGACAAGGTAACTCTAATGCCTCAGTCTAGCAACTCTTTCCTCGAGGAGCGGGGTATTCCCTTCTAAGTTCAAATACAACCGGCTCAAGAAGAGGGGGGAAAAGAGAATGGACCATGACCAGTGTAGCCATGTATCCCTAGGAGCTCTAATCAGTGTAGCTGAGTCTCCCGCTGCAAGCTTCATGAGATGGTCATGTGTAACATAAGCTTTGCTTTATTGGGCTATATACACTCCGGTGGGTATTTTATTTTCAATCAGACCCATCACTTTTTTAGAGTTTTTCTTTCTTTGCACATTTTTTTATGTGCATACGTACAACATATCTACATGGTGCAGCATATATACGTAAGGATTTTTTCCTTTTGAGCCAGTTGATTATCCCTCTTTTGAAGCTTTATTGCTACCCACAACTCCTGTCTTTAGACTTCATCACCACTAGACCAAGTTGAGACACACTTCCTTTACTATAAGAAGAAGAGAGGTTCCGCCTAGAACTACTACCCTCATATGCTACCCCAAGCCAAAGAAAACGGCATCCTCACTACCTCATCCGTGGAGAGCTATGTGTAAAGTGTTGGTGCAAGTAAAGCCATTATCTCTAAGAGTCATGTGTACGTTGTTAAGTGTTCTACTTAGACTCATCAAGATGGCATATGCTCATATCCTAGTGGACTCAAAGAATTAAGTCCAAATGGACCTGAACAGTCTTAATCCTAAGCCCTATAAGGTTCCTCTGAGAATTAGGTGTATTAAGGTCTTAACCAAGCTCCATTTTCCAATTTAATTCCAGGCCAGTTTAAATGTCAACCATGATTTGGAAAAATTATACGAATATCTACAAAGATGCAATTTTACAAATTTTTACAAATATGCAAAATTTTTGAAAAATGTTTGAAAACATGGATGTATGCATGAATGCAAAGTTTTGCATATTATTTACAAAAATTTACACAAGGTTTTTGCAAACTTTTTATTTTTTCAAACATTTTAAAAAATTTTTGTATTATATACATAATTTTGATATGAAAATATTTACAAACTATTTACACAAATCATTTTTACAATCATTTGTACAAAACTATTTTTTTATAAATAGATAGGTATGTGCAAGAAGAATTTTATGTACAAGGGAAAATTTTTATTTTTTTATGGATTTTTAGCCATTTTATTTATTAAGACACTCACAGAAAGTACGAGTTATGGCTAAAGTATATACGAAATATGTACGACTCCCCCCTATACTTAGCTCGAACGATGTCCTCAGAGTGATCAAGAGCGATGAAGAAGACATAACTCATGCTTAGTATAGGGAAATGAAAAGTAATGGTATATACAATGACGAATCAAAGAATAAAATGAAGAGGACTCGGTGTTTCCCCCTATACTTAAGATCAAGTAATCTTAAGTATAGTAAGCTGTACATGAAGGGAAATCCGAGTGGAAGGATGTACAGGGTCTACCCCCCCCCCCCCATACTTAGGGTAAAATATCCCTAAGTATGTGTGTGTCCGATGGGTGATCGACTAGAGGGCTTTGACGCACCTCATCGCTCTGCATCTGGCGGTGGTGACCGATGGAGCTCCTAACGGCCCGATCCTCCGTCGAAGGAAGAGGGACCTGGCTACTCCAGTGAGGTATGCGATAGGCGATTTAGGGGTGACTCGCGCTTATTCACCTGCAAAATGAAAGCTGATGCTCAGAGGAGGACTCTGGCATGGGTTATTTGATAAACAGTAAAGGGAAGCAATGTGGCTTGGCGAAGGGGGGTCCCAGCGGAGGCGGCAAAAGGGACCTAGCCCGATCTTGGCTCAGATAGCCAATATCGGGATGATCAGATTGTGGAAGGAGGGTGACAATGGGTCGGTGCACCTATCTATACGACTAAGACGAGGTGGAGGAGCTCCAACCAGTGGGGCGGAGCTGGCGGAGCGAGATATGCAAGATCGAATCTACTCGACAATCAAAAAGATAACAGGAGTACCTGATGGAGGGAAACATCTGTGAGGGAGATGTTGATTCTCCTAGGATCTTCGCCTCGATGGAGCGACGCCTCCAGAGGCTCGGGCTTTGCCGGTGGCGGAGCTCGACAATGATGGACGTCGGACCAAAAGCTACGTCTCCAAACACTCGCTGCAACACGGTCCAACGCTCGTTGTTACTCGAGGAGGAAGATGGAGGTTACTGGGTCGAAGACGAGGGGCCAAAGGTGCGGAGGAAGGCGGCGGGTGCTTAGGCTATATAGTGGTAGGGGTCCGAGAAGATGGGAGTCGGGCACGCAAATCGATGCTCGAACCCCTAAGAAGAAGATCGGGCAAAGATCGCGGACGTGCCCTCTGCAATAGGAGCTTGTGGTTTGGCCAAATGGAGGTCGGGCCAAATCGAGAAAATTCGGAGAAGTCGGGCTATCAAACAGGATCCGCAAAGAAGAGGTCCATTGGGGAGAGTTGACCGAGGGTCAACATCCCCCGTGGTCCAATGAGAATTCATCATTTATTAAATAATTGTAAATTAAATAAAAAATAGTAAGTTGTTTTATTTCAAAATATTTTCAACGTGCGAAATTTTTATTATTTTTCAAATTATTTTTTAGTGATTTTTATTATTTTTTTGAAAAATAAATTAATGTATATACATGATGTATTATTATATATAGGTATAAATACCTAGGTATTTTTTTATTTTTATTAGTTTATTTTTGTACAATAACCCCCATTTATATTTTATTTATTTACAACATAAAATTTGGGATGTAAAATAAATTTTATTTAATTTTTATTGTGTATTTACAAGGGGAAAATAAATAGGTGGATGTACATATATACATGATATATGCAAGGGTGAGAGAGAGAATTTATTTTTGTTTTATTTTTATTTTTCTCCTTTTTATTTTTTTATAAATATATACACATTATGAGGAAAGCATTTGTATTTTTATTCTATGAAAAATAAATTATATACATAAAGGGGGAATATATGTAAGATGATGAATGGCCCTATCTCTCTCTACTTGTTTTATTTTGCGGTCAGGCCAATGATTGGCCCTCCCTTGGGTTTGGGTCTCTCAATATTTATTCTAAATATTTCCTTCTTTTTAGTCATTTCTTTATTCCTTTGTTTTTGCACAAAAACATGCTAATTATTGCTATTTACATCAAGCATGCAATTTGATAAGTTATTGCATTTACAAATAACTACATGGTGTTTTTCAATGCTTTCTAGCTAAAATAAAGGAATAAAGAGTGATGAATGGGGATTCATCACCCCCCTATACTTTATTTTTGCTAGTCCCATCGCAAACACTTATTTGAAAATAAGTGCAAAAAGAGAAAGAAAAAGAAAAAGATGGGAAATCAAGGTTGATTATTAAACTTTCCTTCATTAAATTGAAGTATGGAGCTCAGTTAGACCTTTGGATTATTAATTTGTCGGAACCTTATTTAGACTTAAGCTTAAAACTTAACAGCCTCTAAGTTCCACCAATCTATGGTCAAGACTCCTCAATAAACCAGATGAGAACATGTCTACATACACAAACTCCAATGACTATGAATCTTTCCTTGTACTGTGTAAGTGATATGTAGCTCCCCACCTTAGAAATGATAAAGAAACAACCTCCCTCGAAAAGATAACTCTAATGCCTCAGTCTAGCAACTCTTTCCTCGAGGAGCGGGGTATTCCCTTCTAAGTTCAAGTACAACGGGCTCAAGAAGAGGGGGAAGAAGAGAATGTACCATGACCAGTGTAGCCATGTATCCCTGGGAGCTCTAATCAGTGTAGCTGAGTCTCCCACTGCAAGCTTCAAGAGATGGTCATGTGTAACATAAGCTTTGCTTTATTTGGCTATATACACTCCGGTGGGTATTTTATTTTCAATCAGACCCATCACTTTTTTAGATTTTTTCTTTCTTTGCACATTTTTTTATGTGCATATGTACAACATATCCACAAGGTGCAGCATATATACATAAGAAGTTTTTCCCCTTGAGCCAGTAGACTATCCCTCTTTTGAAGCTTTATTACAACCCACAACTCCTGTCTTTAGACTTCATCACCACCAGACCAAGTTGAGACGCACTTCCTTCACTATAAGAAGAAGAGAGGTTCCGCCTAGAAGTACTACCCTCATATGCTACCCCAAGCCAAAGGAAACTGCCTCCTCACCACCTCATCTGTGGAGAGCTATGTGTAAAGTGCTAGTGCAAGTAAAGCCATTGTCTCTGAGAGTCATGTGTCTGTTGTTAAGTGCTCTACTTAGGCTCATTAAGATGACTTATGCTCATACCCTAGTGAACTCAAAGAATTAAGTCCAAATGGACCTGAAAAGTCTTAATCCTATGCCCTATAAGGCTCCTCTGAGAATTAGGTGGATTAAGGTCTTAACCAAGCTCCATTTTCCAATTTAATTCCAGGCCAGTTTAAATGTCAACCATGATTTGGAAAAACTATACGAATATCTACAAAGATGCAATTTTACAAATTTTTACAAATGTGCAAAATTTTTGAAAAATGTTTGAAAACATGAATGTATGCATGAATGCGAAGTTTTGCAAAATATTTACAAAACTTTACACATGTTTTTTGCAAAATTTTTGTTTTTCAAACATTTTACAAAAATTTTGTATATATACATAATTTTGATATGAAAATATTTACAAACTATTTAGACAAATCATTTTTACAATCATTTGTACAAAAATAATTTTTTATAAATAGATAGGAATGTGCAAGAAGATTTTTATGTACAAGAGAAAAATTTTAAATTTTTATGGATTTTTAGTCATTTTATTTATTAACACACTCAAACAAAGTATGAGTTATGGCTAAAGTATATATGAAATATGTACGACACCCCCTTTTACTTAGCTCGAACGATGTCCTCAGAGTGATCAAGAGCGATGAAGAAGACATAACTCGTGCTTAGTATAGGGAAATGAAAAAGAATGGTATATACAATGACAGATCAAAAAATAGAATAAAGAGGACTCGGTGTTTCCCCCTATACTTAGGATCAAGTAATCTTAAGTATAGTAAGTTGTACATGAAGGAAAATCCGAGTGGAAGGATATACAGGGTCTACCCCCCTATACTTAGGGTAAAATATCCCTAAGTATAGGCAGCAAAATAGAGGTAGAAAGAATCAATAGAATACCCAAGAGTCCTACACCCCCTACACTTAGGGTAAAGTACACCCTATGTATAGCAGAATCATAAGATGAAGAAGGGGTGTGGGACTAAAGAATAGAGTGATATGGACAACTAGATCTACACAAGTCAGAAGAACAGTGATAATCAGGCGTGAGATGCAATAGATGTGAGTCAAGAGACCACATCTCATGCAAAGTGAATAGGGGCAACATCAACGACCCGCGGCTCATGATCTAGATATGGTTTGAGCGGCTGACCGTTAACACGAAAGGTAGCATCAGAAGACAACTCAGATATATCAATACTCCCATTGTCATGCACCTTTCAGACCAGATAGGGTCCCTTCCATTTGCTATGTAGCTTCCATGGAAATAAATGAAACCTAGCATCAAACAACCATACTCTCTGTCCTGGCTCAAACTGCTTGTGACTGATATGAGAATCATGCCGCTCCTTCACTCTCTCCTTATACTGTAGGCTGCTCGAAAAGGCTGTATCACGAAGCTCCTCCAGGGCTGCTAACTCTGCCCTCCTCTGATCTCCTACATTCACTGGATCCATAAGTATATCAGTGACTTCCCAAAGTGACCTATGTCTCAGCTCAACAGGTAAATGGCAGGGCTTGCCATAAACGAGGCGAAAGGGAGATGTACCCAAAGGAGTCTTAAAGGATGTCCTATATGCCCACAAGACCGAGTCCAAAAGTTGTGACCAATCCTTTCGGTCAGGGCGGACGACCTTCTACAATATAGTCTTGATCTCCTTGTTTGACACTTCAGCAAGACCATTCGTTTGAGGGTGGTATGGAGTGGCTACTCAATGGTATATGTTGAACTCGCTAGCAAGGGCCTTTACCTTGTCGTTGACGAAATGAGACCCCCCGTCAGATATCAACACTCGATGTACCCCGAACCGTGAAATGTTATTCATCCTCAAAAATCGGCAAATAGTCCTAGCATCTGCGGTTCGGGTGGGGATGGCCTCAACCCAACGACTCACATAATCCACGGCCAACAGAATGTACTCGAATCCCTGAATCCTAGGGAAAGGACCCATGAAATCGATGCCCCATGCATCAAAAACCTCACAAAAGTGAATGGGCTGCATCAGCATCATATCACACTGTCCACAAGTGCCCATCTTATGACAGTCAGTACACCTCTTCACGAACTCATCAGAGTCCTTGAAGAGAGTAGGCCACCATAGGCTGGATTGGAGCACTTTCTGTGCCGTTCTCCTCCAGAGTGATGTCCTCTTGCCTCAATATTGTAGCAATAAGTGAGGATGCTATGGTGCTCCTCCTAAGGAATGCACTGACGCCAGATGCTATCCCCTCCTTCATGATAAAGGATGGGATCCTCCCAATGGTAAAACTTGGCCTTCGCGAGGAAGGTCTTAAGTTTCTGTCTGAGCCAATCTTGAGGAACTTTCTTGGCGACAAGATAGTTCACAATATCGGCGTACCATGGGAGGGAGGTAATAGCAAGGATCGCCTCATCTGGGAAGGTCTCACAAGTAGGTTCAGTCTGCTCAGAATCCTCAAGATACTCCAATCGAGAGAGATGATCCGCCACCACATTCTTGACTCGAGGCTTATCCTTAATCTCTATATTAAACTCCTGGAGTAGAAGGATCCATCTGGTCAATCTGGATTTGGCATCCTTCTTTGCCATGAGGTACCTGATGGCGGTATGATAAGTGTAGATGGTCACTCTAGATCCAATGATGTAAGATCTGAACTTATCTAGGGCAAAGACTACGGCTAGCATCTCCTTTTCAGTGACGGTGTAGTTCTGCTGAGCATCATCCAAAGTACGGCTAGCGTAGTGAATAGCAAAGGGGACTCCATCCCTCCTCTATCCCAGCATGCCTCCCACGGCAAAATCGGAGGCATCCGTCATGATCTCAAATGGGAGAGACCAATCAGGCAGCTGGAGAACAGGAACCTCTACAACTAGAGTCTTGAGAGTCTCAAATGACAATAGACATTTATCATCAACAAGGAACCCGGTGTCTTTCATCAGCAGATCAGTCAACGGTCGGGCAATGCTGCTGAAATCATGTATGAAGTGCCGGTAGAAACCGACGTGCCCTAGAAAAGACCATAATTGCCGCAAGTTGGACGGTGGATCGAGTTTTCTAACGACATCTACCTTGGACGGATCAACCTCTATGCCCCTGTTGGAGATGATATGGCCAAGAACTGTCCCTTGAGTCACCATGAAGTGACTCTTCTCCCAAGACAACACAAGGTGTACCTCTCTGCATCGTTGAAGGAAGCGGTCTAGGCAGTTAAGACAAGAATCAAATCTGTCGCCGTAGACCGAGAAATAATCCATGAAGACCTCCAAGTACTCCCCCACCATGTCCAAGAGGACATCATGCATCTCTAGAATGTCACCGGAGCGTTGCACAATCTAAATGGCATGCGGCTGAAAGCATATGTCCCGAAGGGACAGGTGAAGGTGGTCTTGTCTTGGTCCTCGGGCGCAATGGCCACCTGATTGTATCCAGAGTACCCAGCCAAGAAACAATAATGTCTCTTCCCTACCAGCCTCTCTATAATCTGATCAATAAAGGGTAGGGGTAAATGATCCTTCTTGGTGGCCTGGTTCAATCGTCTGTAGTCCCCACAGACCCGCCAATAAGTGGGTACTCGGGTAGCGATCTCCTCTCCAGACTCACTAACAACTGTGGTGATGCCCGTCTTCTTGGGCACCACATGTAACGGACTGACCCATTTGGAGTCAGAGATGGGGTAGATAAAAACAACGCTCCACCATTTCGAGATCTCCTTCATGACAACATCTCGAAGATTCAGGTTCAGCCGCCGCTAGAACTCATGTGACGGCTTCGCGTCCTCCTCGAGATAGATATGGTGGGAGCACAGGGCCGGACTTATCCCCTAGAGATCAGCTAAACTCCATCCTATCACCTTGCGGTTCTTTTCAAGAACCCCCATCAGACGGGATTCCTGCTCTCCAGTCAAATCAGCGGAGATAATGATTGGGTACATCTCATGCTCACCCGCAAGGAACCTATATTTCAGCGATGACGGTAGCGGCTTTAGCTCTGTTGGTGCTGGTAGATCTGGCCTCTGAAAAGTTTGAGTGAATGCGGCCAAATCTGCATGGGAGAATGAGAACTCTCGCTCGCAATCTGAATCAGGCAAAGGCTGCTTTGCTGGTGTGTCTCTGCTCAGTACGGGATCAGCCTCCTTCCTAGCTGTAGGTTATGTGGAAGTCAGACAAGGTATCAAATCATCAAACTCTGCCCAGTCTAAATATGACTCTGAGGGATCTGTATCAGAATCACAAACAAAATCTGCCTCACAATCGGGAACCGGCTCTGCTGCCTGAGATGTATCCTAGACCAGGAATGCGCTCTCCAAGCTCTCCCATGCTATCATCTGTGCATCAGCAAACTCTGAAGGTGAGAGGATGGCCTATTCTACTGGATCTGCCCAAACTGCCTCGTCATTTGTAATCACAAAATCATAGTCCTGATGGATGTCTCGCCCTACCTCTGTCATCTGCTCTGAATCGGAATCCGGCTCTGAGCAAGCTGAATCTCTGGCTCTAGTCTCCTCGATCGTCTCTATTTATATACTCTCACCCTCTACGCGAAAGTACACCTTCCTGCTATCATGGTCGGACACTGCTTGGTTGTGGCCAAGAACGGGCATCCTAAAATGATGGGGGTATTGGTCACAAACTCAGGGATCTCCATGTCCAACACAACGAAGTCTACGGGGAATTTTTGGACCTGAATCATGATGACAACGTCCTTCAGCAACCCCTTCAGCCTCTTGATAGATCGATCAGTAAACTAAAGGACCGTCCTGCTCTATCTGAGAGGGCCCAACTCGAAGTAGTCGAGAAGGGTTGTCGAAAGTAGGTTGATCGAAGAACCGCTGTCTAATAAAGTGCAGTCGAATCTCTGCTCATGAATGTGGAATTTGACATAGGGCTCCTGCATCTGTCCTCTTGGCTGGCAGACGGTTCTGATGACAAAACATGTGGCGTGAGTGAGCACATGGAGATCTGACTGGTGGTTCCGCCTCTTCCTCCTAATTGTGGTCCTGTCTCTGAGTGATCTCTAGAAGAGAGGTATGTGCTCCAAGGCCTCCTGTAGAGTCAGTTGTATATGAAATCGATCCATCATCTGCTGGTTGAATTCTATCTGGTGGTTCTTTTTTGGATTTTCTTTTTTCTACCCCTTAGCCAAGTGGAGTGCTCGGGGAAAGGGGACTACAGGGTCCTTCTCAGATGAAGGACTAGGAGAGGGTCTAGAATGCTCAGGCAAAGCAGAATCCATGCAAACATCATCAAGCAACATAAGTGATCCAAAAACAACAAACCCTTTCCTTTATTTGCAGAAATTTCATGAGATACATGAAGGAAAAACAACAGGACTAGCAGAAATGAAAATGGTGGCCTCAGTACAACCCTCGGAATCTTGAAACGTGGCCTCAGTACCGTGCTCTGGCTCAGCAACTAGTCCGGTGGCATCAGTACCACCTCCTCCAACTGGTGAAGTGACGGCCTAAGTACCGTCGGTGGGATCAACATCCATGGTGGCGTCAGCACCACCGTCATCATCCCTAGCGGCATCAGCACCCCTCTCCTCCTTGCCTGGCGCTCTTGAAGTGGCGTGGGATCGTCGCTCAGACGAGGCGCCGCCTGCTGGCATCCTACTGCTCCTAAGTGTAACAAAATCAGCATCAAACATGTATGCAGACATATCACCAAGTGAAGCACTAGGAGTGGTAATCTCAGTGAACTCTATCTGCTCAGACATCCTCTTGAGGTTGTTCGGGTTCAACTCGATCTGGGCAGGAATGGCGGCCTTCCCTCTCACAATCTCCCTCATCTCCTGACGGAACTCATCCATCTCCCGTCAAAAGGTAGCCTATTGCTCGGACATGAGGTAGGCTAGATCATCAAGTGTGGGATTCTCATAGGTCGGCCCATGAGAACCTGACGGGTGGCCTCGCTGGTAGTGAGGTTGTTGCTGCTAGTGAGGGTGAGAGGGGTACTACTGATGATACTGCTGCTGAGGTTGCCCACGCCTCCAAGACTATCCCTGATGATAGGGACGAGGACCATACTGCTGGTGGTGGGATGGTTGCTGCTGCTGTACTGGGTTCTGGGGCTGCTAATGAGTCTCTCGCTGCTTGCCGTACTGGCAACCTTGAACTGGAGGTTGTTGCTGGGAACTGGTGCCTCTGGCCGACCAGCGGAATCCGGAATGGTCTCGTCAGATACCGGGCTGGGGTCGGTCATACCAAATCCCGTTGACATCCATCAATGGCTCCTGCTCGTAGGTGGGTGGGGGGAGTACTGCCAGGGGCTGGTCTGGCTGATACACCACCATCTAGCTGTCTTGAGATGGTGGCGACTGGACGTACTGCTGATGCAGCTAGTAGGGCTCTGCCTGAACGTGATGGACCTGTCGGTACGAGGCGGAGGGCTGAGCCAAACTGCTGCTGCTATCAGTGTCTGCCTGTGACCTGAGACGGGGCTGAGAAGCTGTCTGTGCCTCTTGGAGACACATGATCTGGGTCTTCAGGTCACTCAGCATCTGTGCCATCTGATCAATCTGAGTCATGCCCTGGCACTGCTTCTTCTCAATCAACTCGATCCGGTCCATCTTCTCGCTGATGATGCCCATGTCTATAGCTGTGGACTCTGCCTGTGCGGTTGCCGCTGATGAAGTGGAAGGACTGGCATCGACCCGTGCTATCCTTTGAAACTGCACGGCCTATGGCTGGGGGCGTCCCTGAGTGCAGAGTCGGGTCTGGGACATCACTGTATAGTTCTCGTCTATCTCCTCATAGATGGCCCAAACCTGATCCTCATCCTTGGCGAAGTAGGAACCGCCACAAGAAGCATTCACCATGCCTTGCAGCTCTGGTGTAAGTCCACAAAAGAATCTCTGAACTAGGTCTGGCTTCGAGATATCATGGTGCGGGCATCTGTCGGTAAGCTCTCTGAACCTCTCCCATGCCTCATGGAGCTGCTCATTGGGGAGTATGGAGAAGTTACCGATCAGGGCCCTCGCTGCATTGGTCCGCCCGAGTGGATAGTACTTGTTCAAGTACTCGGTGCGGAGCTGCTCCCAGGTAGTCACAAATCTCCGTAAATGCTTCAGCCAGTTGTTTGCTCGGTCAACAAAGGAGAAAGGGAAAGCAATCATCCGAATGGAGTCCTCGTCCACCTTCCAATCGTGGATGGTGTTGTAGATCATCTCAAAATCCTAGAGATGAAGATGGGGCTCCTCAGTCGTGAGCCCATGGAAGCGGGGAAGAAGCTGAAGCGTCTGTGGGGCGAACTTGAAGTCCCCCGCGATTGCTTGAAGAACGATCCACCGGTGTGTAAGCATCGATCCGGGGTTGTGCAACTCCCGCATCTGGCTGGCACTGGCTTGACCGGCTCCTCCGGTTGATCTGGGTCTCCCACTCCTGTGGCTCTCGGTTGATCTCGTGCTGTCCTCAGCCTCTCCATCTCTCTCCTCATCTCCAACATGAAAGCTCCCTGATCCCGTATTTGTTGCTGCATAGTCTCGAGGGAAGCTAACAGGGTGTTGTTGATCATACCATGGTCTAACACATATGTCATCGTCTCTGGTCTCTGGCCCTCGGTGCGCTCCTCACTGCTGGTCATGATCTCTGCAAAGGAAAATGACCCAAACTCAGGTGCTGATAAATCATCTGTCTGTTGTCTTTGATCTGACACTGGCACTGGTATCTCAGAAGTGGAAGAAGGGTGGTCAAGGGGGAACAGGGCGGAATCGAACTCGGGTTTGGAGAGCGGATCTCGGCCCTCGCAAACCAGCCTAGATGAACGGGCTGGAGTTCTGAAAAGCGGTGCAGCTAAAAGCTGCCTAAGAGACCTCCCGCCTATCATCTTCATCTGGCGAGTCAGGCGGATGAGATCTGGAAAACACACAAGATGAGCAAACAAACCCCGATTAATCTACACAACTCAGAGTTGAAGACCGTAAAGGTTCGGTCAATTATCTTACGATTTTATTTTGGTGATCAAGTCTGTCTATCAGAGCGGTTACGCGAGTTGATGGGAATCCAATTCTCCCAACAGACTGTCCCGTATAAAAGGCCAGTAGTATGATAAGAGATCGGATATGGCTCTATCCTAGTGTACGGGTCGCTCTCTTGTTCATCCAAACCAGACAAGGAGGGGGTTGCTCTCACCAAGACAAATTTTTCAGTGTGGTGTCTTTTAGGGTCAAGTGTGTTTAGCAGTCCCACTTTTATAGTTTTTCTTTTTTAGATTTTTTTCCAAGAAAACAACGACTAACGTATTTTTTGGTTCTCCTGATTATTTAAGTCCGAAAATAGGGGGAGAAGATGAAAAAGCAGATGCACGATGAAATCAATGATGCATGCAGAGTAAGAGATGTGTACCTGACTCCAGCAGTCTACATGCAAAGTGATCCGCGCATAAATGTAAAGACAGAAAATAAACTACATATATGATGCACGAGAAACCGGCCTTAGACAGAGCAATTCTACACGAAAAGATCAGTAGCCAGGTACTCAAACCTATGTCCAGAGTCCTATCTTGGGAGCCACTCGGTGTCCGCCACAACGGATCCTGCATGCGCTGTATGTGACTTCTCAAGACACGTGGACTAGAGTTTAAGTAAACCGGCTTTTTCTTGTGAGTTAATTAATTAGGTCCAATTACGATCTAATAGGAGCAGGCAGATAATTAGGGATTGGGTCCTAATTAATTATGTCACAATCAAAATAAAATCCTAAGATAAGGCCAAAACCGCGTAAATCAGATAGGCAGTAATGAAAAATGTGAGAAAACTAAAATCGACGAAAACACGGTGAGGTCCCCCGAGCACACCGATGCTCGGCGAAGCAGACCCCGATATAACCAAAGTCTCTACGTCCAAGTCCCTGTATTATTACAATAAAATGGTTCTGCTAAAAAAGAAACTAAACTACACTAAACTATGACTATCTACAGTTATTCTGCGGTTCCCGCAATCCTGCTCGGCTCCTCGCGCTCTCCTGGGGCTCTATGCAGAAAAGAGCCGCCTCTAATTCCCGCAGTTGCGTCGGCTTCCGAAAAAGCCGCCTCGGTCCTCGGGCCCTCGCAAGAAAATAAGACAAAAATGTATCAGACTATATTATTATAAAAATACGCAAATATATCAGAAGGAAAATATATATACAACTATGGACAAAAAGCCACGAAAAAAGAAAACTGCGAAAATGAAAAACGACTACTAAGCCGTGCTCCCTGGAAACAGCGCCATTCTGATGATCGAAAAATCTCTCACTATCAGGATAAAGTAAAAATAATCAAGATCGTTGCAACCCGAATAGAAAGAATCGATCAATCAAGAAAAATAGACCACCAAATAAAAGTAATCAGACAAGAAAGACGAATAGCGGTCTCGCTATTTATTTAACCTAGTATAGCGACCAGGGCCGAACACAAGGAGCACGGATTGGCCAAGTGGCCTACAAAGTGGTCAAAAATGAATAAAATAAGAAAATATATTTTTTGGTGAATTTTATGTATTTTTTATTTTTTTATATTTTTAATTATGAAGAAAATAAGGGAAAAAGCAACAAATAGCACAATCAATGAAATATTTAACCACACAAAACAAATCCAAAAATTGTAATAAAAATATTTTTGGGTTTTGTGATTTTTTAAGTATTTTTGGTAATTTTCTCAGATTTTATATTTTTTGTTGATTTTATAAAAATAGAAAAAGGCAAAAACAGGGAACTAATGTGTAGCCAGATTAGAAAGGTGATTTAAAAATAGATTAATAACCTCAAAAAATTTGGAGACAATTTTATATCAAACTACAAATAAAAACTAAGCTACAGGAAAAGAAATTGCATTTTTTATTTTTTTAGAATTTTTACTTATTTTTATAAGATTTTTATGGTTTTGCAATTTTTAGGGTTTTATATATCCAAATGCAGCAAAAATTGTCCTGAAGCAAATAAACACTAAAACAAACAATAACTAATTTTTTTAGAATTTTTGGAGGGTTTTAAATATTTTTAGTTGATTTTATATTTCAAACAATATTAAAACTAGGTGTTTTTGAATTTTTAAAAATAGAAAACAGAAACAAAAATGTCCCAAAAAATTAGTGAAATGTTGACACAGTGGTAGGAGCCATTGTTTCCAAATTTCACAATTTTTGGAGTTGATTTAATATTTTATTCAACCAATAAACAAGCCATAGCACACAGGGACCTAACTGCAAGAAAAATAAGTTTCGGGGCTACAATGGAACACGTGCAGAAAGTATAGGGGTTTAACTGTAAATTTCACACTAAATTCGACACATGCTCCAAATCTAGTACGTACAGGGGTATATATGTAAATATCAAAACATAAAGTTCATTTCATAACATCCTTAAAACCCAACCCTAAACATGCAAAAAGCCCAAAGTCTCACATGTCGAAGCACGTGCATCCACAAAATAAGGACTGAAGTGCAAATACAATAAACTGCAAGTACTAATATGCAAATTGTCCAAGTGTGATAAGTTATTTAATAGACTAAACAAGAACTGAAATAAACTGCAGGGGGTCTGGCGCAAATTACCCAGCCAAAGCGCGTAAGGGGCACGTGGGGGCTAGGTGTCAGGCTGTGAGTGGCTGATGGGTGTGCGGCTCTGATCCCGCCTCCTGGCAGATCTGATGGTGGTCCTCTGGCGTTGTCATGAATGTACGGAGACCATTAAATATGGCATCTAGCGGTATGTCAGTGGCAGGTGTTGGACGACCCAGATGGAGCCTGCAGATGTCGTGTAATCCGACGGTGAAGAGGAGATCTAGAAGAAGTCCTCCCCGGCAGACTTCGTCGACGAACTGGAGTGGCTCCTCGCGTCCGATGGGTGATCAACTAGAGGGCTTCGACGTGCCTCGTCGCTCCACGTCTGGTGGAGGTGTCTGATGAAGCCCCCGACGGTCCAATCCTCCGATGAGGGAGGGGGGACCTGGGCGACTCCGGCGAGGTGTGCTAGAAGAGATTTGGGGGGCAAACTCGTGCTTATTAACCAGCAAAAGGAAGCTGATGCTCGGAGAAGGACTCCGACATGGGTTATTTGATAATCAGTAAAGGGAACGGGGTGGCTTGGCGAAGGGAGGTCCCAACGGAGGTGGCGGAAGGGACATGTGCTGATCATGGCTCGGATAGCCAATATCGGATGATCAGATCATGGAAGGAGGGTGACGATGGGTCGGTGTGCCTATCTATACAGCTAAGATGAGGTGGCGGAGCTCATGCCACTGGGGCAGAGCTGGTGGAGCGAGATATGCAAGATCGAATCTACTCGACAATCAAAAAGCTAACATGGGTACCTAATGGATGGAAACGTCTGTGGGGGATATGCCGAGTCTCCTAGGATCTTTGCCTCGATGAAGCGACGCCTCCAGAGGCTCGGGTTTCGCCGGTGGCGGAGCTCAGCGATGATGGTCGCCGGACCTAAAGCTACGTCTCCAAACACTCGCTGCAACACGGTCCAACGCTCGCTGTCACTCGAGGAGGAAGGTGGAGGTCATTGGGTCAAAGACGAGGGGCCAAAGGTGCGGAGGAAGGCGGTGGGTGCTCAGTCTATATAGTGGTAGGGGTCCGAGAAGATGGGAGTCGGGCGCGTAAATTGATGCTCGGACCCATAAGAAGAAGATCGGGCAAAGATCGCGGATGTGCCCTCTACAATCGGAGCTCGGGTTTGGCCAAATGGAGGTCGGGACAAATTGGGAAAATTCGGAGAAGTCGGGCCATCGAACAGGATCCGCGAAGAAGAGGTCCGCAGGGGTGAGTTGACCGGGGGTCAACATCCCCCATAGACCAATGAGAATTCAACATTTATTAATAATTTGTAAGTTAAATAAAAAATAGTAAATGATTTTATTTCAAAATATTTTCAACATAAAAAATGTTTATTATTTTTCAAATTATTTTTTAGGGATTTTTATTTATTTTTTGAAAAATAAATTAATGTATATACATTATGTATTATTATATATTGGTATAAATACATAGGTATTTTTTTATTTTTACTAGTTTATTTTTGTATAATTATCCCCCTTTTATATTTTATTTATTTACAACATAAAATTTGGGATGTAAAATAATTTTTATTTAATTGTTGTTATATATTTACGAGGGGAAAATAAATAGGTGAATGTACATATATACATGGTATATGCAAGGGTGAGAGAGAGAATTTATTTTTGTTTTATTTTTATTTTTCTCCTTTTTATTTTTATTTTTATAAATATATACAATTATGATAACACATTTGTATTTTTATTTTATGAAAAATAAATTATACACATAAAGGGGGAATATATGTAAGATGATGAATGGCCCTATCTCTCTCTACTTGTTTTATTTTGCGGTCAGGCCAATAATTGGCCCTCCCTTGGGTTTGGGTCCCTCAATATTTATTATAAATATTTCCCACTTTTTCTTTATTTCTTTATTCCTTTATTTTTGCACAAAAATATGCTAATTATTGCTATTTACATCAAGCATGCAATTTAACAAGTTATTGTATTTACAAATAATTACATGGTGTTTTGCAATGACTTCTAGCTAAAATAAAGGAATAAAGAGTGATGAATGGGGATTCATCAATGCCCGGGAGGATTTTAAAATTTTTAAATAGTTCATTAAAATGTTTATTTTGTTGAAACTTTTTAGCACTTTTCCACAGAGCCCCTTGAACTTTATTTTATTTGCAAAAAGGCCCTATTAGGACATATATTTTTGTGTGTTCTATCTAATTATTAAAAATATCTACAATGCTCCTAAAAATCCACAAAATAGTATTAGATAACTCATGCCATATATTTCACGCTCATATTTTTAATTGGCATTTTTTGCATTTTATCCATTCATTAAAAATGAAAAGGAGCCATTTTGCCCTATTTAGCTATAAAAATTCCAAAAAAATATAAAAATGTTTTGAAAAATTACAAAAAATATATATAGTATATTTTGGTATTTATTGAGTCTAGAAAATAAAAATGCCTAAAATTAGAAAATAAAAATGATAAAAATCATAAAGCTAAAAAATCCAACAAAAAATATAAAAATTCAACAAAAATACCAAAAATATGTTTTTCTATTTTATAATTATCTATATATTATTATTTATATATTAAAATTAATTTAGGTAATTTTGGAGTTTATTTATTATTTTTAAAACCAAATCAATTTCGGATTATGTATTAATCCCTTATTCGGGATATTTTTGACCTTAAAAATACATACAAATTAGCAAAAATCCCAGAAAAATAATAAAAATTAGACAAATATAAAAATCACAAAACATTTTTTAATATGTTCTATCTATTTTGACATATTTTTATCTATATAGTATCCTTATGTAGTTTATATTGTATTTATACATATACATGCATACATATATATACTTTATTTAAATTTTAAAAATGAAAAATATAAAAAAAAGGAAAAATATAAAAAGTAAATATAAAAGTATAAAACTAATAATAAAATAAAATTAATATAAAATGAAAAACCCACAAAAAGCAATAAAATGGATAAGAGATTGATGATATAATTTTTGTGCATTTATCATGCCTCCTCCTCCTGTTTGCTCCCAGTCTACACATGCTTACACCTATACACATTTTTTGTAGAGTTATAATAAAATTTAACTCCACATTTTTTATATTTAGTTACTTTATTAATTATTGTGGTTTAATTGTTGATTGAATCCGAGAATTTTTGTTGGTCATGACAGCGATTGCGTTCCAACCTTGTTTGGAATGCACGACCAATGATTTTTCTCATTCATCAATAAACTTTCTCGGCCTGAAATTTGGTAGATTAATGTCAAATCAAATCCATCCTCGACTTCTATTCATAACTTGGTTTGGAACCCACTAACTTTTCCCCTTTCATATGTTAGATATGCAAATGAGATGCAGATGACATGGAATGTATATGAATGAAGTGGAGGACTCTTTTTTGTATTAATGCAAGGATGATGCGCATAGTAAATAAGAAGCCTCTTTTTTGTTTTTTACAGATTTTTAGCATACCTCTAATTTTACAACAAAGTTTACAAAAGTATCATTTACAAGAATTTTACAAATTTATACACATTTTATATACAATATACATATTATACAAGTATGCATGTATTTTAAAAAGTTTGTTTACCATATTTACCCACCTCGTAATTATTGCATAATATTTAAATATAGAAAAATACGTGAAAGTATGAGCTACAGGTAAAGTATATATGTAATATATACACGACATCCCCCTATACTTAAACCTTGCTCGTTCCCAAGCAACTAAAATGAAATGAAAAAACTGAAATGATTTGAGTTCCATACCAAGGTCTTGAATAAAAGGTGAAAATGGAGCTCAACTCAACCTTTGGATTAATAATGCGCTGGAACCTTATTGTGAATTGTATTTAAGACTTAACAGCCTTTAAGTTCCACAAGTCTCTATTCAGGTCCCCTCAATAGTTAGGTCAGAACAAGTCCTCATATGCAAAATATGATGACTATGAATCTTACTTGTACTCTGTAAGTGAAATATAACTCTCCGCATTAGAAATGGCAAACAAACACCCTCCTCTAACTAGGTAACTCTAGTTCCCCGATCTAAAAACTCTTTCCTCGAGGAGCAGGGTATTCCCTTATAAGTTCAAGTGCAACCAACTCAAGAAGAGGGGGTAGAGAAGAGAATAGATTGTGACCATTGTAGTCACTTATATGTGGAGCTTGACCAATGTAGCCAAGTCTCCAGCTGCAGGCTTCCTTGGTATGAGACTTTCAAGCATATTCCTTTCTTATTCACATTTTTCTCCGACGGGATTTTTTTTAATATTTTGCTCGTATAACCTTTTTTTGGAGATTTTTCTTTTCTTTTTTTGATATATACAAAAGTGCAGCATGTACATAAGGAGTTTTTCTTCCTGATCCAGTAGACTATCCCTCTCTTGAAGCTTTATTGCAATCCTCATCATCCTGTCATTAGATGTCGATGCCACAAGACTAGGTTGAGATGAACTACCCAACCTAGAGGAGTACAGATGTTTCCACCCATGTGCTACTCCATGCCAAAAGATTCGACCTCCTCACCACCTCATCAATGAAGAGCTACGTGTATAGTACTTGTCCAAGTTAGGTCAATGTTTAAAAGAATCATGTGTTTGTCTGAAATATTATACTTAGACCAATCGAGATGACATGTGAATATAGACTTGTAGACTCAATGAATTAAGTCAATCGACCTGAAAAATCTTAACTCCAATTCATATAAGGTTCCTATGAAATTAGATAGATTATGGCCAAATCAAATACATCATCAACTTCTATTCGTAACTTGGTTCAAAACCCGCTAACTTTTCACTTTGCAAATGCTTGATAAGCAAATGAGATGCAGATGGCATGCAATGTATATGAAAGAAGTGCAAGAGTTTTTTTGTATGAATGCAAGGATGATGTGCAGAGTAAATAAGAAGCCTCTTTTTTTCTTTTGTTTTTTTTACAGATTTTTTTGGGTGTACCTCATATTTTACAACAAATTTTACATAAATATTATTTACAAGAATTTTACAAATTTTTACACATTTTATATACAATATACATATTATACAAGTATACATGTACTTTAAAAGTTTCTTTACCAGTTTTACCCACCCTGTAATTATTGCATAATATATATACAAAAATATGCTAAAGTACGAGATATGGGCAAAGTATATATGTAATATATATACGTCCCCTATACTTAGCATGCGTTATGTCCTTAGAGAACAAAAGGCGAGGAAAATACATTGCTCGTGCTAAGTATAGGAGAGCTAAAATAACATAAAGTATAGAAGCCAATCCGCCCCCTATACTTAGGCTCTGATCAGCCTAAGTGTAGAAGAAGAGCAAAAAAAGGGCGGACGAGGTCAAAAGGAGAAATGGATGAGTGTATACACATGGTGGGCATCGGTCCCCCATACTTAGGCTTCCGTCAACCTAAATCTAGGTCAGGAGTAAGTGTGAGAACTGATGAGATCTGGAGAATATAAAGTGAATTGTGAGTGGGGAACGAAGAAGACTATACCACATGAACCGAGAATGTACAAGGATCTAGAAGGTTTGTGACGGACCTTCTTGCGGGAGCGAGGATGTGAGTAATATACATATTTATCGCTATTAGAATCATCATCGGGATAATAGTAGTGATGGAAAGGGAACATACAACGAGGGTTGACACATTATTGCTTGCTCGAATATGGCTTAAGAAAAACTAAACTGAGCTCACTTATATAGACCCCCTCATTCGGACATGATGAGGACTCCTCAGAAAATTCCTTCCCTGGTATGTTGAAGGAAACTTTCTTAGTTGGTTTTCTAGAACCTGAAGCATTAAGAGGAAGAGGAGATTGATATGTCTTGAGGAATTCAGGGGAACACCTCCAGGAATCACTACTCTTCTTTTTCTTACCAGATGAACGACTAGAGGATGGAGCAATCGATTTATCGGGTCTGGTCAATTTGGTCTTGATTATCTCTTTTGGTGAAGGTTTTGGAGGTAGTGTGTATGAGGTGCTTCCTAGAGGTTCATCATCAGATGAGTTACCATATGTATTGTAAAACTTCTGTAGGGTTAGCACACATCTCTGGTATATCATAGTGTTCTCAATTGACTTGGCATTGGTCGACTCATGCGTCGGATCATCTAAATAGTTAAGGAAATCAGAAATGATTGTGTTTGACTAAGGGGTAGTTTCTGGTTGTGAGTCCTCTCTAGAAGTTGTCATGGTGGTGATGCAAGTAGTAGGTGGTATGGAGGTGCAGGGAATATCTAAAGCAATGGTCGTATGGACAGTCTGTATCATAGTTAGTATAGAGACAGGACTCATCTTTCTCTCAGAGGTCACGGTGTCTGCAACTTTACGGTTACCTTAGAATATCGTGTGTCCTCAAAGATCAGATGATTTCGAGTGTTCCCAATGCAGTGAAATCAATCTCCCAACTCTGCAATCTATAGTTTCCTTAGCCAAGGCTAAGAACGGCTTCCTGGAAATGATTGGAGACTGGTTGAACTCTTCTCGATGCTCAATGTCAATGATCGTGAAGTCTACATGTAGTAGAGCACCTTGGATAGTAATGATGACAGAAATGATTCCTCTCGACCATTTTATAGACCAATCAACCAACTGAATGATCTCTCTCGTTTATCTAATTTTGAGCTTGACAAATACGAAGGCCAAGAGGATATTTGTCAATGAGTCATCGTCGATTCTTTCATGGGTGAAGGTAGTGTCTTTGATTTTACACTCGACCCTAGCCATCCGCTTCACTCTACAGCTCTTGGTTTTTCTCCCTATCACCAAGGAGGTGGCCATAGACACTATGTGTCTCTCAATCCGTGTCCTCTTATTACCTGACCTTTCAGGCATCAATTTACTCCTCACAAATATTTTGAGGTTCGGAAAGTGTTCAATGGATATTATTAAGGGAAGCTCAAAAATCAAGTCTCTATCAATCACTTCCCTAATTGTAGGGACCAATATTTTTTAAATATTTTCCGCTTTCAATTTTTATGGTGTTTTAAGTTTTTTTATTTTTTTGGTTTTTTGATAGGTGAAGGAGAATACACAAACTCTAATTTGGAGGGAAAGTGGTTAATATAAGAGGAAGGTAGAAGTAACTCCAACTATATATGACGTGTGGTCAATCCAGTGTCTTCCATGTTTTCAAAATTCAATCGTAAAATCCATGATCCTCTTTGATACAAGGACTCTTATCGATCTAGAAATATCATCCTCCAAAAAAATATCATGACACATCATGAGAGAAATCTACTCAGTTGGAGGATACTGTTGAGAACTCGAGATCTTATACTCAACACACCTTGACTCAAGCATCTATTGTTGGGTTGAGTATGTCTCATCTATTTGGCAGATATTGGTCAGAGCCTCACAAGGTGGAGTTAGTAGAGAGGGGGTCTATAGATTGGTCTCATGAGTCCAATCCCCAATATATATAGGCTCTCCAAATGGTTGATATGAAGGCTGGTTAATTTGGGCTTGATCTCTAAGATTAATCAAGTCAGGAAGATAATGTGGTGAAGTCCTATCCATTAAGTTCGATCGATCGACCATATTATACCCTAAAGTCAAGTCAGGATGTGTATATGTGGATTGATGTCTAGTCCCAACTTGAGTTGAGAATGAGGTATGTGGGGGCAATTGATTCTGCCAATCATTCATCTTAGTAGTGACTTGCTCTTCAAATTATTCCTTAATTCCAGCAAGTCGTAGAGAATAGGGTGAGTCAATCTAGGATGGAAGTGGGTCAGGGATGTAAGAATGTGGGGTAGGTGAGAAGTACGAAGAAGTGGGGAAGTCAATCGGAGTTCTGACTTCACAGGTGGGGTGGGGGTATGAGGAGGAATAAGAAGGTGGAGATGATCGGAATATGGTCAAAGAGGAGTAATCTACATATAATGACCAATATCCCAACATCTTCGATGAGGAATAGGTTAATGTAAGCGAATCGAGGTAGAAAACATGTAAGTGCATAGAATAACACACAAACAGACAAACACAAGAGCAAACCCTGAGTTCACCTACTCAACACAGTGATGGTCGCAAAGATCCAACCGTTTATCTTTCTAAATTTAGTTAGGTGATCAATAAAGATATACATTGAATTACGCAATGTTCAAATGTGAATTTTGGGCACTATCCTAGATATGCATCCTCACCTCTCAACGTACAAAATATCATAAGCGTACAATGTGGGTTTTGCTCTCCCGAAAACAAGTGTTAATTTTAGACAATTTTTTTGGTAAAAATCTAATTAGAAGTCTCAATTTTAAGTTTGATCATCACTTGATTAGTCTGCCAAGCACGACATGCATAACGATCAGTCCCATTTCATATTTAATCCTAAGTTGTAAAACCAAGGGAAAGGGAGTCGAGAAAAACCAATGCAATCTAAAAATCAATGATGCATGCCCAATTCAGAAGACTTGTAGTGACTCCTTTGTTCTACATGCGGGATGCAAAATAGAATTGAATTTTTACGCTGAAATGCAAATGAGAAAATCATTCATACACAGGCAATTATACTAGCAAGTGATGAACACGGTTATTTGGACTAATAGCTCTGGGATCTAAGCGTATCTCATTAGTTGTAATTTGCGGTCCTACAGAGTACGAGCACAAGCAATAAAAATTCTAAAAAATACTCTAAGAGTTGCAAGTGCAGATCCTAGTCTACAACAATCAAACCACACAACCACGAAGGATCCAATGTCTAGTCTTGAGACACGCGTGAGATTCCAAACGGAATCTGCTAGAAATCAAGAAATTGTTACAAATTATTTTTTTTCCAAAAATGAAAACTAAAATCTCTCTTATCGAATAAATTTTTTTCTTGGCGCCTCAACATCCAGTCGCTCTACGAATCGTCGACCTCCAATGCACTTCGAGATGCATCAGCTTCAAGAAAGTCACTCCAAGTCCATCAAGCACTTGCACAAAAAGATAGAAATTATGTCAAAGAGAAATATATAACATATATATATAATAAGTAGAGTAATAATTAAAGAAAAATAGAATAATTATAAAGTGGTTCAGGGGTCAGACTACCTGAATGATTGGAAAACCTATTTCTTTGTTTTCTAAGATGATCCTAAGCCGTTTGCCTCCACGACAATGACGTCATATGACAAATCGTGTATCATCCTATATTAAATGTGTCATGTTATTGTAGTCGGGAATTAACATATTAATAAAAAAAATTACAATTAATTAATTATTCAACAAAAAGTGAGCAATCAAATTTTTATTTTACTTGCATAAGCCCAATGTAGAACCCATGGAGGCAAAAGAACAACCTAGGATCTATTTAGGTCACTTAGAACACGATTTTCCGAATGGGATTTTTTATATTTTTATGCAATATAAATGTAAATGAAATATGTAATTGAACTAGGCTATTAAGAAAATAAGAAACTTAGCCAAATTAAATTGAATGTGAAATTAATTAAATTTAGCCAATTTGAATTTTCCTAGAACCTTAATCTAATGATGAATGCAAAATATTTTTTAAATTTTTGAATTTAAAATACAACAATGAAAAATGCAAACTTTCTATAAGTTTTTATGCATTTTTTCACCAAACAAAATGAAAAAATTATGAAATTCTTATTAAATTTGAAACATGATTAAATGAAGCTACAGTATTTTTTTGATTTTTTTGACACTTTACGGTTTTTTTATGAATTTTGAATGTAAACAAAGTGATTGTGAGTATTTAATTTCTAATAAATCAATAAACTCAATTTATCTCAAAAAGATTTTTAATAAGCAATCCAGGAGAGTAATAATTTCACATAAATAATGTTCGTAGATTTAATTAAAAATCATTTACAGAAATTATTCATGGATTTATTCTATGCACAAGACATCACCATTTGCAATGAAATTTGGATATAAATTAAAACACATTTAGGTACATCATTTATGATTTTTGCATTATTTTTAGAGCTAGTTTTAAATAAATACAAATTTAGGATCATAAATTAGGTAAACTAAGAAATTTTCAGCAAAAAATTAGTTAATTAACCACTGCTCACAAAACTATATATAAATATGCAAAATATAGTGGCTTATATGCTCTGCAATATGAATTTTTTGAACTAAAGAAATAATACAAAATGGATGTCGAGATTAAAACATAAACACAAGGATGTCAATGCAATATAGAATTAAACAATTAAATAACTTAAAATGCGCCTAAGGGCACTTTTCTAAATATGCAAATGCGATGGGGAGATACTACAATTTTCAAAATTAGAAGATGCAAAGGACCTTCTCCTGAAGTTAGGTCACTATGGAATCGAGTCCCTAGGGGTGGAGGTCCACAATGGCCAGGCACACTGGCAATGCGAATGGTGGAGATCAGTGGTAGAGTGGGGGCACGATGGTGGAGATTGCGGCGACCCCGCTGCTGTTGCGTGCTCGGTGTTTGGAAGAGGAATCGAAGGGCGGCATGGTTGTGGCATGTAGGCAAGCAGAGGTGCAGCCATGGGAGTCACATGAGGCTACTACTGGAGGGGGAGGCAGATGTGCTGGAGGAGCACAACCACGTAGCTGTACATGGGCTGTGAGGAGAGGTCCCACGATGATGATGGGAGGCACGTCAGTGGCATACGAGCAGCGGCTTGCGGGGGCTGCTCGTGAGCTTGTTGTTTTTTTGTCTACAACGTGGTATTTTTTATTTCAATTTTTCCTCTATCAGGGATCAAAAAGTGTGAATGGTGATGGTATGGTTTATGTGATTGTAGAAATGGTGATGACTATGAATGATTGAAGATGTAGGACAACAACAAAAAATGTTAAATAAATAAAATAATAAGCAAAAGGAGAGGGAAAACTTACATGTGATTTTTCCTGGATTGCGGAGCAGCTATGATGCACTCCTGTCGTAGACTCGAGTAGTGTGGTGACGGTGTCACAAAGTTAGGCGAACTTTGTTGGAAACTCGCGATACGGGGACAGTGGTCATCGCGGATCTCGCATGAAGGAGGTCATCACTTTGTATTGTGGTGAAATGTTGTCACCGATCTACCTCGATGAGCTCTCTCCTTTTCTCTAAGAATGGCGAATGCAGAAACATGACGAGGGTGAAGGGAATAAAAGGAGGAGGAAGATGGAGAAGTTAGAAAGAAAGGAAGAGGGGTGGAAGTTGGGAAAGAAGTGGGAGAGGTGTAGAGAATGGGAGTAGATGGAAGAAAATAATAAAAATTAAATTAAAATAATAAAAATAAAAAGAATAATTAATTAAAATTAATTAATTAAAATAATAATAAATAAATAAGTAAAGATAAATAAAATAAGTAAATTATGAAAATAATATAAAATGGGGTGACACGTGGCAACTCTAGGCGTGACCACATGTCGCACCCAGAAAAACCAAAAAATAAATGTAAAGAAAAATAAAAAAGAAATAAAAAGGTACTCAAATCAAATAGTGGTCAACACGAAAGTTTCTCTTCTCGATGAGATCTACAACTTTTGTGAATGAAATCAAAATATATCATCAGTACGAAAGAATTGTTGGGTGGTATCCTATATATATAATACCAACTTTTTATCTTTTGAGGATTTTTTGGCATTTTAAAAAAAGATTAAAAAATAAAAATAAAATAAAATAAAATATAAGAAAAATATTTACAACATAATCTATGTTTTGTTTTTTTATTTTTTGAAAAATAAATAAATGAAAGGACATATGTACAATATACAAGGAGGGGTCTAAAACCTAAGTTTCACCTACAAACTCTGATTCTTTTGAATTTGATCTTATTTTAAAGATAATTGAACGTACATTAATTGTAAGAAAGGGTCCATAGGAGACTATGCGAGAGAGATATTCACGTTATAAGGATCTTAGTCTTAGACTAGGGTTTGGATTTTATTAGTTAATTTTACAAGTTAATAATTTTTGATATTTTTCCTTTATTAATGTTAGTAATATATACATTATAGAGTTGATTTTATTCAATTCTGAGTTCAGAGAAAAATAAATAAAAATAAGGAAAATATGGTGAATATACATGTGATATTTATAAGGGAATTGGCCTCTTATTTCATGCAAATATGCTTGCTAAAATGCAAACATTAATTCTAGACGTATGAATGAGAATAATGCAAAATAAATGGAGAAATGCAGCTAATTACTCGGGAACAAAACTCTATTTTTGACTTTTAGAGTGATGAATCACATATTCATAAGTATGTGCATTTGACAGACCAATAGGTTGGTGACCTCGCCAAGGTCCATATATCGATGCGTTGGCGTGCATATGAAGTCATATGAGATGTATGATCTCTTGAAGGAATCATACAGGTTCATAGTTGATGAACTAGGAGATAGAGCTCACTCACGAGATGATTTGTGGTCAAAATGAATTCTATGCATGTTCGTATTGTTTATGAAATAAGACACGAATTTGATATATTAATATATACTTTAGGAAAGTATATGATAAATATTGCTGGTCAATTATCGAATGAGAAATCAATTGACATATTCCGAAGAAGATAGTCAAAATAGGATTTGAACTTCGGATTTATCAAAGTCTTCCAGTGTGAAGGATAATTCAGTATTGGGAATGCTCAGAGTTAATTCTATCCTAATTGATCAACTACAATGATACTTTCATTATAAGGGAGTGATGAAATGAGATGGATTTTAGTGGCTCTATTTAGCTATATGATTTGAGAATTAATTGATTAAATCACAATTCATTTGAATCCAATTTTCAATTCTAATATTAAGTCCAAATATTAGAAACAAAATTGGTCATGGAAATGGAAGTATACAAACTCATTTAGCTCATTTCTAAGCTCCAAATGATTTGGAGTATGCTTAGAAATGGTCAAGGTTGGATTCAACTCACCGACACTACTCCAACTCTTGGAGAGTGTGATGTGTTTCATTGAGCTCATCCTCACTGAGAGTGTAAAGTATTATAGCTCAAGCTCAACATTCGTAGGTGACGAATTTTTGAAAAAAAATGACATAAACCCTGAAATTCGATTCATATCCAAATTTCAAATCATTATCCATTGATAGTATGATCTCCCTGACAATATCATCAAGTATTTGCATTTGTATCTCATTAGTCCTAATTGGATTAAGACCCAACTTATTGATGCCAAGATAGTAATAGCAATAGTTATTATTGCATTATTTTATAAGGGTAATTGTGAATAAGATTCACAAATATATCTCATTAATTAGTGTGAATAATTATTCATAATAATTAACATTTATATGGATGTGATTCATATAAATATTTTAGATTTTATGTAAATATAATTTGCATAATATTCCGAGGCATGAAATTATGTGAAATTGATTCACAATAATTTTGTAGATGTAAATTAGATTTACATTTATTTCTTGTGCTCATGAATATGATTCATAAGCTTTATGAATTATTTCTATAATTTATCCAATATTAATAATATAATTATAAATTTAATTAATTAATGGATAACAAGATAATAAATTTAAGTAATTATAGTTAATCTTGGATGCGTACAACGATGTACATTGTTGCACCAAGTGGTTGAGTTTCTGACTGAATTAGGACTCAAAAGTAGTTGCTTATTTATTACTAATTAATTAATATTAATTGTAGATAAAAATAAGATAATTCTTATTGAATTAGAACTTGCTCTAAGCCCTTTATTTAGAATCCAAAGGACTACAGCACACATGTTGGACGTGTAGTACAAGTATAAAAGGAGAGCAAGGCTCTCTTTTTTGTAACATTTTTTTGATAACAAAGTCCTTTATAATTTCATGCCCACTGAGATATTGAAGAGTCTTGAGAGTTTCTATCTCTCAAGTGCCTCTTCTTGTTGCCATGGTCGGCGTCCGAGCTTGTAAAAAGCAACACGATTCATCTCCACCCCCACGAGAGAGATATATGCATATCAGACTTGATTCGGGAGGTTTATTTAGTAGAAATTTATGCTTCAAAGGTAACCTTGATCTATCTATTTTATTCATTGTAAATATCAGAATTATTTTGGAAATTATTTCTTTGAATTTATAATTTCTGAATGCATAAATTGTTGTGCTACATTTTTTAGTTTATACGATAAACTAACATTGATTTAGAAAAAAAGTTTGTAAAATATCCATGTTTCCGTGATGCGTAGTGAATAGATTTTTATTTAATTACTTCAATCTAGATATAAAAGACCTCTTAGAGATGTATGATCATGTCGTATAGTATATCCAATCTTCTCATTGTCTGAATCCTATTAAGATAAACATTCAACAATTGGACCAAGATTGGATTCTAGTCTACTGAGTAGAGTCACCAAAATCCACCCCTATTTCATCACTCCATCGGAATGGAAGTGTCATCGCATACAGTCGATTAAGAACATATCATCCTCGAGTATTCCTAATAAATGTATATCATGCATACTGGACGAGCTCGGTTAAACCAGAAGTTTAGATCTCATTTTGAATTGTCTCCTTCAGGGTTTGATCATAAATGTACTCATTCGATCATTGGGAATCAATCATGTGCCTTCCAGAAAACATATGTCATACCTTCAAATCATGTCTCATTTCCAAAACAAGGTGACTAATGTTAGAATTTGTCTTATCTCAATATCTCAGGAGTTATATCATGTCTTCCAGTTTAGTAGTGAACTTGTATAATCCCTATGAGAGATTGTATTACTCATACATCCTTACATGCATACTAGCATGTCGGTGTATAGAACTTGATTAGGTCATCAACCTATTGGTCTACCAAATTTACATACTCATATATATAATAATGCTTCTATCTTTGATTAGAGTATGTGTTCCGGTATCATGACAACTTACAATATATGCCTTGGTTATCTCAATCTCTCTAAGTCAACTCTTTGGCCTAACTAGTATGAGACCTCCGAATCTCTATTCCTATGTAGAGGACATGCATTAAGAGGTCGATCGGATGCCATCATTTGGAGTAAGGATTGCCATTTATACTAATGATGGAGATCCTTCCTTGATAATCACTTGACGATGTGGTTGAGTCCTCAATCTAACCCTTTAGATATTAAACCATACACCAGTCTCTATGATCCATGATTTAGATCAACAACCATATGATATCAAGATGGCCAAGGTAGATAGCCATAATTGTATGAAAGGGAAATATTCAAATTAATTATTCTTCATCTTAGATTAAGGAGTGATTTGCAATAATTTTATTGCAAAATGGCTCGCCATGAGCTCATACGTCCAAAAGATACTAGTCATATTATTTTATAATAGCAGAAAATTTTAAATAGTAAGAGCAGATTAAGTTATAAATTTATAAATCGTATGTGTAATAATCATGATTTGATTTGCTTTATGTTATATCTAAAGTAATACTTTTCTTTACCAGAGAATTGCATTATGTACCATTACGTGGATTATGTTAAATAATGATTGTATAGAAAGTATTGTTTCACGAATAAACAAGTCTTTAATGAGTAATCTCTTTAAGAGAAATGATTATGTAGAATATAATTTTTGACTTTTACTTGATCCATAATGCATGTTACCGCACTAATATTTTGTAATGTTGTCATATTTTCATCGTCATGTCATGCCTTATATGTAGCTTTCTAAGAGCATTTATCTTCATTTTTTATATCGTATACTTCAAATCATACCATTTAATATGAGGTAAATATCATTAATTTTTTTGACATACAAAAATATAATAAAATCTATCATCAAATGTGAATGGCACTAGACCAGAGCTCATATCAAGAAAAATTTATTTACCACTCATTATTACAAAGGTTGGGGGTTTAATACATGCATGGATAGGAGTGAACCATACAAGTTAACCATAGCACACACTATAAACAAAGACCATACATGATTATATCTCATGATAATGATACTCACAAGCTAGAAGGCAACACATCATAGAAGTGACACTGGCATGACAAACCCTCTAAGTGTTCTCTTCTCCATGTATACCTCTCCAACTTCTTAGCCTATCACACCTTCGTATTCACGAATTGCAATGAGAGGAGAATATTGATTAGTAAATTAAAAGTTCATATCAAAATAAAATCTAGAGTATGATTACCCTTAGATATTATGTAATTTAATGCAAATCAACTCGAATCGCTACATTTCAACATAGGTTAAGTACTATTACATATGGTCTATCCATGGGTATCCCAATCCACTTTGTAATATGAATTCTGTAATGGTGTGTATGACATATTGTTCTATTTTGCATACCCATTATATATATTTGATTTTTTCGATTCAGAAAATTGGTTCGAGCAGCCTAACCTATAATTCAACTTCAATTCATTTTTTTCCAAGTCAATATAAATGATGATATCATGTGTATATGAAGGCTATGGGAAAAATCTTAAGTGTGTCACAGAAACGTGATGATCACATTTAATGCAGTAGGTAGCGACTAGTCATACTAGTTGCTCGGGATGTTGGAATTTAAAAAAAATAGATGAAATCACATGATTTGAGAACACTTCGTGAATCATTTCATCAAACCACAAACAAGATATATGAATACCTCTTGAAGTGTGGTTGTGATCGAAGTCTCTAAAGGAAGAGACCACCTATCTCAAGTAAGACCCGATAGAGGAGACACTTGCAAGCACGTTGATGAGATGTGGGCTTCTCGCAATCCGAGATGAGGATCCAAGCAATGGATCTCTTGATTTCATCACACGAAATCCAACATCTTCTTCATGAGCAAGTACCACCGAAAAAGATGGAGATCCATGAGTATTCGATCCGGAAGTACAATAGTATCGTGATGACTATGAGTTTCTCTAAGTCAATACGTAGACGGCCACAATATTGATAGAGAGAAAGGGGACGAGTATGAGAGAGATGGGGAGAGATTTGTTGCCCTTGGAATGATGTAGTAGAAAAGGCTAGGGCTACCCTCTCTTTTATACTAGTTGAATGCAGGACATGATTCTCAATCCACGTGCTCTCTTAATCTACGGTGTAGATTAAAAGTATATTGATCACTGATCATGATTTGTTGCTCAAAAAATGCAACAAAAATTAGTTTAAAATAAATAAACTATATCCTTTTCAAGATAATAATTAATTCATTTTTAAAATAATCAATATACATAGATAATGTGAAAGACCTAGTTCCTTACTAAAAATTGGATGGACATCCCACTCTTGAATAAGACAAGGTGGACGAACACCATTAAGGGGAGAAAAATTCGCCTATACGTCCATCTCTGATTAATTTTCACCCTATACGGTGAGGATTTTTTTAGTTAACTACCCTATGGGAGCCACCTTTTGAGAAGGCGGCTTCCACTAAGCAAAAGCCGCCTTCTCAAGAGGCGGCTTCGGCTTGATATTAGACAGGAAGCGCGGCCCGTCGCCCCCACACTTCCAGAAAAACACTCCATCCCTCCCAGCATGCGCCGCCCGTCGCCCCAAAGCGTCGCCTCTGTCGCCATCGCCTCCTCCGATGCCGTTGCCTCTTCCATCGGACGAATCCTCCTTCGTCCACTCGTGCATGTTGGACATGCGAGCCCACGGCGATCTATTATGCAATAAATGTTATTGCAAATATCATTCCCTGATCTGAAATGAAGAATAAATAATTTGCATAATAGGTCCCTTAGTACAATTAGGGTTATGTACCATGGCCATCTTGATGATCATACTGTTGTTGATTCAACTGTTGAATCATAGAGGCTGGTGCTTGGATGAATATCTAAAGAGTTAGATTGAGAATCATCAAGCACCGTCAAATGATTGTTAAGAGATGATCTCCAGCCTGAGTAGGAGATGGTAATCCTTTCTCATTTAGGTTGATATCTGATCGACCTCTTAATGCAGGGCCTCTGCATAGGAATAGAGATTTGGAGGTGTCAGATTAGTTAGGTCAAAGAGTTGACTTAACGAGATCGAGATAACCAAAGTCCTACATCGTATGTTGTCACGATACAGGCACGCATCCTCTGACCGGAGACAGATGTATTACTATGTGTCTAAGTATGTACATTTGGCAGACCAATAGGTTGATTACCTAACCAAGGTCTATACACTGGCATGCTGGTGCGCATAGAAGGGCATATGAGTAATACGATCTCTCAAAGGGATCATACAGATTCATTTATTGAACAGGAAGGCATGAGCTCACTCTTGAGATATTGGGAAGAATCAAATTCCGTGCGCACGGTCCTCTCGCTTTGGAAGCTTGACTGAAGTTGTAGGTTTTATATATACTTTTGGAAAGTATATGATCAAGACCTAGGTATGATATACGCTTTTGGAAAGTGTATGATTGATGCCAACTCCCAATGATCGAATGAGAAACTTACTGATAGAACCTTGAAGTAGACAATATGAAGTTGATCTAATAATTAGGGTTTATTCTAAGTATTCCAGTATGCAGGATGTACATGTATTGGGAATACCTGAGGGTGATGTGATCATAAACGATTGTATAACCATGACGCTTCCATTCCTAGGGAGTGATGAAACGAGTCTAGATTTTGATGACTCCTCTAAGAAAAGAAGTAATCTGAATGTGATTCAGATGCAATGAGAAGATTAGATTTGTGGTCTTTATTTAATCTAGCATCTATGGGAGGCCCGCGATCTGGATTTGAGATACGATCTCAATATCCAAGTCACTATACGTGGAACAATACAATCGCCCTGACCTTATCTCCAAGTATTCGCGGAGAAAGCGCATTATCCTTGAAAGGGTTCATGGATAATTCTATTGTTGATATATGTATCCGAGCATTGAGAAAATGGATAATTAAATGTGATTTAATTATCACGATTAATATGAATTCGATTCATTTTATAAAGAGAGCTACCTTAGATAATTAAATGTAATTTGATTTTCAAAGATGAAAATAATGTGATTGTGATTCATATTATTTGGGCACATGAGAATAGATTTAATTATCATAGATATGAATAATGTGGATAGCAACGTCCATGTTAGTCATATATATTATAAATGTGATTTATAATATATAAGAGAGAGCTATTTGTAATTTAAA
This sequence comes from Ottelia alismoides, assembly GCA_037367405.1. Taxonomy (NCBI): domain Eukaryota; kingdom Viridiplantae; phylum Streptophyta; class Magnoliopsida; order Alismatales; family Hydrocharitaceae; genus Ottelia; species Ottelia alismoides. Next base: position 889,487 of record JAZKJV010001286.1, read on the forward strand.
TTTGTTAATTAAATGTTAATGTGAATTGGATTCACATTGGACATTGAATTGAAGATGTAATTTACATTTTATTTTGGGTTGTGAAAATGATTCACTAATTTCCAATGGTATGATTGCAATGTTCACAAAATAATTATGGATTATTTGTGTGAATAATTTACAATAATAGTTTTTGTAAATAATGGAAATTTTCATAAAATATGAGATCTCATGAATAAAGAAGAGGAGTGCCTCCTTCCTATTAAGGAGAATGGACAGCCTCCTTGAATTGGATTCAAGGAGTGCCGCCACCCCCTTTATGGAAGGGAGGCATGCCTCCTTCCTAAATCTCCTATATTGATTTGGTTTAAATTAATTTATGTATTGATGATTTATTCAATATATATTTAATTAAATTAAATAAATTGTTGTTGTGTTTTTAGCAACAAATCATGACCATTGAAAGAAACACAAATCAATGTGAACCATTGGATTTGTGTTGTCCCATGGATTGAGATCCATGGATCCCAAATTGTTATAAAAGGAGAGGCACCTCATAGCTCTATTTTACACAATGCTTGAGAAGCACATCTCTCTCTCTATTTCTCTCTACACGTCAGCCCTCTCTCTTCCTCTCATGGCCATCCATCATGGATGCCCTAGAGAGGTTCTCCATCACCGCAACGTCGTGGTTATGATGCCCGATGGTTTGCTCGTGGATCTCCGTCTACTTCGGTGTGCCTTGCTCGTGAAGAAGACATCGGATCTCGTGTGTCGAGATCAGAAGATCCGTCGCCTGGATCATCAACATTGATTGCGAGAAGCACGCGGTTCATCCCCGCGCTCGCAAGCGTCTCCTCCGTCGGATCGGACTTGAGACAGGAGGTCTCTTCGTTTAGAGAATCAATCACAACCACACTTAAAGAGGTAATCATATTACTTGTTTGTGGTTTAGACAAAATGATCCGAGAAGTGTTCTTGGATCATGTGGTTTCGTCGCATATTTTTTTTTTAAATTTTCGCTGCGTAGAACAACTAGTACGACTAGTCGTTCTTCATCGTATTCGATACGATGCTCATGCTTCCGTGATGTGCTTGAGGATTATAAATATGATTCAAGTGGTATCAAAGTCTTAGGTCGGTGGTTTTGGATACGATCCATGAATCGAGGACGACTTGGGTTCATTAGGGTTAGCGAAAGTTTTCCTGCATTTCATTTTCGCATCTCTGTTTTGATATTATTTTCGATACTATTTATTTATTTAAATACAAAAATAATAATTGGATTTTTGTTCCTTATTAAATAAGGAAATCGTAAGATCTGAGTTTGCATGATTTCGATTCCGTTTGCTCAAGATATGCTCATTTTAGTGAACATGTATCCACAGTTCGGGGACTGCGAATCTCAACGTAATTAAAGAGTTAATTGCGGATTTGATATACCTTGAAATGCATACAAATCACTTAGGTTCTGTTGTAAATTAAATTAGCAAACTTTAGGAACTTACTTTGCTTAATTTGGATTTAAATTGATTGAGATATGATATTTTTAGTAAGTGAGGGTCACTATTGGAAATACTCTCCTAATCAAGAACCTAGTGATTGTCATTTAATCAATTAGTAAAATTAAATTGTTTATATTATTGGAATAATTTTGGATAAATATTTGTGAAATATTTGATGATAATTATTTCCTTAAATGTCATAGCCTTAACAAATAATTGATTAGATGTGATCCATATCACAATATTGGTTACATGATCTATATTCCAACAAACATGTTTCTTGAATAGGATTTGTGATTTGTTTAGCAAATCTCATTATAATGTTAATCAAAATTGTTTTGATTATTATTATATGGTATAATTTCGGTTGAAGAACCGATGATCATCTCAAGTACAAAGTGATCTATTTTGCATTATCCTTTCTCGAGGTGGATATGGTGTCTAGTCGGAGAGAATTGGGATAGCGGGTTGCAACGTATGTGGTCCGTCCCACTCTCGTCGGTACTGGCCATGACAGCGGGTAGGGATAGTATAATGCTTAAGAAATCGTGATGTATTTTTAATTATTAAAATTCGAAATAATACGTATTTGAGATAATACCATGATTCAAGTAACAATAAAGAATGTTTGTTGGATATTAATTAGATCATTGCTTTAATATGATGAGATTAATTGGAATCTAATTAAAATTAAAACACTCTATTATGAATAGAGATGTTATTTCCCTTGGAAGAATTGATCATGATGAATGTGATTCATAATGATTAATTAGAATTTGAATATGATATGGAGGATCACATAAGTGACACCTATGGTCTCCCGTCAAAGCAGAGGGTTCCGTCGCTAGGGATTGTATGTAGGAGACGCATGTCCGAAGTGACAGCTCCTGTATGCAAGCGCATCTGGATCGGGCTCTTTGCTTCTCGAAAGAGTAAGGCTCTATACGTAGTGACCCCAATATCGGATCCTCATATTATTGGGGCGATATTGGATTGCGTATAGCGAGTACTATTCCTGTTGACGGTTGGTTCAATTAATGACGGGTCAACATCACCTTAGGGGTGGTGGGCCCGGGTCTTAAAGACCGAATTGGGAATGCAAGTTCGACTTGCAAGGCGAAATGTGTTCCCGCTTCTTTTTTATCGAAGTTGCATATTCTCATATTATTGGGATGTAACAAAGATAAGGAAGGAGATCCCAGATCTTGCTGAGATATGATGGTAAGTATATCTCTTACATTGAAAGTGATTAAGGGAATGAACTTTCAGTGTTGACAAGGCAAGACAACTTTGATATAAAAATTCCTAAATCAAAGTAAAATATGTATATATAAATATATACACTTATGCAAATTTCTTATTTCATATAATCCTTCATTAAACCCACTCAATGTTATACCTAATAATAACCAGTAAAATATCATGGATAGGACTCATGATCTAGATATTGTACTTGCAGTTGGATACATAATGTATGTGGTTTCAATATGCACATCTCCTCATAATAATGAGAAATGACAATTAAATAGATAATAGGACTACAACCGTAGGGTTTGTATGTCTCTATAATCTTGATCTCTCATCGGATGCACTTTGGAAGTGACATGTTGATGATGATCGCAATTGTCAAATAATCCTTATAAAGACTTAAGAAGATGTTCTGACATACATATGTGCTCTTGACATTTATCACGAATGAAATGGTTCACTGCATCATGCAGAATGGTGGCTCTATTAGAGATGATGTATTCAAAATGTTTGAATACCTACCTGAACCAATGTTTTAAAAGTCTAGATGGATGTAGACATGATGGGTGTCATTATTCTACTGTCTATACTCTGATCATTCATGAAGCTTCATAATATTCATATTGTATGAATTTAATGAAGCATGTATAAATGTCGAAATGCTCTTACATTGAATTCTTTTTGAATTTAACATAAGAGATCCTTAGTCTTAAGCAATGGTTGCTTATAGATAAAGGGAGCGCAGTGGAAGCATGGGTCAGACCCAAGGTAAGAAGGAAAGTCAAAGAGTTGAATGTACTTCTGTGACTTCCATATGACATCCAAAGAGTTGGGTGAATACCAATACTGCAATAAGTTGATGTGTTGATAGTATGACTATCAAGTCTGTCTAGAATCCTTAGTAAAGGACTCAGATAGAGCATCAGAATAATCTACATATAAATCATTGAAATTGACTTTCTTATTTGATAAGATAAAGACCAATAATTGTATCTCAATCTTCTAATAACACTTGCAATGGGTTGCATATGTTTTAGAAGACTGGAAAATTTGATCTTAAGGTTTATAGTCTTCTACATGGATATTGATGAAATTGCTGCAATAATTTCTGTTGGATTGATAGACTTCTCAATTTCAGTGGGAGCCCTTAGTCTTAGGGAATGTTTCTACGATCCAGATATTAGAATACACTTATTGTTTATTTCTAAATGTTGGAGATAAACATGAATTCTGGAATTTATCTATCATAAAGAGTTATGATGGATATATATATTTCAGATAGTAATCTAATATTTAGTGGACTCTACTAAATTAGAAAATTAATGAATGGTTCATTAAGATTTCTAATACTGAAAATTGAACTTTTAAAGATCAATAGGAGGATGAAGATCATTTGACAATGATCTGGCATCAAGCCTTGGACATATGTCTGTTGATGTGATCAATAGACTAGTAAGAGATGAAACTTTAGAATGTCTAAAATTTCAAAACTTACATATTTATGAATATTGTATTCAAAGTAAAATGTCCAATACACCCTTCCTCGGGAAAGGTGTAAGATGTCAAGGTATTCAGGATCTCATACATAGTGATGTATGCGGATCATCTATATCATAGTAAACATTATAGATATGTGATATAAGTTGATGATTATGTATGATATGAGATTTCTTCTCTTCATCTAAAGAAACCTTTGAAATGTTCAAAGATTTCATTAATCTTGGTTTACAACCAAAGTTTGAAGGAAGACAAAAATGAATTTGATCTAATCTAGGTAGCCTGTACCTATTAGATGAATTCAAAGGATACCTTATGGAGATATGAATATTATTTCTATCTCAATCCTCCTAACACACCTTAAATGAATAGAGTTATAGGGAGATACAATTGGATCATTGTGACATGATTTAATCAATGATGAATTTTAGCATAATTACCTCTTAGTATCTAGGTATATATGTAGTAGAGACTACATTATATATCCTTAATATAATTCCATGCAAGTAAGCTGGAATTGAGCACTTGAGAGTGCTGCTTCATTAGGAAAATAAAGGATGGTATTGGATACCTACTTTATGACCTTGAGATTCTTAAAATATCTCATCTTTGAGAATGTGATTTTTAGAGGTTGAGACTCTTGAGAATCAAGATGAAAATGAAGCGTAGGAACTCATTTAATCTTGAGAAGATAATGAGGCTCCTGAAATTGGAAACTAAAAGGACAATTAAAGATGAAACACTAATGCCTCTTCAAATGAGTTTGAGGATGGATTCCATGTGATAGAGAAATCTGACAATGATCGAACTTCATATGATGAAGCTTCTGAAGATCATAGCATGTATAGATGGATGTTAGCAATAAAGTCTAAAGTAGACTTAGTATACAAGTATTATATATGCAACCTCGAGAATCCACCTATATGGGTAAGACCCATAAAGGTGTAAGTGGATCTTCAAGAGAAAGAAATCAAGATTGCAGTCCTCTATGAATACCTCTCTGAGGATATTCACATGAAGTAGCCCCAGGGCTTCATGGTTGAGGAAAGCAAGGTGTGCAAGCTAAAGAATCCATCTATGGACTCAAATAAGCTTCTTGTAGCTAGAACATAAGATTTTATGAAATTATAAGCGTTATGATTTCAGATGGAATCTTAATGAGCCATGTGAAGCTTAGTAGGAGTGCCTTTGTGTTCATCATGCTAAATGTAGATGATATCCTAATCATTTAAAATGATATAAGGATAATAATAAGTGTTTTCTAATCTGGTTGTTCCATAACATGAGATATGATCTCAAGAATACCTCTTGGATCATAGTTCTGAGGTAAGAGAAGAGGGTATTGGGACTGTCACAATAGTAGTACACCTTGGACATATTCCATTCTTGGAAATTCCAAGAAAGGCTTCCATCCCTTAAGATGTGGTACTGACTTATCTAAAGAGATAGCACCTCAAAGAGTTGATGCTAGAACTACTTGCACTTGTGCATTAGTTACGAGAAGTTTGAGTGTATGCTAGATGTGTACAAAAGCCAGATATCTGCCATGCAGTGAGAGTAGTAAAGTGTTGCTAATCCTACTGTGGAGAGAAAACACTTGATTGAAGTAATAACAAAATCTTCATAGATGACAATTTTTGAGATAGTGATCTCAAAGTCTTATCTTCAATAAACTTACGACTTTATAGATAGAGATCTAAAAGGTCTTAACTGTGGATACCTTAAGAGATAATGATCTCCAAGAATAAGGGTATTCTGATAAGGATTATGGAAATACTGGTTATGATAATTGTTAAGCTGTAGGACACTGTAACTAATAAGATTGAGTATTGGTTACATAAGATGCAACATTCACATTTGATGCGAGCACTATTACTAGGGGTATGCAAGTGCCGTAAAAGGGTATGGTGTAGTCTTGCAGGAACAGAGTGACTGATCAGCTTACCTAGCTATTTTCTAAATAGCCTATGATTGTCACATGAGTGTGGGTTTAAATGATTAGCCCATTAATGGCTCTTTGGGCTAGTGGGAGATTGTTGGACATGCGAGCCCACGGTGAGCCATTATGCAATAAATGTTATTGCAAATATCATTCTCTGATCTGAAATGAAGAATAAATAATTTGCATAATAGGTCCCTTAGTATAATTAGGGTTATGTACCATGACCATCTTGATGATCATACAGCTGTGGATTCAACTGTTGAATCATAGAGGCTGGTGCTTGCATGAATATCTAAAGAGTTAGATTGAGGACTCATCGAGCACCGTCAAATGATTATTAAGAGATGATCTCTAGCCTGAGTAGGGGATGGCAATCCTTTCTCATTTAGGTTGATATCTGACAGACCTCTTGATGCAGGTCCTCTGCATAGGAATAGAGATTCGGAGGTGTCAGATTAGTTAGGTCAAAGAGTTGACTTAACGAGATCGAGATAATCAAAGTCCTATATCGTATGTTGTCACGATACAGGCCAACATCCTCTGACCGGAGACAGATGTGTTACTATGTATCTAAGTATGTACATTTGGCAGACCAATAGGTTGATGACCTAACCAAGGTCTATACACTGGCGCGCTGGTGTGCATATAAGGGCATATGAGTAATGTGATCTCTCAAAGGGATCATACAGGTTCATTTATTGAACCGGAAGGCATGAGCTCACTCATGAGATATTGGATAGAATCAAATTTCGTGCGCACGGTCGTCTCTCTTTGGAAGCTTGACTGAATTTGTAGGTTTGATATATACTTTTGGAAAGTATATGATCAAGACCTAGGTATGATATACGATTTTGGAAAGTGTATGATCAATACCAACTCCAATGATCGAATGAGAAACTTACTGATAGAACCCTGAAGTAGACAGTATAAAGTTGATCTAATAATTAGGGTTTATTCTAAGTCTTCCAGTATGCAGGATGTACAGGTATTAGGAATACCTGAGAGTGATGTGATCATAAACGATTGTATAACCATGACGCTTCCATTCCTAGGGAGTGATGAAATGGGTTTGGATTTTCGTGACTCCTCTCAGTAGAGAAGTAATCTGATCTTGGTCCAAATGTTGGACATTAATCTGAATGTGATTCAGATGCAATGAGAAGATTAGAGTTGCAGTCTTGATTTAATCAAGCATCTATGGGAGGCCCGCGATCTGGATTTGAGATACGATCTCAATATCCAAGTCACTATACGTGGAACAATACAATCGCCATGTCCTTATCTCCAAGTATTCGCGGAGAAAGCGCATTATCCTTGAAAGGGTTCATGGATAATTCTATTGTTGATATATGTATCCGAGCATTGAGAAAAAGGATAACTAAATGTGATTTAATTATCATGATTAATATGAATTCGATTCATTTTATAAACAGAGCTACCTTAGATAATTAAATGTGATTTGATTATCAAAGAAGAAAATAATTTGATTGTGATTCATATTATTTGGGCACATGAGAATAGAGATCCAAGATGATTAAATGTGATTTAATTATCATGGATATGAATAATGTGGATAGCAATATCCATATTAGTCATATATATTATAAATATGATTTATAATATATAAGAGAGAGCTATTTGTAATCAACATTTGTTAATTAAATGTTAATGTGAATTGGATTCACATTGGACATTGAATTGAAGATGTAATTTACATTTTATTTTGGGTTGTGAATATGATTCACTAATTTCCAATGGCATGACTGCAATGTTCACAAAATAATTATGGATTGTTTGTGTGAATAATTTACAATAATAGTTGTTCTAAATAATGGAGATTTTCATAAGATATGAGATCTCATGAATAAGGAAGAGGAGTACCTCCTTCCTATTAAGGAGGATGGACGGCCTCCTTCAATTGGATTCAAGGAGTGTCGCCACCCCCTTTATGGAAGGGAGGCATGCCTCCTTCCTAAATCTCCTATATTGATTTGATTTAAATTAATTTATGTATTGATGATTTATTATATATATATTTAATAAATTAAATAAATTGTTGTTGTATTTTTAGCAACAAATCATGACCATCGAAAGAAACACAAATCAATATGAACCATTGGATTTGTGTTGTCCCATGGATTGAGATCAATGGATCCCAAAATATTATAAAAGGAGACGCACCCCATTGCTCTTCATTACACAATGCTTGAGAAGCACATATCTCTCTCTATCTATCTCTACACGTCAACCCTCTCTCTTCCTCTCATGGTCGTCCACCATGGATACCCTATAGAGGTTCTCCATCGTTGCAGCGTCATCGTTATGCTGCCCGATGGTTTGCTCGTGGATCTCCATCTACTTCGGCATGCCTTGCTCGTGAAGAAGACGTCGGATCTCGTGTGTCGAGATCAGGAGATCCATCGCCTGGATCATCTACATGGATTGCGAGAAGCACGCGATTCATCTCCGCGCTCGCAAGCGTCTCCTCCGTCGGATCGGACTTGAGACAGGAGGTCTCTTTGTTTAGAGACTCGATCACAACTATGCTTAAATAGGTAATCCTATTACTTAATTTTGGTTTAGACGAAACGATCCGAGAAGTGTTCTTGGATCATGTGGTTTCGTCGCATAATTTTTTTCAATTTCCGCTGCATAGAACCACTAGTACGACTAGTCGTTCTTCATTGTATTCGATACGATGCCCATGCTTCTGTGATGCGCTTGAGGATTACACCATATCCTTCAGTGCGCTACGTAGGTCATTGATAACCGTTCCCGCACCCTTAGTTATTTCGATCAGATTAATGTCCAAATTAATTATAAGTGTTCACTGCAGTCGGATGACGAGAGGGAATATCAAAAACCACTTTTAATTTAATAAGTCAATTTCGAGTGGCAATATATTTTTTTTTACTTGGTGAAGTCCAAAGTCGAACTGAGGGAGGCATCTGTCTCCTTAGGTCAAATTTTAGCAAAGTCCAAGTGTGAGATTTTCGGGGAATATATTTTTGGTCTTTTTTCTATTTTTTATGCAGGACACATGGAAAAATCAAGCCAATTTTAAAGTTAAATCAGTTGAGGTATCAAATGAAGTCCAAAAATTATAAAAATTAGCCAGATGATGAACTATGATGAAATTAAGCTACCCTAATGTTTTTGGAATTTTTCGACACTAAATGAATTTACTGTAAATTAAATAATACTACAAGGTAATTTTCACTAATTTAATTTTAATAAACATCAAATCATATTTTTTTCAGGAACAAAAATTATCCTAGATAGATCTAATGATAAGGAATCTAGGAAAATTGACAAACCTTAAATTTAATGTGGAATGAACCTATTAAAAATAAAATAAGGAAATCACCAATTAATTTATTTAGGCCTCGATATGCGTGCAAATGACATGAAAATTTTATGCAAGGTTGAGTTAACTATCCTAGAGCTACTGTGATCTTTTGAGAATTTTTGGTGCTACAGAGAATTAATTATCAATTAAAAGGTCCAACTGGGCAAAATAACACAGAAATCAACCAATTAATTAATTAAAAATCTACTGATACCACAAAAATATGACAAGTGTCACAACAGCTAGAGGACAAGTTACTCAACAACATGTAATTTTTAGAATTCAAAAATTATGCAAAATGACACCTAGGGATGCGTGCAAAGACAGAGGTGTATTTACAATACAAGAAATAAAAATTACAAAAAAAAATAAACATGCTGACAGGGACTCAAATGCAAGTATCTATAATGCTGGGGGTGGAATGCAATTTCTCCACAGGGCACGTGCTCCTCACGTGGGTGCGCTTTACAGGGACCTTTTTGCAATTTTAGAAAGTTTCTAGGGCCTCTGTGCAAATTAACCAGGCCGCACGTGCTCCTCACGTGCGGGGCCTAGGCTCGGACGGCGTCGGAGGCTCGGGTCTTGGCTCGGGGCTCCTGGAGATCTAGAGGGAGGCTCGGCTAGCCTCGGGTGGTCCGAGCCTAGGGTTCGGGGAAGGGGCTCGGGCCACTCTACGTGGCGTGCTGAAGACCGTTGTATCAAGAGTGATCCAACAGTTGCGTGCTGCTCCGGTCATGGGCGACGTGGCTCGCTCCTGTCCGTGGGATCACAGATGATCCTACGGCTCTTGTGATGCTCCAGATATCGACGACGTGGCGCGCTAAGCGCCGTTGGATCTGGAAGGATCCAACGGCTAGGTGAAGCTTCGGTTCACTGGCGACGTGGACGGCGCTGGACCGTTCGATCAAGATGATCGAATGGTGGCTGGAGCTTCTCCCTCAACGGTCCTCCGCCACCTACGGAGGAGTTGGCGATGCGTCGGCGATGGGTCTTAGCTCCGCCCGGTCCTCCTAGCGCCGGTGAAGCTCTCCGGGGGCTCGGAGATATCCCAGTAGATGCGCGGCGGTGCGGCGATGGTCCAGGTGGCTTCAGGAGCGACGGAGGGGCGTCTGAGCTCGCGGGCGATGAAGCTCGATAGGAGCTCCGGTGAGATTCCGTCCAATGATCGAGATGGGTACCTACAGGTGTTAGACGTATAGCCGAAGCTCGTGGTGGTGCGTGGAGAAGTGAGATGTGAGTGGTGAGGCCTAAGGCGGAGTGTAGGTGGTCCGTTAATGGTGCTCTGCCCAGGTGGCGGAGCTGTAGCTGATGGAAGGTGGAATGAGTCGTCGGAGGGCGATAAATATACCGCGAAGGTCAGAGCTCCATTGCGGAGCTCGGCGATGTGAAAGCGGAGCGAGAAGATGACGGTGGACGGCGAATAAAATAGGAGAAATCGAAGGGGAAATTAAAACTAAGATCCAGGTCTTCGCTCGAGGGATCGGTAAGGTCCCGAGCTCAAGCAGCTACTCGGAGGAGGGCTGCGACACGACGGTGGCACCGCGGATCTCGCCGAAGAAGAACGCTGTCATCGTTCAAGGAATCGATCGATTGATGTCACCAAACGGAAGCTCCGAGCTCTAGGTACCTCTCGGGGGTGGCGGATAGGGCTGAAGTCGGCCGGTGATCGAGTATTTATAAGATGGAGGTCGATGGCCAGGCTGGTGACGAGGTGAGGTTAGTGGAGTTCGTGGAGCGTCTATGGTGGGAGTGGTGGTGAGTAAGGGAGTTGGCGAGGATGAGGGACGAGTGGGGAAGTTCGTGGGAGTGTTGGAGGCCGACGAGGGAGGTTGACATGCGGCCGAAAAATAGAAAGGGGCAACCCCTCCCGCAAGCTCTAGAACGTGGGAGAGAGGGGGTCACCGGAGGTGGAAGACGAGGTCACAGCCGTTGGATCCCTTGATCCAACGGCCGAGATCGAGGCGAGATGGAGCGGTAGGATTAGATCTGGGGCAAAGCGATCTGAGGGCCGTAGAGCGACCACGTGGCACGATGGGGGTGAAGCACGAGCGAACGGTGGAGATGAGATGAAGGGTTTCGATCGGGAGGTTAGAATTAGAGTGTCAGTGGACGGTGCAGATTGAAGGGTTGAAGGCGAGATCTGATGGCGCATAATGCGCCACGTGGCGCTCTGTGGGAGAGGCGCGAACGGGCGGATCAGATGAGAAGGGGGAGATGATCTGACGGTGTAGAATTAAGGCGCACGTGGAAGCGGCTCAACCATTGGATTTAAAGAGAAATCCAACGGCTGAGAGCAGGGGCGGCTAGGACAAGGGGAGCGGGCCGCGTTACGCAACCAGAGGGCGCCACGTGGCCAGATGTGATTGGCTGCGAGAAGAAATAAGCGTAGAGAGAGAAGGAGGCCGAATTTGGAAAAACTCAAAACATGAAAGTTGTAGATCTTGATGAGATCTACAAGTTTCATGTTGACCAAAGACGGAGATGAGGTTAAATATGATACAAAAATACAAAGATACAAATATATGTAGTATACAAAGAGGCCCAAAAAACCAACTTTTTCATATGAGCTCCAAATTGGATGAAATTAGTCTCATTTTAAAGGTATTTTAATGTGTATTATTCTGAAGGTGAGTAGACCTATTTTGGAGGTTGCATGAGGGAATTATGGGCATTTTGTGGTCCAGGGGTTTTAGGGTTTTATTGGTGCTTTTACAAAGGGAATTCCTGGCTTTCTTCCTTATATTATTAACTAAGGTGTACATAGTATATGGGAGAGCTTATTTTGATGAATGGATATTTTACAAGTGATTTTGTCTTCTTATTTAATGCAAATAGAGTGCTAAAATGCATGTATTATGAATGCATGTATGAATGCTATTTATGCATTATAAAGGGAAATATGCCTCTATTTACTCGGGAACAAGGCTCTATTTTTAACTTTTAAAGTGATGAATCACAGATTCATCAACCCCCTATACTTAAACCTTGCTCGTCGCCGAGCAACTAAATGGAATGCAAGAGTGAAATGATTTTGGGTTCCATACCAAGGTCATGAACAAAAGTTAAAAATGGAGATTGACTCGACCTTTAGATTAATTGTTTGGCGGAACCTTATTTGGACCTGAACTTAAGGCCTAATAGACTTCAAGTTCCACAAGTCTTCTATTCAAGATGCCTCAACAATCAGGTCAGAACACATCCTCAAACGCAAATTTCTGATGACTATGATTCTTACTTGTACTGTGTAAGTAAAATGTAACTCTCCATATTAGAAATGGCTCAGAACCAGCCTCCTCTAACAAGGTAACTCAAATAACCCGGTCCAGAAACTCTTTCCTCGAGGAGCGGGGTAATCCCTTCTAAGTTCAAGTGCGTCCAACTCAAGAGGAGGGGTAGAGAAAAGAATGGATGGTAGCCAGTGTATCTAACTATCCTGGGATGCCTGACCAGTGTAGCCAAGTCATCCAGTTGCATTTCTTTGCTAATATACAGACTCCGACAGGTATTTTATTTTCACTTGGACATGTCTGAATTTTTTTTTGCGAACTATATACAAGGTGCAGCATGTACATCAGGAGTTTTTCCTCTTGAGCCAGTAGACTATCCCTCTTTTGAAGCATTATTGCAACCCACAGCATCCCGTCCTTAGACTTCAACACCACCAGACTAGGTTGAGATGCACTACCCTCCCTAGAGGAGGACGGATGTTTCCCCCCGTGTGCTACTCCAAGCTAAAGGATTCTACCTCCTCGCCACCTCATCATTGAAGAGCTACGTGCATTGTGCTTGTCCAAGTTAGGTCACTGTCTAAAAGAATCATGCGTGTGCACGAGATATTCTACTTAGACTAATCAAGATGACATGTGAACATAGACTTGCGGACTCAAAGAATTAAGTCACTTGACCTGAGAAATCTTAACTCCAGTTCCTATAAGGTTCCTCTGAAATTAGGTGGATTAAGGTCAAATCAAGTCCATCCTCAATATCTACTCATGACTTGGTTCAGAACCCACTAGCTTTTCACCTTGCATATGCAACATATGCTGATGAGGTGTAGATGACATGCTATGAATGAAATGCAAGACTCTTTTTCTTTTCAGATGCAGAGATGATGTGCAAGAGTAAATAAGAAGCCTTATTTTCAACATATTTTTTTGACACACTGGTATACCTCCTATGATACAAATATTTTATGAGTATTATACAAGTGTATTTTACAAAAAAAATTTCTCAACTTTTTACCCCCCCCCCTGTAATTATTGCATAATATATACAAAAATACGTGAAAGTACGAGCTATGGGTAAAGTATATATGTAATATATACACACCCCCCTATACTTAGCGTGTGCTATGTCCTTAGAGCATGAAAATCAACTAAAAAGACATAGCTCGGGCTAAGCATAGGAGAGTTAAAATCACAAAAATCGTATAGAAGTCGCACCGCCCCCCTATACTTATGCTCTTGACAGCCTAAGTGTAGAAGAAGATCAAAAATTGGGGCGGAGGAGGGAAAGAGGGGAAATGGATGAATATATACAAGGTGGGCATCGGTCCCCCCTATACTTAGGCTCTGGTCAGCCTAAGTATAAGACAGGAGTGAGTTTGAGAACCGATGTGATCTGGAGGATGTACAGTGAATAGACTTAAGTAGCTCATTCCCCCTATACTTAGGATCTGGTCATCCTAAGTACAGTCCAAGATAGAGATAGATGATGCTGGAATGAGTTACTAAAGTCGCGGGAGGGAAAGGATAGAATGTACATAAATGATGGTAATACAAGTGAGTCGGTCTGAATCTTTCAAGATGCTGCTGATGGATGGAGCTCACTGCTGCAAGGTCTCCTGCGCGGCTCGAGGTGTATCTGCTGAATCTGTCTCGCGCATAAACACAATCTCCTCAATATGGACTAACTGCTCATTGGATTCGACGAAGTGTTTTAACAGTTGTCCATTCACAAGGGATGTCAGTGTGTCATCTGCGAGATCTGAGATCTCGACACATTCGCTATCATGCACCGCTCGGACAATGAATGGTCGCGTCCATTTGGATTTCAACTTGCCTTGGAAAGTCTTCATCCTTGCATTAAACAACCATACCTTCTGTCCAGGAACAAAGGTCTTTCGTCTGATATATCTATCATGCCAACGCTTCACCTTGTCCTTGTACACAAACTGTTGTTATATACACGATTTTTGACTTCCACAAGCTCATTCAGATCCATTTCTCTCTGCTTCTGCCCAAGGTGTGTGTTCCAATTGACCTTCTTAATTGCCCATTCTGATTTATGTACTAACTCTGCGGGCAAATGGCATGGCTTTCCGAATACCATTCGGAAAGGGGAGGTTCCTAGAGGTGTCTTGTAAGTTGTCCTATACGCCCATAGGACCTGATCCAAGATCTGAGACCAGTCCTTCCTGTCTGGGCGAACAAGCTTTTGCAATATAGTCTTCACCTCACGATTCGACACCTCAGCCATACCATTAGTCTATGGGTGGTAAGGGCTAGCGACATGGTGTTCGATGTCGTAGTCCTTCAGGAGTTTCTTTACCCCCCGATTCACAAAGTGGCTACCCTCGTCTGATATCATCATTTTGGGGATCCCGAACCTAGAGATTATGTGATCTCTGATGAATTTACAAACAGTCCTGCTGTCTGCAGCTCGGGTTGGGATAGCCTCCACCCATCTGGATAGATAATCTACCGCAAGAAGGATATATTCGAACCCGTGGCTAACAGGGAATGGGCCCATGAAATCGATGCCCCAGGCGTCAAAGACATCACAAATGATGACAAGCTGCATCGGCATCTCATCCTTGGAACCAACGGTTCCTCCTATTCTCTGGCATACTGGACACGACTTCGCGAAGGCGATGGCATCGCGAAACAGAGTCGGCCAGTAAAAGCCACACTGAAGTACCTTCCATGCGGTCCTCTTCCCGGAGTGGTGTCCTCCTACCTCTAAGCTGTGGCATAAAGAAAGGACACTCTGGTATTCCTCCTGAGGAATACACCGTCTCCAGACACAATCCGGTCCTTTAAAGAAAAGGATCGGATCCTCCCCATGGTAGTGTCTAGCGTCCGACTTCAGTCGGTCAACTTGGCTCTTGGGCCAATCTTTGGGAACTTTCTTAGAGACAAGATAATTCACGATATTGGCGTACCATGGGAGTGAGTCGACAACAAAAATCGACTCGTCAGGGAAGGAGTCTCGAATAGGTGAATCGTCGGAAGTATTAAGATCTTCGAGACGAGTAAGATGATCGGCTACTACATTCTTCTTTCCAGGTTTATCACGAATATCCAAATCAAATTCCTGGATAAGTAAAATCCACCGAAGAAGGCGCGCCTTCGCATCCTTCTTCTCCATCAAGCACCGTAGAGTCGTATGGTCAGTGAACACAATTACCTTGGATCCAATCAAGTGAGATATGAACTTGTCCAAGGCAAACACTACTGCAAGCATCTCCTTTTCCGTAACTGTATAGTTACGCTGGGCGGTATCAAGCACTTTGCTTGCGTAGTGAATTGCAAACGGGGCGCTATCTCTCCTCTGTCCTAGCACAGCCCCAACAGCAAAATCCGATGCGTCCGTCATGATCTCAAAAGGTAGAGACCAATCTGGGGCTTGTAGGATAGGTGCGTCCATTATCATTCTTTGCAATAGCTTAAAGGCCTCAAGATATTTGTGATCGACAACAAACTCCATGTCTTTGCCTAAAAGCTCAGTTAGCGGTCGGGCAATCTTAGAAAAATCCTTAATGAATCTCCGATAAAATCCAACATGCCCGAGGAATGACCGCAACTGCTTGATGTTGATTGGTGGCTGGAGTCGCCTGATCACATCCACCTTGGCAGGGTCAACCTCCATTCCTCTCTTGGAGATGACATGCCCCAACACTATGCCCTCTGTCACCATGAAGTGACTTTTCTCCCAGGAGAGCACCAGATTAACCTCACAACATCTTTTGAGGACTCGGTCCAGATTCCTAAGACAGGAATCGAAGGAATCGTCGTGGACTGAGAAGTCATCCATGAAGACTTCCAGGAATTCGCCGACCATTTCGGCGAATACAACAATCATGCACCTTTGGAAAGTACCTGGAGCATTGCATAACCCGAAGGGCATGCACCTGAAAGCATAGGTACCAAAGGGACATGTGAATGTGGTCTTTTCCTGATCCTCCGGAGCTATGGCTACTTGGTTGTAGCCCGAGAACCCATCTAAGAAGCAGAATAACTCTTTCCCCGCCAGTCTCTCTAAGATCTGATCAATGAACGGTAGGGGGAAATGATCCTTCTTCGTCGCAGCATTCAAGCGTCTGTAATCCACACAGACACGCCACGACGTGGGTACTCGCGTCACGGTCTCCTCTCCGTCCTCGTTGGTGGTTGTCTGAATTCCCGACTTTTTCAGGACAACATGGATTGGGGCCACCCACATAGAGTCGGAGATCGGGTAAATGAAACCCGCGTTGCACCATTTCTCTATCTCCTTCTTCACGACCTCTCGTAAATTTGGATTCAACCAACGTTGGAATTCATGAGAGGGTTTGGCTTCATTCTCCAAGTAGATATGGTGCGAACACAGAGCGGGATTTATCCCATGGAGATCGGAAATGCTCCAGCCTATCGCCTTGTAGTTTTTCTCCAGGATCTCTAGCAAGCGAGATTCCTGCTCCTCGGTCAGTTGCGAACTGATGATGACCGGATATTTCTTGTCCTGACCCGCAAGGAAGGCGTATTTTAATGTTGAGGGTAAAGGTTTGAGCTCAGGAATAATGTGATTATCAAAGAAATCTGGCTCAATCGAATCTGGTTGAGTGTTGGAAGTGGCTGGATCTTCCTCTGTAATAGCTGCCACCAAATTATTTGGCTCTGCAGTCGGATCATCAAAGGTCTCCATGAAATCGGTGAAAGCCACGTCCGACTCTTCATCCTCATCTTTTGATTGTCCTAAAGAGGGAAGGACTGACAAGCCCAGCTGGGCTTCTAAGACATCAAAGATGTAGGGGGATGCAGGTTCTGAGCTGTACTCGTCTCTGAGGACCTCGCAAACTGACTCATGCACTGGATCATCTCCTGAAGGGAGGGACTCATTGATGTTGGCTGGGTTCTGTCTCCATGGCCCAACTGTGTCAACATAGTCGCAGTCTGCTTAAGACGAAGAGTACTCGGTGCTGGATTCGGAATCCGGTCTCTGCCATCTAGTCTGCTTCATCTCAGGTTCCTCATCTCCGCCTGGAGTTTGGAACTGGATCTTCCCAATCTTGTAATCAAACAAGGCCCCTGCTGTCCTGAGAAAGGGCCTGCCTAATATGATATGGGAATCTCTCCAATTACGAGGGGTTTCCATATCTAGGACAGTGAAGTCCACCATGTATTCTTTCCCCTCGACTTTGATCACAACATTCCTCAATTCTCCTTGGGACCTCTTGGTTGATTTATCAGCGAACTGCAGGAAGGCTCTAGATTTCCTAAGAGGTCCGAGATTAAGTCGCTCATAGAGGGTTGTAGGCATTAAGTTAATTACGGAGCCGTTATCCAGGAGAGTGCGTGCAAACGCGATGTCATCAACATGACTCACTACATAGTGTGCACCCATGTCTCTTCGTTTCCTTGGAAACGAGTTCTTTATTGCACAAGTCGTGGCTACTGACAGAACGTGTTTCTCAACACGGCTTTTGGTCTTACTGCTAGCCCTAGTATGTGTGCATCTCACCTTCAGGTATTTCTGAAATGCAGGAGTCATTTCCACGTACTTGTCAAAGGGGATTGTGACCTTGATATATTTGTTGCAGAATTCAGCCATCTCAGGGTCATCTTTTTGGAATTTTTTGATTTTCTTCTTTCCATCCGTAAGAGCTAGGGGGAAAGGGATTATTGACTCTAACTCATGTTATGAAACTGAAATCTTTTCATTGAAAGCTGGAACTGAGTAATGTACATGACTCGGACTCTGAAACAGACTCGGACTCTGACTCGGACTAAAAGAAACATACTGGGGCGAAATCGGTGATGCATCTTCCGCTTCTTCTGGACGGTCCTCCTCAGATGGAGGTGCGAGCTATTCATCAGTTTCGTCAGTCTCACTAATGATGTGGGTTTACTGCTTCGAGGACCGAAAAGTCCTCTTCTTCTACCGGTGGTGGTGATGGTGGTGCTGCTCCTCTTCTTCCTCCAAGTTCTCCTCAAGTAGAGACTTGGCGGCTTCAGTGCTCGTGCCCGATCAGGTTCGATCACGGTCCTTCCGCTCCTGAGGGACATATGATTTACATTATCATACGAAAGGATCTCATGTTCAGATAAAGACTTATCTGAATAGTATACCTGATCACGAGGTCGGATCTGGACTTGATTTAGGCTGTTCGGGTTGGCCTGAACCTGGGCGGGAATTGGGGTCTTTGGCGCCATTTGTTGATCCTGGGTACGAGAAACACGATTCAGATCGGTTCTCATATCCAGATAGTCATTCTGGATCTGTTGGACCCTATCAGACAGGGTCTGGATCGCCAAGGTGAGGGATTCCAATTCAGTGGGCTGAGCTGGCTGGTGATGCTGATTTGCAGACGAGGTTCTGTGCTGGTCCTGCTGGCCATGCCGATACTGTTGATGCTGGTGGGACGGGCTCTGCTGAAATACGCGTTGTTGTTGCTGGTGCTGCTGAGGCCGGTAACCTTGTTCGGGTCTGGACTGAATAAAGCGCGGTGCAGGGATGGACCTGGTTTCTTTGTAAGCTGGGGCTTGTCGGTGAGGTTGACCATTCCCCATCTCTGCCTGTCTGACGATGGGGTCACGGCTATACCAAAGCCCGTTGATCTCGTACACCTGCAGAGGCTCCTCGTATCCGGTCTCCACTTGTGAGGGTGCATGTTGGTCCTGTTGGGTGTAAGTCTGATCCCAGCCACTCTGAGGCCTGGTGCATGTTCTTGTACAAGATGGACTCAATGTACAGGTACAGGTGGTGCAGAAGGGGCAGGTAGCTTTATCTTAGCTACCTTCTCAGAAAGTTCCTCAACTTGCTTCGGTAGACGTGAAAGAGACTCAAGGTCCGGCGACTCTCTTATGGATCTGCTCGACCATGGTTAGCTTGTCAGCAATCATCCCCATGCTGGAAATGAGGTCCTTTGTCAGATCTGCTACAGTCCTTCGAGTTGTCTCATTGGATAAGATTGAGGGAGACAACTGATACCCCCTGGTGGCTTGTGACCTGCCGGTTTCTGCCATCTGCTCTAGTATCTTCCATACAGCATCCTCATTTTTATTCAGATAGCTTCCTCCACAGGCGTCACTTACTAACCCCTGCATCTCCGGGGTTAAACCACAGAACAAGGTCTGGACTAAGATCGCCTTAGAAATGCCGTGACAAGGGCATTTTTGAACTAGGTCATTAAACCTATCCTACGCATCATGGAATGGTTCACCGGGTCCCTGGGAAAAACTGGCAATCTTTGTTCTCATTTGGTTAGTCCTACTAAGAGGGTAGAACTTCTTCAGAAACAAGTCCTTGAACTGCATCCAGGTTGTACATATCATCCCTAGGTTCTTCAGCCAATGTGCTGCCTTATCTCCTAAGGAAATGGGATAGCCTTCAGTCTAATGTAATCCTGCCCAACCCTAGTATGGCTAAGGTTCTTGCAAACCAGCTCGAAGTCTCGGAGGAAGGCATATGGTTCTTCATCGGCATTTCCATTGAACTTCGGTAGCAGACTAAGGAAGTGGGGTTTAAGCTCAAATGCTTCGGTGGGAACCGCTGGTGCCAACCAACTTTGTATCTCATTCTCTGCTGGGTTGTAGGCATCAACCATTGGTCGGTCGATGCCTCCTGCCGCAACGATTTGTCCCATTATAGCTGTGAGATCTGCATTTTGTTGTTCGACTGTGGTGAGACGATTAAGAATTTGCCGCAACATGTTCCTCGTCTGGTGGCTGCTTAGGCGGCATCTTGTCCTCTAGTCCTGGGTATGAAACAAGGTTTGTGTCAGAGGACAAATCAAGGAAGGGATTCTTACTGAGGCGATGGTCTTCCTCGGTAAGCTCAGAGGAGAGGAAAGGGTTGGTTTGAGAGTAATCACCCTGGGTGTGAAGGAACCAGAACTCAAGAGGGTCATGAGTCCTGGGTATCTAAGGTGCGCTTGGGCCGATGAAGAGGAGTTTCGTGGGGGGCTCAAAGAGACATTGGTGAAAAAAGAGTCGATATCCCCCCAGTCACTCATCTTGATTTGGCGAGAAGAAATGGGAGATCTAAGTGAAGATAGGAGTTGACTCCTACCTGAAGCAAAAAATTCCATCCAAGACCCTGGTTTCATACTCAACACAGTGAAGGACTCAAAGTCGAGTCCAATTTTATCTTGTGAATTTTTAAGTGTGATTTTTCAAGCAAGATAGCAAGGAGTTACGCGGCCTATAGAGAAGTCAGCTCAGAGCCGGATGCGTCTTCCCTGTTTAACCTATCGTCAAAGATACCGTCAATCCTCCCTTTCTTCGCTCCTATCCGGAGTTGGGGACTCAAAGACCGTGCCCCTATCTACCTGCAAGCAGGCGGAGGCTGACAAAGCTAGGCCTTGTCGCGAAGTAACGCTGGTTCGCACCTATCTACCTGCGAACAGGCGGAGGCTACTTGGTATTGGTCAATGAATCTAAAAGTATCCAACTCGTGATATTTGTTAGGATCAGTTGGCCCGTGATATGGAAGGCGGGGATTTGGGCTCTGCCTTAAGGTGTTCACACACACTCAAGTACCCTCACTAAGCCTGAAAACAAGGTCAAGGATTAGTCTCCCGCAGACAATTTTTCAATTTTATTGAATTTTTTTGGTCAATAATGTTAGCAGTCCCGGTTTTAAGTTAAGTTCTCACTTTTTAGTCCAACCACACAGCACGCCTATCGTCCAGTCCCAATTTCCGTTTAATTTAAGTGTGAAAAACAGAGGGGGAAATCGAGAAAAGCCGATGCACGAAAAACACTGATGTGTATGCTGAGTTAAGAAGACTTACAGTGATCCCTTCGCTTTTATGCAGGATGCAAAACAGTATTGAAATTTTACACTACATGCAAATGCAGACGACAAAATCCACTCCTAGACAGGCAGTTCTATTAGCGAGTGAAGAACAAGTTCAATTTGACTAGATCTGTGGTCTAGGTGCGTCTTTTAAGTGTATGTGTGGTCCTAAAAATTACGAGCACCAGCAATTCCTAAAGTGGCTCAAGGAGCCGCTGGTGCAAGCCTAAATTACAATTCAAACCACACAGCACTCGGGGACACAGTTTCACTATTTTTACACACGCGAGAACCCAAACGGGAACCGCTGGAAATGATGCGAAAAAATGTGGAAATAAATAAATGTACAAGTTCTCTCAAATCTCTCAAACAAATTAAAATATAAAAATTGGCCAGATGATGAACTATGATGAAATTAAGCTACTCTTTTTTTGGATTTTTTTTCACATTAAATGAATTTACTGTGAATTAAATAATACTACAGGGTGATTTTTACTAATTTAATTTTAATAAATATCAAATCACATTTTGAGGAACAAAAATTATCCTAGATAGATCTAATGATAAGGAATCTATGAAAATTGACAAACCTTAAATTTAATGTGGAATGAACCTATTAAAAATAAAATAAGGAAATCATCAATTAATTTATTTAGACCTCGATATGGTGCAAATGACATGAAATTTTTATGCAAGGTTAAGTTAACTATCCTAGAGCTACTTTGAATTTTTGAGAATTTTTGGAGCTACTGAGAATTAATTATCAATTAAAAGGTCCAACCGGGCAAAATAACACAGAAACCAACCAATTAATTAATTAAAAATCTAGTGATACCACGAAAATATGACAAGTATCACAACAGCTAGAGGACAATTTACTCAACAACATGCAATTTTTAGAATTCAAAAATGACACAAAATGACACCTAGGGATGCGTGCAAAGACAGGGGTGTATTTGCAATACAGGAAATAAAAATTACATAAAAATAAACATGCTGACAGGGACTCAAATGCAATTACCTATAATGCTGGGGGGTGGAATGCAATTTCTCCACTGGGCACGTGCTCCTCACGTGGGTGCGCTTTATATGGACCTTTTTGCAATTTTGGAAAGTTTCCAGGGCCTCTGTGCAAATTACACAGGCCGTATGTGCTCCTCACGTGGGGGGCCTAGGCTCGGGCAGCGTCGGAGGCTCGGGTCTTGGCTCGATCCAACGGTCTTCAGCATTTTGATAACCATTCCTGCACCCTTAGTTAATTCGATCAGATTAATGTCCAAATTAATTATAATTGTTCATTGCAGTTGGATGACGAGAGGGAATATCAAAAACCAATTTTAATTTAATAAGTCAATTTCGAGTGGCAATATATATTTTTTTACTTGGTAAAGTCCAAGGTCGAACTCAGGGAGGCATCTGTCTCCTTAGGTCAAATTTTAGCAAAGTCCAAGTGTGAGATTTTCGGGGAATATATTTTTGGTCTTTTTTCTATTTTTTATGCTGGACACATGTAAAAATCAAGCCAATTTTAAAGTTAAATCAGTTTAGGTATCAAATGAAGTCCAAAAAATTATAAAGATTGGCCAGATGATGAAATATGATGAAATTAAGCGACCCTAATTCTTTTGGAATTTTTCGACGCTAAATGAATTTACTGTAAATTAAACAAGACTACAGGGTGATTTTCACTAATTTAATTTTAATAAATATCAAATCACATTTTTTTTTCAGGAACAAAATCTATCCTAGATAGATCTAATGATAAGGAATCTAGGAAAATTGACAAACCTTAAATTTAATATGGAATGAACCTATTAAAAATAAAATAAGGAAATCACCAATTAATTTATTTAGGCCTCGATATGCGTGCAAATGAGATGAAATTTTTATGCAAGGTTAAGTTAACTATCCTAGAGCTACTTTGATTTTTTGAGAAATTTTGGAGCTACAGAGAATTAATTATAAATTAAAAGGTCCAACTGGGCAAAATAACACAGAAATCAACCAATTAATTAATTAAAAATCTGCTGACACAAAAATATGACAAGTGTCACAACAGCTAGAGGACAAGTTACTCAACAACATGCAATTTTTAGAATTCAAAAATGATGCAAAATGACACCTAAGGATGTGTGCAAAGACAGGGGTGTATTTGCAATATAGGAAATAAAAATTACATAAAAATAAACATGCTGATAGGGACTCAAATGCAATTACCTATAATGCTGGGGGTGGAATGCAATTTCTCCACTGGGCACGTGCTCCGCATGTGGGTGCGCTTCACATGGACCTTTTTGCAATTTTGGATAGTTTCCAGGGCCTCTGTGCGAATTACCCAGGCTGCACGTGCTCCTCACGTGGGGGGCCTAGGCTCGGGCGCTGTCGGAGGCTCGGGTCTTGGCGCGGGGCTCCTGGAGGTCTGGAGGGAGGCTCGGCTAGCCTCGGGTGGTCCGAGCCTATGGTTCGGGGAAGGGGCTCGGGCCACTCTACGTGGCGTGCTGAAGATCGTTGGATCAAGAGTGATCCAACGGTTGCGTGCTGCTCCGGTCGTGGGCGACGTGGCTCTCTCCTGTCCGTGGGATCACAGATGATCCTACGGCTCCTGTGATGCTCCAGATATCGATGATGTGGCGTGCTAAGCGCCGTTGGATCTGGAAGGATCCAACGGCTAGGTGAAGCTCCGGTTCACTGGCGACGTGGACGGCGCTGGACCGTTCGATCAAGATGATCGAACGGTGGCTGGAGCTTCTCCCTCAATTGTCCTCCGCCACCTGCGGAGGAGTTGGCGGGGCTCCAGCGATGGGGCTTAGCTCCGCCCGGTCCTCCTAGCGCCGTTGAAGCTCTCCGGGGGCTCAGAGATATCCCAGTAGATGTGCGACGGTGCGGCGATGGTCCATGTGGCTTCAGGAGCGACGGAGGGGCGTCTGAGCTCGCGGGCGATGAAGCTCGACAGGAGCTCCGGTGAGCTTCCGTCCAATGATCGAGATGAGTACCTGCAGGTGTTAGACATATAGCCGAAGCTCGTGGTGGTGCGTGGAGAAGTGAGATGCGAGTGGCGAGGCCTAAGGCGGAGTGTAGGTGGTCCGGCAATGGTGCTCGGCCCAGGTGGTGGAGCTGTAGCTGATGGAAGGTGGAATGAGTCGTCGGAGGGCGATAAATATACCGCGAAGGTCAGAGCTCCGTCGCAGAGCTCAGCGATGTGAAAGCGGAGCGAGAAGATGACGGTGGACGACGAATAAAATAGGAGAAATCGAAGAGGAAATTAAAACTAAGATCAAAGGGAGATGGAGGGAGTTACATGGTATTTGGAGCTCGGATTGAAGCTCCAGGTCTTCGCTCGAGGGATCGGTAAGGTCCCGAGCTCAAGCAGCTACTCGGAGGAGGGCTGCGACACGGCGATGGCGCCGTGGATCTCGTCAGAGAAGAACGTTGTCGTCGCTCAAGGAATCGATCGATTGCTGTCACCAAACGGAAGCTCTGAGCTCTAGGTACCTCTCGGGGTGGCGGATAGGGCTGAAGTCAGCCGGTGATCGAGTATTTATAAGATGGAGGTCGACGGTCAGGCTGGTGACGAGGTGAGGTTAGTGGAGTTCGTGGAGCGTCTATGGTCAGAGTGGTGGTGAGTGAGGGAGTTGGCGAGGATGAGGGACGAGTGGGGAAGGTCGTGGGAGTGTTGGAGGCCGGTGAGGGAGGCTGAGGTGCGGCCGAAAAATAGAAAGGGGCAACCCCTCCTGCAAGCTCGGGAACATGGGAGAGAGGGGGGCGTCGGAGGTGGAAGACGAGGTCCCAGCCGTTGGATCAAGGGATCCAACGGCCGAGATCGAGGCGGGATGGAGCGGTAGGATTAGATCCGGGGCGAAGCGATTTGAGGGCCATGGAGCGACCACGTGGCGCGATGGGGGCGAAGCGCGAGCAAATGGTGGAGATGAGATGAAGGGATTCGATCGGGCGGTTAGAATTAGAGTGTCAGTGGACGGTGCAGATCGAAGGGCTGAAGGTGAGATCTGATGGCGCATAATGCGCCACGTGGCGCGCTGTGGGAGAGGCGCGAACGGGCGGATCAGATGAGAAGGGGAGATTATCTGATGGTGTAGAATTAAGGCGCACGTGTAAGCGACTCAGCCGTTGGATTTAAAGGGAAATCCAACGGCTGAGAGCTGGGGCGGCTAGGGCAAGAGGAGCGGGCCGCGTGGCGCAACCAGAGGGCGCCACGTGGCCAGCTGTGATTGGCTGCGAGAAGAAATAAGTGTAGAGAGAGAAGGAGGCCGAATTTGGAAAAACTCAAAACATGAAAGTTGTAGATCTTGATGAGATCTACAAGTTTCATGTTGACCAAAGACAGAGATGAGGTCAAATATGATACAAAAATATAAAGATACAAATATATGTAGTATACAAAGAGACCCAAAAAACCAACTTTTTCATATGAGCTCCAAATTGGATGAAATTAGTCTCATTTTAAAGGTATTTTAATGTGTATTATTCTAAAGGTGAGTAAACCTACTTTGGAGGTTGCATGAGGAAATTATGGGCATTTTGTGGTCCAGGGGTTTTAGGGTTTTATTGGTGCTTTTACAAAGGGGATTCCTGGCTTTCTTCCTTATATTATTAACTAAGGTGTACATAGTATAAGGGAGAGCTTATTTTGATGAATGGATATTTTACAAGTGATTTTGGCTTCTTATTTAATGCAAATGGAGGGCTAAAATGCATGTATTATGAATGCATGTATGAATGCTATTTATGCATTATAAAGGGAAATATGCCTCTATTTACTCGGGAACAAGGCTCTATTTTTAACTTTTAGAGTGATGAATCACAGATTCATCAGTCATCTTCACTCATCATCGGGTTTGTCAACAGTGACCTGAGGTGAGCCCGTCATCCATATTAGTAATCCTATTTTGAGATTGTGTATAATGTGTTCGTCTCTCGCTACATATAGGATGTCCATGGATATTTTTTTGCTTTTGTCACTTTGGAGGAACGATTATAACTTCCGGGAAGGACACAACTTATCAAGGTGGTCGTAGGAAACCAATGAAGTTAGCTCCGAACATGAAGTTTGATGTCTTGTTGGAGAAGATCGTGTCGTTGTTCCGTCTCGACCATACACATTACGCCGATTTAAAGTTGTTTCACAGAATGGACGCGAATGGCTATAGTTATTTGGTGAATGTTGCGTACGATGATGATATACAAGATGTTGTTGACTATGCAGGAATGATGGGTTCATCATATCGTCCAATTTTATATGTAACCCATCAAGAGGAGTCATCACCGAATGTCACTCGAGCCTCTACACCAGTCACCCGAACATCTTCACCTTTAACTCGTGCTCATGTTTGCTACCTTCGATATGAATGACACAATCACTCAGGAAATTGACCGTGTGAGTATCGATGAAGACTTAGATTTGAATGACACGAAAGATGAAATGAAGAATGATGAGGAATCTGAGGAACACATTGTGTCTGATATACCATTCTATAATGTCCGTGGTGGTGATGGCTATATAAGAAATGACGAGGATGCCTACGATGCTAGGGAGGGACTTAGTGTTGTAGAGGAGTTGAGGAACGGGATGACCTTTAAGTCGAAGGCTGACTTGGTCTACTCTCTCACGATGTTTCACATCAAGCGACATTACAATTTTCATGTGCACGAGTCAGATAAGTCGGTTTGGGTTGTCTACTGCAGCGAGAAAGAGAGAGGTTGTAAATGACGTTTGCGAGGTCACCGGCGTCCACTAGATGGTCAATTTGTGATTTCTAAGGTGGATGCACCCACACTTGTTTGCATCGTGTAGCTAATCAAGATCATCCTCAACTTGATTACAATTTCATGGCCCAGAAGTTTCTTAACCAGAAAAACATTTCCCCATCCGTAAGAGTCGCAGTTTTACAGGGCATGATTTCTGAGGATTACGGCTGCATGATCAGCCGCAGAAGGGTCTAGGATGCTAGATGCAAAGGAGTAGAGATTGTCTATGGGGACTGGGCCAAGTCCTACAATGAATTGCCATACCTTTTCAGAGCATTTGAAACTTCTATTCCAGGTACTGTTATAGATTTGGATACTACGCCCGTTGATTCTGGCTTAGTGTTCAAGATGGTCTTCTGGGCTTTTGGACCTTGTATCAATGCCTTCAGGCACTGTAAGCCTGTAGTTAGTGTTGATGGGACCCACATGTACGGAAGGTACAAGCAGAAGATTCTTATTGCATGTGGATGTGATGCTGCCAATCACGTTGTTCCTCTAGCTTTTGCATTTGTCAACGAGGAAGATGGACCCAGTTGGGCGTGGTTCTTAGAGAGGTTGCGAGTTCATATTTTTAGGGATCGTCCAGGGCCCATTTGTTTGTTATATGATCGTGCACCTGGTATTCGTGCAGCCCTACGTAATGATGTTGTTTAGTTTCGTCCTCCATATGTGTATTGGAGGTTTTGCTTGCGTCACGTTGCGAGCAACTTCAATGACGTTCACAAGAATCAAATGATGAAGAAAATGATCAAGCGGACCGGTAGTGTGTACTCTCAGTCCAAGTGGCAGATATACATGGATAAGTTCAAAGAATGGAATGAAGATGCTCCCAAATGATTTGATACACACTCTTGTCCGAAAGAGCAGTGGACCATAGCATTCAACGGTGGATACCAATTCGATTATACCACTACTAACTTTTCCGAGAGCTACAATGCTATGTTGAAAGACGCAAGGTTTTTCCAGTTGCCGCCCTAGTGTTGAAAACATACTACAATTGTATTGGTTACTTTTACGAACGACATTCCGAGGCATTGTCTATGATAGCTCAAGGTGACTGATTCACAAAATTTGCCACGAATAAGTTGAAAGCATGGGTGGACCGTAGCAACAGTCATCGCATTACCTGTATAAGGGGTACTCCACTACATCTTTATGAGGTTATCATGGGGCAACGATTAACACAATTCGGTCTGAAATGAGGGAAGAATCATACAATCCTACTTAGTGATCTTTCTTGCACATGTCAGAAATGGCAGGTACACAGGATTCCTTGCTCACATGCTTATGCTGTCATGCCACATTTGAATGTGGTACGTGGGTCCATGGTATTCGTGGAATGTTCAAAAAGAAATTTATGGTGGTATTTTCTTCCCCATTGGTGATAAAGACAAGTGGTCAAAATTTGAACATGATATTGTGATCCCCAACACAACTAGATTGAGGCCAAAGGGTAGGTCGAAGTCTAAATGGATCCACAACGAGATGGATATGAGAGAGTCGTTTGTGCCTGCACAATATGGATCTTGTCACTCACAAGGTCATAATGTAAGAAATCAAAGACATTCCACTAATAACACAAATAATTGTGGTTTATGCAGGGGGAAGATCACAATAGGAGGAAGTGTCCAAATCAAAATTTACATGGTATTTCTTGCATACTTTCGTATCTTTTTTTCTTATCAGTTGAATTGTTTAGGCATACTTTCATATCTTTCATATATTTCTTATCCGTTGAAATTTTTATGCAGATAGAGCTGGGCCCAGCTGATCGTTCAGTTCTTCGCCAGCAGCGCGAGCACCGTTCACGTGCAGTTTGGTTCGGGGATGTAAGTATCGTGAGAATTTTTAATATACGATCTTAACTTTTGTTATACTAAATAATTTCCCATTGTGGCTTTACAGGTGTCTAGGTGGCTACATTGTAGGCGACGCGAAGGTGCACTTCGTCGGTCACAGTTGGATGAGAGATTGGTGGAGCACATATACACCGCGAGCTTTTTTGGGGTGCTGCAGCTAGAGTTTATTTCATTGGATTTGCATTTATTGAGTGCATCGGTAGAGAGATGGAGACCGGAGACGCATATTTTCCATACGTTTCATGGGGAGATGACCATTACTCTCCAAGATGTTGTTGTCTTGTTAGGTTTGCAGATAGATGGGCTTGCGTGATTAGACAGACTACTTCACCGAGCTGGGCGGATCTTTGTGAGAGATTGCTAGTCGTTCGACACATAGACCAGATATTGATGGTGCTCGCCTACGTATGACATGGCTTCTAGAGCACTTCTCTGAACTCCCTGCAGATGCAGATGCAGATGCAGATATGGTCATCAGACGCACGCTCTTACATTTTGCAGTTGATTGGAGGGATTATTTTTCCTGACAAGTCAGGGAACGAGGTGTCCTTGATTTACTTACCACTTTGGAGGACTTATCAGCATGTGGAGCTTATAGTTGGGGGATCTGCGTGTTTAGCTCACCTTTACAGAAACATGTGTGTGGCATCGAGGTCGGAAGCAGTAGAGATTGGTGGCTCGCTTATCCTCCTCCAGCTATGGGCCTGGGAGCGATTTCCTCACATAGTGCCTGTGGTACATAGACGACCGTTGTGGTGCGTAATCCATTAAGTTGTCGCTGGAGAGCAGAGTTTGACGTCACTTCAGATCCTACACATGTTGTACAACCTTACAGGGATGCTTTTGATCTCCAGACTCCTGATCAGGTAACGAATTAATAGCATTTACTACCTTATTTACAGTTTTCAGTGATACTACTTATGTGACAGGTTATATGGGAACCATACACCGCTGAGATTGTGAGTTCTCTCACTCCATATTGCCTACACGGGCAGGATCTATACACTACTAGAGTACCTCTTATTCATTTCTGCATCGTGGAGTTGTATGTTCCCGACAGAGTCCGACGCCAATTCGGTGCGGACCGGGATCCCAGGCCAGTGCAACACATCTACGCATCTTCACAGCATTGATCTTCGAGGGAAGACGTCGGTCGATTGAGTACAGTTCCATGCAAACTATGTACAGATGTGGAACAATCGATGTGATTATGTGTTGGATACCACACCAATTGGCCACGGAGGTGATGACGTATCTGGAGATTACATGGTGTGGTACAACCGCATCACACGACGGTTTATAGGGAGACATGGATGCGTACTCGATATGGTGGTATGTTAGCGTCACTTCCGTTGATAACGTCTCATTTTTCTGTAGTGGATATATTGTCATATTTTTTCATTTTGCAGGTGACACGATTAGATGAGATTGTTCACCTTGTGGGACCTAACGAGGATGTGATCCAATTGATGACAGACACTCGACGCCTTCTCGATCACTCCATCTAGCGACAATTCAAAGATGGACTCCATGATGATGAAGATGATGAGGAGGGAAGACCGACCAAGGGTACATTTTCACAGAGATATGGACGTGGTAGAGGACATGGACGTGTACGCAGAACATGAGGAGGACGAGCACATCCCCATGTCGAGGACGTACAAGCTTCGAGGGTGGAATATCAAACTCCTAATGTTGAATGTGAGTCTGATAGAATACAAGAAACTCCAACTGCACTGATGAGTGAGAGGCCACAGACCGAGCCTGGACCATCGCATCGCCATTCACCATTACCTCCTTTGGACTATGATGTAGTGGTTGATGAAGAATTCTCGCAAATTGAGCATATTGATCGTGACAATCGATTGTCTTCATTTTCAGATGAGCCAACTATGACACTTCCTCACGAAGCACCTGCACAGCGTCAATATGTTCGAAGGAAGCGACACATGTGATGTTCACTTGTTATTGTGTTAATGTTGTCTTTCTGGGGTTCATATGAGTGGGGATTGTTGTTTGAACTTTTTTTTAATTATGCTTGTTGTACCTTGTTTTTGTAAATATTGTAACTTTCGAACCTCGTTACTTTTTAAAGATCCAAATGTTGCAAATGATGTAATGTAGCATTTATGATTTATGTAATTTTTAAAGATCCAAATGTTGCATAGATAGCTAGAAAAACAACAAGCCACATAAAACTGTGGCTTGTTGTTTCTGGTTGCCTGCACTTGGAGCCGCATTTACAAGAGGCGGCTTTTGTGCAATGCTGCCTCTTGAGAAGGCGACTTTTGCTAGGTGGAAGCCGCCTGCTCAAAAGGCGGCTCCCATACGGTAGTTAACTAAAAAAATCCTCGCCGTATAGGGCGAAAATCAATCAGAGATGGACGCATAGGCGAATTTTTCTCCCATTAAGGGGATTAAATATTCCTTTATATATATAAGTATGTAATAACAACTATTACATCAAAATTCACAAAAATAATTCCCAAATTAATCTTGTAAAAATTTCAATCATGCCAATGAGTAATATGAATCATATTCATACATCCAACATAATATGTAAATTGAATTTACAATTAATTTTCTAATGTGAATCCAATTCATAATAACTTTAAATTTATAATTTTAATTTATAATTAAATCTCTTCAACCTATAATAACTCATATTTGTAATATCCATGATTATAATAAATAGTGATATCCACATTAATCATATTTTTTATAATTAAATCACATTTAAT
The DNA here is from genome assembly GCA_037367405.1 of Ottelia alismoides. Taxonomy (NCBI): domain Eukaryota; kingdom Viridiplantae; phylum Streptophyta; class Magnoliopsida; order Alismatales; family Hydrocharitaceae; genus Ottelia; species Ottelia alismoides. The sequence goes on from JAZKJV010001286.1 coordinate 921,370, forward strand.
TATCCAAGATGATTCTTCTTTTGTGCTCAACTAATATGAATCATATCCATATTATTTATGATAACTAAAATATATTTAATTATAAAATTTTCTCAATGCTCATATACAAAATTCATCAATGCAATTATTCTTGAACTCTTTCGAGAATAATGCGCTTTCTCCGCGGATACTTGGAGATAAGGATAGGGTGATTAAGCATTCCACATATAGTGATCTTGATATTAAGATCATTTCTCAAATCCAGATCTCGGAGACCTCTCATAGATGTTTGATTAAATCGCAGCCGTAAATCTAATATTCTCATTGCATCTGAATCGTATTCAAATCAATGTCCAACCTTTGTAATAGATTAGATTAATTCTCTACTAAAAGGTATCACTAAAATCCAAACATATTTCATTATACCCTTAGAATGGAAGCGTCATGTTTATACAATCATTTATGATCACTTCACCCTCGAGTATTCCTAATACCCGTACAACTTGCATACCAAAAGACCTAGAATAAACCTGAAGTTTAGATCTTTTTTAAACTATTTTATTTACGATTTTATCATTAAATTTCTCATTCAATCATTGGGAGTTGGTATCGATCATATGCTTTCCAAAAGCATATATCATACCTACAAATTATTGTCATGCCTCCAAAGCAATGGAATTTGATCGGTCCCAATACCTCATGAGTGAGCTGATGTCTTCATGTTCAGTAGTGAACTTGTATGACCTCTTTGAGAGATTGTATTACTCATATGCCCTCAAATGCACACCATCTCGTCAGTGTATAGATCTTGAATAGGTTATCAACATATTGGTATGTCAAATGTACATACTCAGACATATAGTAACACATCTGTCTCCAATCAGAGGAGCATGGTTATATCATGACAGCATATGACATAGGTCTTGATTATCTCGATCTCGTTAAGTCAACTCTTTGACCCAACTTATCTGACACCTCCGAAATTCTATTCATATGTAGAGGACCTACATCAAGAGGTCGGTCAGATACTGGCCTTTAGAGAAGGATTGACATCTCCTTTCTCAAGTGGGAGATCATCTCTTAACAATCATTTGACGGGTCTTGATGAGTCCTCAATCTATCTCTTTAGATATCATCTAAGCACCAACCTCTATGATTTAACATTTGAATCAACAACTGTATGATCATTAAGATGGCCATGGTACATAACCATTATTATACTAAGGGACGTATTATGCAAATTAGTTATTCTTCATCAGATCAAGGAGTGAACTGCAATAATATTTATTGCATAATGGCTCATCATGGGCTCACATGTCCAACAATATATATCGTGATTGGTCCAAAGGTTATACTTAGTTAGACCTAATCGATGACAAACATGTTCAAAGTCCAATTTTTAAAACTTTGCTCGAGCTACAAGGTATGCCACCTATTCTTTCGAGTCAATACAAATGTCGATATCATGATTATTAATGGGGTTGTTCATTTTTTTGTTTTTGGATGCTAACATGGATTGCTAATCAAAGTAACTAAGCTTTTATAAATGCATGGGTAGGCTTGTTGCCCCCACATTTTTAGTGACATATAGTTTTATAGGTACAACGAGGACGACCCAAGAAGTCTTAGAAAGAGACTATACGAAAGGATCTTATTTTTTTAGATATAAGCCTGGGATTAACCCAAGATAGATCTGAATGTAGTCGAAAAATCTATTTAACCGACCCGCTTGATTGGGAAAAAGCTTTGTTGTTGTATACTTTTATAGGTGCAAATAAAAAAAGTTTTGAGCTTTATTTTAAGATCGTTAATTATTTACCTCCACCACAGGGGAAACCCCCTTCTTTTGGAATCTCTCATGTTTTCAAATATACGAGCTCCTCATACCCAATTAAAACTTCGAGTTTCCTTCCAACAGAACAATAACGGTAATATAACAATATTACGAGAGATTTGTTTAAGACTAAGCCTTTCAATTGCTTAAGTCCCATCCACGAACAGAGGAAAAGGGACGAAAACAAGATCCACACAACGTCCCCTTTCTTTGGAAGATCCCCCCAACTCCACTGCAATATTGCTCCTCCCATCCGGATCCGTGTGGATCCCCTAACGACACGGTGACAGGAACCCAACAGCCAAAACGTGCGGGGGCCCCACAGTTTCCGCCCAACGGCCGGGTGCCCCACGCAGTCCCATGAGTCGCTCCCCTTTCCTGTTAGCCCTCTGCCTACGCAAGGTAGACTGGTAGAGTGATGGAGGGAATCCGGAATCCTATAACAGCGAGGGGCACCCACCGTCATTACCCTATCTGCAGGGGGCAAAACCGTCAGATTAGATCCACAACTATTACGCCACACACCTAACGGGGCCCTCCGTAACCGTGGTTAGCCAGCGCGGTCAACCGACACGCGTCTACCTCCTGTTGCGTCACCCGCAACAGACCGTACCGCCGTTTTTGGTTTCTCCGTCACGTTCGAACGCTGTCACGGAACGCTTCAACGCCGTTAACGCTCCCCTCCATGACCTCTCCACTACGGAATTAAAATAACAGGTAATATAGAGAATAGAAGGAATAGAGTACAGGGCGCTCAGAGAGCTAGAGAGAGGAGGGAGGAAGAAATTTGGGGTGGCCACGCAGATGAGTTCTTCTTCGGAGGGCACTGCGATGCCTCCGAGATCGAAAAGGAGGAAGCTTGAGTCCAATGCAGAAGTCCAGATCTCGAGGAAAAGGAAGAGAAGCAATTCGCCTGAACCCAGTTCCTCTGTGCGCGAGGTGAGATCAATTATGAGGCAATTGAGCTCGATTCCCAGCTTAAATTCGAGATTGCAATGGATCATATTTTCCGTCCTTTGTTGCAGATGGGCGTTAGAACAGAGATGGCGGCGTCAAGGGAGTTACACTCACACGAGAGGTTGGTTGGATGGATACTCGAGTACCCACTTTTATGCTTATGCACGTTCGCGATTTGAATCGAAACGGCAAAGCGTGCGTTACGTACGCTCTTTTCTGCTTATCTTGACACTGATTTGGTGTGCGGCTCTTTTGTGTGTCTCTTGTGTTTGAGGGGAGCTCAGGGAGGGAGAACGAGAAGGAGGAGGAGGGGAAGGGACGGATATGGGGAGGGAAAGGTTGGTGCAGGAAGAGAACCCGGAGAGGAGATCGGCGAGCGGGAGGGCGACGAGGACGAGGCCAAAACCCATGCCTTCGAAGGAGGAGATAGAGGGGTTCTTTTCCAAGGCGGAGGAGGAGCAGAGGAGGCAATTCATGGACAAGTAAGTAAAACTCACAAAGAAGAAGAGAGTTTCTGGGCAGAACCAAAGTCGTCATCACGCAAAGGGGTGTTGGTGTTTTTGATGTATGCCACAGGTACAACTTCGACGTGGACAAGGACGCGCCCCTGCAAGGGAGGTACGAGTGGATCCGCATGAAGCCATGGCAGGTGAGAGGAGGGCAGGAGAAGCAGCAGCAGCAGAGCTCCCTAGTTCTCCAGTTGGGGTACCGCTCAAATTGCGAAAAAGCTGCCTCCTTTTGGTCATGTAAATTTCACGAGCAGCTCACCTTGTTTTGCCTTTCAGGTGGGGGTTATACATGTAGGCTTCTAGCAGGAGAAACTTCAGCAGCTGCAACATCAGCAACAATAGTAGAAGAAGAAGAAGATTTACATCATTCACACGATCCTCTCCTCTTTATTTTTCTTTTGGCTTTCCTTTTTGTTGTTGTTTCTTCTATATCTGGGAATTGTGATTATGGTGATGGGGAAAAAGTTGCAAGAACAAATAGATTGGCTTGGGTTGGAGAGGTCACTGACCATCTTTATCATATCAATGAATAAAGAACATTTCCGGGAAGAATCAAATCTCTCCCCTTTCGCACTCTTTTGATGTATGTCATTTCTGTGATATTGGATTTCCGAAATCAAGGGAGGCAGCAGCGGTGGTCGGCGGCGGCGTCGGGACGGTGACGAAGGGAGAGTGTGAAACGTGGAAAGGGCACGTGGAGAGCCTAACCGAATTTTCTTTTACCTTTTCCCCCTTCAAGAGAAAAAGGTAGAACATTAATTACTCGAATTTGTTCGCATTTCTCAAGGACAACAAGTATCTCAGGGGAGGGGAATATATTCTTCTGAAGCTAGACGTTCGATTATGTATGTGATGGTGAACGAGACGAAGAACACTGCCGTGGGCACACATGATTAGAAAGGATGTAGATGGTCTCATTAATTAAAACGGATGTGGCTTATGTACATGTGTTACACCATTTTTATCTAATTTCAAACTACTAATATGGATGTGAATATAAATATTAGTGAATATAAAAAATGTGGTATCATTTTTGCTAAATACCGATACAAATATGAAATAGACGTGTGTTGGGCATGGTAATATTGGTAATACTGTATAATTAGTTAACATATACATATATCTCGTGACTTATACATGATGATATGTGTATCCATTGTTTGTCCATTTAGATTAAAAAGGATTAGGGCTGATCTTATTAGAGCCAAAATCTGTGAGAGCATGAGAGTGGTGAATCTGGACTATTAGATTCTGCTCTTCTCTCATCCTGCAATCAATATGGAGAGAGATGACATAATCTAATGGTCTATAAATAGTCCTCTCATGCTCTTACAGATTTTGGCTCTCACAGACCCTCTAAAAAAGATGTAGTAATAGATGCCAATGTATTGATAAACATATACATTTTTGAATTGAATGTGGATATACTTACATACATGTTTGCTTACTATCAGATTTTATGCTCTCTCGGGTCTTGGAGCTCTACTTCATGTTCATACCCCCATAGTCTTTTACATGCAGATCCGGTATCATTCAAACGAGTCATTCACCTCGTATATGTCTACTCGAGCCCTAATTGCAGTGACAGAGAGAGGGAGGACGGGGTGGGGGCTTGGTCCCCTCGGCTCTCAACCAAAATCTGTATATATATATGTTTAATACACAGTACTATATATAATCTAAATACATTATTTAATAACTAAAATTTACATGTTATGCATAATAACCCCCCATATCTTAACAAAAAAATCAATATATAGAGAATAAAGGGGCTTCTCTCATCCCATTTTCCACAATTTTTTTATTGTTTTGAAAAATATCATATATATATATATATATAGGGGGCCCTTCTAATGAGGTGGGTCTTTCCTGAAATTCAGAAAGCCACTACCAAATTTGTAAATTACGTAACAATTTTGTAAATTTAAACTACATATTGTAAAATACTGACGAATATACAGTTATGTAAAATATATCATCCATATTGTAACAAACTTTTAATGTCAAATATAGTAATATTTTCATAAATTTTTCATGATATACATATTATATTAATATTTAATATTAAACTTATGGAGTTAGAATGTGTAAAATAAATAGAATAAATGCTTAAATTGACGTGGCTTTCCATGCATCCAGGAAAGGTGCACCTCATTTGAAATATTTCCTATATATATATATATATATATATATATATATATATATATATATCCACACACACACAAACACATACAAACACACACACACACACACACACACATATCCCTCAACATGTCATTCAAGTTTCGTCAGAAATAGAGACTCATATATCCTCCATCTAAAACAGGTAATTTTAACGGTCTAAACATTGTTGTAATTGACCTGTTTTAGATGGAGTGCATAGGAGTCTCTGTTTCTGACGAAATTCGAATGACATATAGGCAGGATATATATACATATATATATGAATATGGTGATATTTTTGAAAAAAATTAAAAAAACTTGGAAGATGGGGTGGGGGCAGCCCCATTGCATCAATATATATATATATATAATCTAATTACAATAATTAACTATTAACAATACATGATGCGCATAACCAGATATTGATACATCTGTATATGTCCATCATCGTATACGTTTGTAAACCGTCACAGATATGTATATTTTATATTATTATATACTATATAGATAATGATTTTTTTTATTTCTTTGCATATGCAGATATGGATTTGGATATCTCTTTCATTTTTTAGGATCGTAAAACATACAAGGTTACATATTTTTCTAATGTATACATATATGGATATAGATACTTATTTATATCTGAATGTTTGCAACCCTATTTGTATCTGCATCTATTTTAAAATAGGTATCCAGATAAACTTACACATGTCAAAAAATATATATAACAAATATGATAAAGGATTGGTACATATATCTATATTTGTTTGCATCTATATAAGTAAAAAGTATTGTATAGTGTTACTTGTTTGAAAATATTAAATCTAGTAGTATTACTTAATAGTATTTTAATAAATATATATTTCAGTAATATGAAGAGTTTTGTAAGGATCTTTTTGTCAATACGATGTTTATAGAGATTATTTATGTCCGATTATAAGTTTATATAGGTACTTTTGTAAGAAAAACTATTCTCACTATTAGTTTCGATCAATTACAAAATTATCGGAAACTCACCTTTTTATAGATTGAATTCGTTTTTAAGAATCAAACTTTATAGATTGAAACTTCCATTAATGTGTACATATCCTCCAAATTTTGCTCAAATCCTATGGCATTTCTTATTTTATCTTAGTGGTTAAAAGTTCAATCAATATTTAAGAAATTTAAGTCTCATTTAAAAGAGAAACAAATTTTTACCAATGATATAAAATAGCAAATGATCTTGGATTTGAGCGAAATTTAGAGGATATGTATAACATTATTCGGAGATTCTATCTATAAGGTTGGATTTTATGAAACAAAAATTGAACATAAAATAGTTACAACACATCTTTTGTAACTCACATAAGATCAGAGGAACCGTTCCCCAAATATTAAAAGCTAAAATGATAAGATAAATCGGATAAATAATATCTAAATAATTTATGATAATAGAAATTAAACTAACTTACGATAAATTATTGATTTTAAACCCGATTGGATTCGTTGGCAAGCACTCGGAATAGTTAAGCATAGATTAACAAACAATTTAAAGCCGAAATGCCTTAAGAGTAATCTAATATAATTTGGGGGGTGTTGTGGGATCATGGGAAGGACGTGAATGATGGAGATGTTCTCTCGCGTATAGAATATGTTATTTGTTTCTTGAATCGCGAGAGAGAGATGATGCATCGGATCTGGCGATCCCCCCATCCTCGGTACCCACACGGGGAATGTGCCGTCCCTCGTCCCCACCTCTTCCCTCTTTTCTTTTCTTTATTTATCATTTTATATATTGCAACTCTACCATTAATAAATTGCATACAATATCCACAGCTTGATATTAAGTTTCAACGGAACTTTTTTTATTTAGCTAAAAGCTGAGGTATTTTTCATGAAAATTATTTGATTTCATCACAATATTTTACTAAAATTTTTGCTGTAGTATATACCTAAAATTTGATGACAACAATGACGCTGGTGGTCTATAGTTACTGGACAGGCACTTATACGAAATTTGATTATAAAGTTTATATTAATAAATTTTATTTTTGTAAATTTTAACAATGCGTGATCTCATCAACAAAAATGTCTTGTCGAAATGTCACACTCATGTCAAAAATGTTTTTATCACTATCCTTATATAACTCGAATAAAATTATACATAACAAAATTTTACATCAATGTAATGTTAGAATTTAAATGCCTTGATTTTCTTATAGAGATCTTTTCTATACTTAGTTAAAACTTGGAGTATGGTATATAATTTATCCAGTAAGAAATATATTTTTCCCAATATACCTTTTCCTTTTGATCTCATATGTTTTTTCTCTCCTTCGCCCTTCGTCCAAGTCCCAGGTTCGTATACTTAACAAAAAAAGTGGCAGCTTCCTATTCCTAGTCGTCTCAAGTTAACTCAAATCCCTTACTAAGGGTTTCTGTGGGTATGGATTATTCGTTTTAATGTACTTTTCTCCTTCATAGGAAAAAAGTGCCGAATATTGTTTTAGAAATGATAGCTAACTGAAAAGCATGAGGAAGGGGGTACCAAAATCCAGTCTTGGAGGGCCCACGATGTCCGACAAGTTGGATCTGGCAATTGTCATGTCAGCGCTCTCATGGCACACGGTACCCGAACCATGTGGCAATAGTGAGATAAAATTTATTATACCCTACAAAAATATGTATAATAGACAAATAATAGGGGTCGAACCACTGAAAGCACACTGGGTAGAGTAATGGTGAGTAGACTAACTAGGGATTTTTTATCTTTTTACTTTTGAAATGTTTTGTGGGTTTTGTTTTTACTTATTTTTTATGCTTTTAATTTTTACATTTTTTTTACTTTTCTTTTTTAATTTAAAATTAATATATATAATAATAAGATAGATTATATATCTATAAGTATTTATGTAATATAAAAGATATGTTTTTATATTTTTAAAATATAAGAAATAAAGTCAAAATTAACAAAATCATAATTTTGGGATTTATAAAATTTTCTCTATGTGGGTGATTTTCGAGTATTTTTTTATATTTTTATGGATTTTTAAATAAATAAATACACCAAATAAAGAGAATAGAAAATTCAGTAACTTGAAGTGAGCATAAAAATATCTATCAAATCACCTTGAGCTCAATTTCAATTTTATTAAAGACTAACAAGTTTAGAGAAAATTTAAAAATGTAGAATATATTTTTGTGGTTTTTTCTGTGATTTTATAGATTTTTATAAGTTTTTTTGAGTTTTATATTTTTTAGGGATTTTTTTGAATATCTTACAAAAATAGTTGGTCACAAAGTGAAATATACTAAAATAAACATATGGGATTTTTTTTGGAATTTTTCAAAAAAAATATAATTTTATGAATATTTGAAATGCTAAATAGAAGAAAATGTAACATTTTTGAATGTTTATAAATAGGAAAATAATTTTAATTTCCTTACGATAACTATATGTGATAAAATATGGTTCCCTACACTTAAGATAATTTTTCTATAATTTTTAGATGTAAAATGGTATTTTTAATAATTAAAATACAAGTACAAAATTAAATCATCAAAATAGGGCTCTAGTTGCAATTTCTAAGAAGTTTCAGAGCATTTAATCATACTTTAATAATATCCAAGGGTATACATGCAATTTTCTTGTAATAAAAATATGAAACCCAATAGTAGGGGCATAAGTGCAAATATCAGAACCCACAGGGCCAAGTATGCAATTTATCCAAAATATGTTCTACTAATCTTCAAAGTTTATGGACCAAATACAAATACACAAAATCCAAAGGGGTTTCACGCAAAATACTCGTCCTCCACGCATACACGAACATGAGGTGACCTAGCACTAGACTAAAGTGCAAATATGTGAAAGTTCGGATATGAAATGCAAATATTACAAATAAATTACAATTTTAGATGAAAGTTTAAATATCAAATAATAAAAATAAAAAGTCATGGGATGGTTGGTGCAAAATATCCCAAAGTGCACATTGGCAGACTGTCCAAATGCGTTCTCTTAACCGCGTGTGATGAATTCATGATTCACATTCTTTATTCGTTTATTTTATCAAAATTCCCTTTGCAAAATCCTTGTAAATATATATCAAATACAATAAATTAGCACTGTGCATGCATTTTTTAATATCGTGTAATTAACATTCTTTTTGGCCAAAATAAAGAATAAAGAAGAAAATAAAAATAAGAAAATAAGGATGTATTTATACAATAAATGCAGAGTGACCCGAACCCTGAGAGAAGGTAAAATATTGGCTTGATCGACAACGAATAAAGTAGGAGAGATAGGGCCTTATTCATTGTATATATGCATTAATACTCATCATGTATATATCCTTCACCTATTTTTATTTCTAATTAAAATAATCTCAAAATAATTTAATTTCCTTAAATTTGTAATAAAAATGTGATGAAAATAATAAAAAATAATCATAAAATAAGATTGTATACAAATGTACAACACTTATACTTGTATTTATTTATTTTGTAAATAATTTTGTATATATTTCTAATAATTATATAAAATTTAATAAAAATAATAAAACACAAATTAAATTGAAAATACAATCATCTTTTCATTGTACAATTTGCCAAACATGTATATATTGTACAAAACACCTATTTGTTTAATCTCTATAACTAATATATAAAAACCAAATAAAAATGTTTTTATACTCTTTAATATATTTTGTAAATTATAAAATATAAAATTTAATATATTTTTGTAAAAATAATAAAATAAAAACACATCTATATAATATATATAGGTATATTATACCTATACATAATAATATATACTATATATACCATATATTTATTATTAAAAATAGTTAAAAAGCATAAAAATAGTATATTAAATAATAACACTTTTCATGTTTATAACTTTTTATTTTAAAATTATTTACTATTTTTTATTGAATTTCTTTTATTTTGAATATTCTTAAATTTGGATTGGTCGACCCGGGGTTTATTGACCCGGGTCGATCCCCCTTCTCAAAGTCTGACTCGGGCAAGCATTCGCCGGACATGATTTCTCCATATTCTCTCGCATGACTCCGTCCATTTCTTGTCTTGGATTGCAGACCCTTCCCTTCCCTAGGGATTTCTGATCCTCACGGATCCCTAAATAGGTTTGGATCCCCCTAAGGTTTCACACTTTTGTTCGATCTTTCTGGACCCTTGGGACGCCAATAAAACATCTCTTCCCCTCTACTGCGTAGAGTAGCTCGTTCCTCGCCGTTGTTTCTCTCCACCATCGTCTCCAGGGTAGTGATAGGACTCGAGTAGACTTTTCGGAGCTTATATTACAACTGGGTTGAAAGCAGCTCGTACGTAGCTGGAGAAGCCCCACCGCGTTCAACCTTCTTTACCTTTCACATCGGAACTGAGGCCACGACCTCACCTCCACCTATGTTTATCTTCACTGATCACAGTAGCACCCTCAGGTATCATTCTTTCCCTTTCCCTTTTGCTTTATTCACTCGATTGATCCATTTCCGTCGTTAGCCATCTTAGCTCTGACCATCGAGTTGGAGGTCCATTCTCTGCATCTAGTTTTATCGATCCTTCCACCACTTCACCCCCATTTTCTTACGCACCATGATCATCTTTTGACTAGCTTATTGGAGCTGGATTAGGGCGAGACTTCCTTCCATCACTATCGCCAGAAGTCGAACACCATCTCCCTTTTACTTCTTCCTTTTTCAGCTGCCAGTAACCCCTGCTGAGGCTTCGCCCTCCAGTATAGGGTACCTCTGCAGGTTCAGGCGAGATCCTCAGGTGCAAATCGACTCTCCTCTTCAGTGGCAGAGCGCCTCCAAGTGTTGGAGCCCTCTCCACCACATCCAAAGCTTCGCCGCCCCGTCTGGGACCTTTACCCAATGTAGACCACCTCCAAGAAGGTGTTGGACTTCTCAGCCAGCTAATCCGAGCTTTGTAGTGCTAGATATCCTTGATTAAAGTTCAATCGGCTCCCCCTTCTTCATGTTCTTCCATAGCCTTTTGTGTCTGTCGAATATGGAGCACGTTCCCAGATTTGATCTGAACCGTACAATAGCGTCCAAATTTAGGCGTTCAGATTAGGTCTGGGCTAGATCTGACTGCACACCAGCAGCTTTACCTAGGCTGTCAGATCTGCTCAGTAACGGTTGACTAGAACCGCATGCCATCGCTAATTTTCTGCACAGTCAGATCTTTTGCAGAGGCGCATCAGAACTGTCAGAGCCGCATGTGTGCCACATTCCTACTGTGTGTATATTACACTTTCTCCCCTATAGTTTGCTTTATTTCATTTCAGTTTAATAATACTATTTAGTTAAAAACATTTGTAGTTTGGACCTCGTACTTTCATTATTTGCACTTTAGTCCAATTGAGTCAAAATCATGTATGTCCTCACGTGCTTTTTGTAGGTATTTTGCAACCATATGCTTGTGCTTCTAATTGGTTAATGAAATAGAAGAAGTTTTTGGTGTTTGCATTTATTCCTATGTGAAGGTTCTGTCATGTAAAGCACACGATTTCTCTAGGTTATTTGCACATGGGATCCTCGTACTTTTATTACATGTTATTAATTGGTCCCAAGACTTGAAATAATTGCATTTTGGTCCTCTATATGTAGCATTTTATTTTTGTCTTTTATTAATGGCAATAAATAGAGAAAACATTTAAAAATTGCATACAAATTAGATGTAGCTCATGCTAGTGTGTTTTTATTTGTTGTAATTTTTATTTATTATTTTGATTTTATTTAATATTATTAAAAATACAAAAATAGTAGAAAAAAACTCTGTTTGTAGTAGAAAATCCATAAAAATTTGAAAAATTATTCAAAATTCTAAAAATTAGGGTAGCTTTAATTGTTTTAATTTATTTCCAATTTTCATATAAATTGCTTTTATAAAATATAAAAATGTGTAAAATCCTATAAATCTTATAAAATTCATATAAAACCAAGTAAAAAAATCCAAAAAATACGATTTCAGTTCCTATTTGTAGATACTAGGTAGCATACCCGCGCTTCGCGGCGGGATCAAACGACGACAACGAAATTTAATAAATACTATAAAGTTTAATGGTAAATAAATTTAATAATGTATTTAGTAAAAGTGTTTGTCATAGATGTTGATTTTTAAAATAAAACTGTATTGAACGTATAGTTTATGTAAAATTTTTGGGAAGGAAATAATCGGTGCACGAAAGTGTCATATGTATCAAGTCAAAAGGTGAAGTTAACAATTTACATAGGAATTATATGAGATTTAAATAATAAAATAACAGAAAAAAAGTAACTAAAAATAATAAAAAAATTATAAGAGAACAATTGATATAACTTGCATATTTATAACCTATTGTGTTAACATATTTATATATTTGTTTAAGAATTTTAAATAGATTTTACAAAAAATTATGGATTAAATTATTATTTGAATTTATACTTTTATTGAAATTATTATAATAAAAATATTCATTTATTTTTTATTAATATAATAGTTTTAATTAAGTTATTATTTATATAATAATTAATCGATCTATGATTGCTAAAATATACTTTAGTAATCCATAGATATATAAAATGTATAAGAAATACTATGAAAAGATTCCAAATTCAATAGATTGATGGGTATAATTAAAATGAAATCTAATATTTATACGTCACTCTAATCTAAAAAAGATGAAGAAAAAATAAGTTATGTATGTATTAGATTTCAATTTTTTACTATTATATAATTGTATATTACTTCAAAAACTTAATTAATAAACTATTGATATAAGTTTATTTCTATCATTATCATATTCATAAGTTAATTTTTATTTTTATTATTTATTAAATTATTTGTATTACATAATAACTTAAGCATCAATTTGAAATTATTTGCAAAGTATATTTTTAATTACTTTATTATGATATTTATATCTACAAATTTAAGTTTGTTTTAAATTATTTTTTAATTAGTATTGTATTTCATAATTAAATTTGTTTTACGTTATTTTTTTAATTATTATTGTATTTCACAATTTTAACATTACATATAAGTATAATTTAATTTTAGTACAATAATAAAATATCAACATGGATTTTTACACACAATGATTATGAAATTTAAATTTGAATATACTACTAAGTTAAGAAAAATGTAACTTTGGAATAATGGAGAGAGAAAGATGGGAAAGTGGGTAGAAAAGAGAGATAGAAAGTGACGTATTAGTTTTAATATAATAATAAAATATATGCATTGGATTTTACCTACATTTATTACAAATTGGAATTTGAATAAATTGCTAAGTTTGGGAAAATTGTAATTCTGAAATAATGGAGAGAGAAAGATGAGAGAGTTGGTAAAAAGGATAAATAAAAAATGACGAATATTTTCTTAATATGATAATATTTATTTTTATAAAATTTGATTTTTTACTAAAAATCAAATAAGACTTTTGGTTTAATTATATTTATATAATATATTTAAAAAAACCTCAATACATGCACGCCACTCTTTTTTAAAAAATAGAAAAAATCATATAACTTGTAAATTTATAAGATAGTATGCTAACACATTTATATATTTGATTAAGAATTTTAAATAGATTTTACTAAAAAATAAAGGATTAAATTGTTATTTGAATTTATACTTTTATTGAAATCATTATGATAAAATATTAATTATTTTTTATTAATATAGTTTATATATTTGATATTAGTTTTAATTAAGTTAATATTTATACCGTAAACAATCGTTCTATGATTATAAAAATATACATTGGTAATCCACTGACATATAAAATGTATAAGAAATGATTTGAAGAGATTTCAAATCCATTCAATTGATGGATATAATTAAAATGAAATATAATATTTAAAAGTCACCTAATTTAAAGAAAAGATGAGGGGAAATAAGTTAAGTATGTATTATATTTAAAAATTACTATTATTAAATTCTATATCATTTTTTAAAACTTTTATTAATAAACTATCGATAAAAGTATATTATCATTATCATATTCATAAGTTAATTTTATTTTTATTATTTATTGAATTATTTGTATTATAACAACTTAATCATCAATTGAAAATTATTTTCAAATTATATTTTTATTTCATTATTATAAAATTCATATAAACATATTTATGTTTGAGTTAATTGTTTAGGTAATATTATATTTCACATTTGATTGTGTTTTAAACTATTTTCAAATTATTATTATATTTCACATTTTTCAAATCACACATAAATATGATTTGATTTTATTATAATAATGAAATAAATATATATATTTACCTACATTGATTACAAATCTGAATTTGAATAAATTACAAAAATTGGAAAATGCAACTTTACATGATATTTAAAAATTCTACTTTGATAAATATAATTGATATATATGAATATTAATTTAATAAATATAAAGAAAAATATGATATTTGTAATTTTAAATTTAACATATATATTAGAGGAGAGAGAAAAAGATGAGAAAGGGAGAGATATAGTGAGTGGAGAGAGGGAGAAAAAGGGAGAGAGAGAGGATGAATTAGAGGAGAGAGAAAAGATGAGAGAGGGGGAGAGAGACAAATGCATTTGAGAGAGAGAGAGAATGAGGGAGAAAAAGATGGAGAGGAGAGAGGAAGAGGGAGAGAGTGTGAGTGGAGAGAGAGTGAGCGGAGGGGGAGAGTGTGGTCGAGAGCGGGGAGTGAGGGGAGACAGAAGAGAGGAATGACAGGGGAGAGGGAGAGAACGGGGAAGAGAGGGGAGAGAGCCATGTGTCAACAAGATTGGGAGAATACCAGCTTTAGTATGGTTATAGATTTACATGTATTTTCTGATAAGATTAATAACCAGTATTTTTGAACATATTTGGTATTTTATATTAGCAAAAACACTTATGGTTATTCACTGTTTGCTTTATTTCACATTTTTTTATCATTTTTTGAATCCTAAAAAATATAAAAATTCTCCAAAAATTACAAAAACATTAGAAAAATATCCAAAATCCAAAATTATCTTTACTTGAATTTTCTGTATATTTTTAGCCTATTTGGAAAATATAGAAAGAGTATTTTTTTCCTTTTCTCCTTTATTCACCTTATTTTAAAATCTAAAAATTTGGAAAAATTAAAAACCACTAAAAGAAAATAAAAATCCTTTGATTCTTTGAGTCGCCTACCTAGTTTATTAATTATGCTCCTTGTGTTCGACCATGGTTGTTATATCAAGTTAATAATAATAGCTATGCCATTTGCTTGATTTGTTCAACTTCTTTAGTGGTTAAATACATTTCTCAATTTTTGATTCGATTGATTAGGGTGACAACGATGCATTAACTAATCAACTTAACCCGTGATAGCTAGTCGTTTTATCAGAATGTCACTGTTGTCGGGGAGTACGGCTAGGTAGTTAGGATTTTTGGTGGAATCTTGTTTTCTTGTTTGTTTCTTTCTTTTCCTCTTTATTTTCTTTTATTTGTTCATATTTTTCATAACACATTCTCTTGTTTCTTTTTGTGGCGAGGGCCCGCAAAGCAAGGGAGGAAATCTTAGGAGAGCCTACGCACCTGAGCAAGGCATAGGCCGGACATTCTACACCGACCGGTAGAAGAGAGCAATTGATGAATCTGCGATTTGTCATATTTATTCATTTATTTTAGCTTAAAATCCCTTATAAAACACATGGATATAACACTAACTCCATATTCTTACTAACGTGCATCTGTGTGTAAATATTGTACACTTCTTACAAATTTTAACCTAAAATTAATAAAGAAAGAAATAAAGGAAAAATAAAGAAAATAAAATAAAAAGGAAGACTGTATACAAGATGACCCGAACTCCGAGAGAAGATCAAGACTTGACCTGATCGACCAGGAATAAAGTAAGGGGAGATAGGGTCCTTAAGAAGAAAATCCAAAAAAATGTATGTGTGTTGTTGTAAATACTTCCCACTTATTCTGTGTATATCTGTATACAACTGACACTAATTTATTTGTGCCTTAATTGACCTCAATTAAAAAAACTTTCAAAACCAAAGTTGTAAATAAAAATGTGTCCTAATTAATACAAATAATTGCACAATTAAATCATGTACATAATAAAAGCAACCACACTTGGAAAAAGCCACTAAGCACTAATTAAAAGATCAATTCTGCCTTCATATGAACTCATTAAACCAATCTCACTTCCATTGGATTCTAAATTAAATTATCTTTAAAATGACTATGTTTTTTTAATTTTTGGAGTTACGAGTAAAAAATTGGTTTTCTGGGGTGGATTATGCAATTTTCCCATGTATTTTGTAAATATTGTATTTGTATATATTTGTAAATTATTCTTACTAATTATTTAAAATAAAAATAAAAAATAAAAAAATAAAAATTTTAAAACAAAAAAAACTAATTTCCTCATTTACCCTTGTATATAATATCATATATGTATATAGTATAATTATATAGTTGCTCTTCTTAATTAACCACCATAAAATAAAAAAATAAACATTTTTTACTCAAATAAATAAAGTAACGAAAATTAAAAAAAAAGATAATTTTGTAAATAGTTTTATCTCTCTTTATCTCTATCTCATTTCAATTTTCATCCCTCTTATCTCTTTATCCAAAAAAAACAAAAAATTCAAATTTCATCTTCATTATCTTTTCTATTTATATGGCTCCTTCTCCATCATTCCAACTTGATCAATCTTTAGAGAGAGGAGCCCGATCTCTGAGAGAAAATTTCGTCGAGAAAAGTACCTAGCCTCCGAGCCGTCCGGTGACAGTGAGTCGGCCTTCGTCGAGGTGATTACGGTCCATTCTGCTCTTAAGGTGAGATCCACATTTTTATTATTTTTATCTTAGGTTAATCGTAGTTTATTTTGTTGCATTTTAATTCCAACGCCATTTTTTATCTAGATCTTAAAAAAATTCATCACGATTTTGATCCGCTTCGATTCGATTTTTCATTTCACATTCTTGATCTCCTCGCATTCTATTTCTATCGTCCACGATCTCTTAACTCCGACCACGTACGGTGACCGGAGATCGGATTCGAATCTCTCATTTCTGCCGGATCCTCGTTCATTTTTACGAGTTGTAAATAAATAAAAAAACATTTGTTTTCTTTATCCCTCACATTTGTTTTGCAGGACTGTTTACCTATTTTTTTAAAAAAATTAAACAACATTTTTTTCTTTATTCTCCATTCTTATTTACATTTATAAAAAAATATAAAAAAAATAAAAAATAGCAACAGGCAGCGGGGTTGTCACCCCCCGCCGCCATCCTCCAACTCGCTACATCGGCGATCGGTGAGCCAACGCCGCCCGCACCGCTCCACCCGACGTCGCGCCTCCGTGTCGCGCCTCCCGCTCCTGCAACCTCATCTCCCTAGACCTCCTACCAGATTCGCGTCGCCACGCAAGTTTCAGCAGCGCTGCCAGCCCAAAGTGACCGTCCTCCGCCTAGCACCACACCGGCCCGCGTGCGGATCTTTACCAACAGCCGGCGCCGAAGGTCCCTCCGCTCCAGCACGACGCCGCCGCTCCAGGAGGCCCGCCCCGTCGATCTCCATCCGCGACTACGCAAGCGCATCCCCCTTTCCGTCCTCTGCTCGACTTCGCCTGCGCGCGCCTCCCTCGACCTCCAGCGCCCTCCTCCCGCCACGCCGCTCAAAATTTGTGACCTCCAATCTAGAGGTGAAGAAGTCGGCGGCCCGGCCGCCCCTTGCACCCTCCTCATCTGTTTGGCTTGGAAGAGAAGAAACGAACCCTAAGGGGTTTGCATTAAAAATTGGAAAAATTCAAAACAGTCTCTGAAAGTTTTTAAAATCACAAACGCGCCCTTGCACATAGAGATTAGCACACGCGATGCACGTGTAACTTGGGTAATTTACAACTTCTCCCTTTTATTTATTTCTTGTTATTTATTTATGCGAGAACAGTAAATATTTGCAGATCAGTCATAATTATCCAGACATTATCTCTGCATGTGTTTTTCATTAAAAATAAATGTTATTTGTGATCTAAAATTATGCTATGCTTCTGATGTGATTATGTTCCTAGCATAAATGTTTCATTGCATTTTAATTTCATTTATTATTATTACAAAAATAAAAAACATGTCATTTTTCCATGGTTGAAATTTAAAAATTCATAAAAATTCGAAAATAACTCCGAAAATTCCAAAAAAGGGGTAGTTTTATTTCATTGTCTTTTAATTTGTTTGCAAATTTCACGCACTAATTCCTTATAAAACTCAAAAAATAGAAAAATACTAAAAATCTTATAAAATTCATAAAAAATTCTACAAAAATAAAAAAATTGTCATTTTAGTTTTCGTTTGTAGATAGTTGCTTCTACTTTAACATAAAATTAATTGCCAGGAGTTTTGGGCACTTAAAATATTTTTAAGTTGCAAATTACTCCAGGCTGTTCATAATTTTGCATTTTCTCATTATTCTATTTTTAGGAAAATACAAAACATCTGAAAATTCCGCAAAAATTCCCAAAAACATTTCAAAACTTTTAAAACCCAAAATATTTTCTATGGATTTTTCTGAGCATTTTTTGGCATAATTGAAAATGGAAAAAAAAGAGAGTTGGTGTACATATTTCTTGTGCCTGTGCATATTGTTCGTTCTTTGAAAATAAAAATTGCAAAATCACTAAAAATTTGAAAATCAAAAAATAAAAAAAAATACAAATAAAAAATTAAAAAAAATAAAAAAGGAAAAAATAAAAAAACCCAAGGATAGTATCCTTTGAGATTCCTTTTTTTTCTTACTTGATTTTCAATTAATTGAATAACCCTTGAGATTTGTAGCCTCCCTGAGTTCAACCATGTCCGATATACATGTTAATAAGTAGCAAAAATAAAAAAAATTGTTTATCACAGGTTTTTGGGGATATCAACAACTTTCATTTATCAATAATTTCTGTCCTCAAGAAAAACGTGTCAACAAAATGGTGCCGTTGCCAGGGAGGCACGACGAGGGTAGATAGATTTCTCTTTTGTCCTACTATTCTTGGTTGTAAATATCTGTTTACATTTTGGCCATTCATTTAATTGTTTATATCCACTGCATTCGTTTCATTTTCTCATATTTGATAATCGTGTTTCTTACACATTCTCTTTTCTTTTTCTTACGAGGACCCGCGGAGTGAAGGAAGTGATCTTAGGAGAGCCGAAGCACCCAAGCGACGTGGAGGCGGCTTGATTCTTCACCAAGCCACATGATAGCGTGAGAAGAGGAGAAGACGAATTGAAAGAGACGAAAGAGAGAGAGAGAGAGAGAGAGTGTGTTTTTCTTTTCTAGCATTTGAACTCTATAAACGGACATTCATTTATTGCGGGGTCTGTTTCGCCAAATGCTGGTGCACTTGGGGGACCTCACCGGTTTTGTTTTCATTGCCTTATTTTTCTTTGTTTCCCGCGGATTTCGTGAACTACCTCTTGATTGCTTTAATTAATTTGGTTGAGACAGGTAATTAATTAGGTCCAAACACCCTAAACAAGAATTTATGTGCCTATAGAGTAGAGTGTAATTTGGACTTAGTCAAATTAACTTGTTCTTTCCCGTTAATAGAAGTTATCATCTAGGATAGTTCACTTGCATCATATAGGTTAGTTTATTTTTCTGTATTTAAATTCTACGCGGATCACTTGCATGTAGAGTGCTTACGACAAGGTACACATCTCTAACCCCTGCATGCATCATCGTTTTTAATCGTGCATTGACATTTTCGATCTCCTTCCTCATTTTTACTCACATAAGTTAAAAAGGAATTTGGACACTCGGTAGACGATTCGTTGAATATACTTAAACCAATTGATAATTGCCTAAAACTTGGGACTGCTAAAGAAAACTCGACCTTAAAATAAATATAAGGAAAAATCATTGTTTTGGGTAGAGTAACCCCCTCATTGTATTCGTTTTAACTTGCTCGCGTACACACTAAGGTTAGTGTCCAAATCCCATAATTCAACCTAAGTGTTTGCACAATTCTTTTGATTATCACCTAAGTCTAAAAACAGACAAGTTTAAGAGACCGAACCTTCACGGTCTTCACATTGCGTTGAGTTGGTGAATTGGGGCTTCGTATTGTGTTTGATTGCTTGTGTGCATACTAGATCCTGTTGTGCATTTGCACCTTTTTCTCCATATATTTTGACTTGACCCCCGTGCTCTCTCATCTTTTGTTTCGAAGATGACCAACTGGAGTTATTTTAATTCGATCTTCGCAGATGCCTCGTACCCTCCAGTCGATCCACCTTCCCTTTTCCAGGAGGATCTTCCTCCTGATTTTTGTGCATATCTGCCTAACCCATTATTTCAGGAGTCAGAGGACTTTGATTCTCACCCACCCTCATTCAACCTACCCAATGCTGGGATTTTGGAGTCACCTTTCATGGTTTCCACACTTAAGACATTGAATCAGATGATGGAGCATATGAATTCGAGGATTTCAAATCTATTTAACATAAATGAGAGCCAGAATGCTGCTCCACTATTTGAGGATATGGTTCACTGGAGGATAATCATGAGAGCTTGAAATCACCTAAAATACAAAAAAAATGAAAAAATTTCAAATATCTGAAAAAAATTCGGGAGACACGTTTGTGATTCAATTTGTGATGAGAGGACCCAAATGCCCGATCATTTACCCACATGGCCATGTCCCAACCTTGACCCGAGGATGCTACTGTACAGACTGCTCTTGGTAATCCTCGTGTATATGTTGATTCCGATCTCCTCCCTTGTATGGAGGAGGTCAATAAATTCAAAAAGATGTTGACTGAACCCGAAGTGGTGACCACCCTTCATGAGATAATTAAAGCCCCACTTCAATAGGCCATGACATATTTATCTACTCCTCAACACAAGAAAAGAAAGTGAAGGAGAAGATCTGAGCATCACATCTTGACCATGGCCACTGCCTACGCCCTTTCTCACAAACCATATTTTAATGGGAACACGGCCACACCTCTTGTGAGTTGCTCCATATCTGAATATTCTTGTGATAACACTCTCCTTGACGGTGGTTCATCAATTAATATAATACCCTTCTTTATGGTACAATATCCTCATCTTGGGCCTCTCAAGAAAACCAGGATGATAGTTCAATTTGCTAATGGATATATTAAGAGGTTGAAGGGTATTCTAGAAAATGTTGTCATTCTTATTAAGGGCATGAAATTCATTTCTGATTTTGTCGTATTGCCCATGACCTACACCTTTGTAGAGAACCCTCCAATCATCCTGGGACAGCCTTCCCTCGCCTCTGCGGGAGACATTATTAATTATGGATCAGAAGAGATTCACTTTCGTTCTGATGTAGGGAACGATGTGCTGATCACTACACCCACTACTGACTAAAGACCTGCATCCCATGAGCGTGTGACTGTGTTAGACAACCCCAAGGACTTTGACCATGATGATACTACCAGAGACTTTTGTTGTATGATGGATGATACTGAGACCTGAGAATTCCTCTTCAAGGAGGAGGACTCGGAAAGCATAGACCTTGGAGTTCCCTCTTCTGGTACGTGGCGATGCATTGATGACATCCACGGACTTTACACGATAGACACCCTGGAGCGGAAGGTAGACTCTGAGACTAGACATGATGATCATGATTTGACTACTTTCACTGATAAGTTCGTTGCTATTCACCCTGATTCAGATGAGACCGATCAGGCCAAATTTGGTTTGATTGTTTTTGTAAAGGAATTTGGGCTTTTTGATAAAGATGATGATCCGGTAGAGGCTCGTCAGGATGAAATTGATCCTACTTTTTCTGATAATGATTTCGACCCATTTTACTTTGATGTTTGCGAGACTTCCCAGGAAGGACATGACCACACTACTTCCAATAACCGGTTTAGGCCAGCACAATCTCAAACCACTAAGGATACATTCTTGGTCGATCCTACTCAGTTTATGTCTAATGATGATCCCAATATCAACCTACACCTTGTGAAATCCATACCTCAGCGGTCCCACAAGAAGGTTCGTTTTCGACCTTCTTGCCTTTGTACATCCACTCCTCTTGTATATCCTTTCATTTCACTCTTTCTTCTCCCGTTTTATCATTCACCCCTTTTCCGTGTGTATATATGCTATACTTAGGATGTGCTTTATCCTAAGTATAAGGGGGTGAAGGTTTTGTGTTGTTTATATTCATCCTGTTTATCACCCTTGTTGTTGCCTATACTTAGGGATACTCTACCTTAAGTATAGGGGGTGATGTTGCTCTTATCGTATCTTGTTGAGTCTGTACATTCTCTTCATCGGTTTTCCCCTTTGTACGCTCTACTATACTTAGGATTACTTGATCCTAAGTATAGGGGGGGATTACCAACTTCTCTTCTTTTTATCTTTTCTTTGAGTCGTTGTAGCATAGGAATCTTTTCACCTTTCTATACTTAGCACGAGTTATGTCTTCCTTTGTCGCTCTCTCATCACTATGAGGACATAGTTCAAGCTAAGTATAGGGGGATGTCGTATATATTGTATATATACTTTAGACATAACTCGTACTTTTAAATATGTTTATTTGGGGGGAGGATATGTATATAATTTTGTAAAATCCACGTATGTTAAAAAAAAAATAAAAAACAAAAAACAGAAAAAACAACAAAAAAATAAAAAAAACAAAAAAACAACAAAAAACAAAAAAAACAACAAATTTTTTTATATATTTTACTAACCCTTTTCCCTTTTTGAAAAAAACTAAAAAAATTACAAAACCAAAAAATCTATAAAACTTGCATAATTAAAAAAAACTTTCTTTTGCATCTGCATTGTTCTAAAAAAAAATCTCTTTGCATTGTGCATATTTTCTTGCATTTGCATGTGTATTTTTCAGGATAGTATTGACACTTAAACTATGTTTGGAATAAAATTGAAGAATGGAGCTTAGTTGGACCTTAATCCACCTAATTCTCAGAGGAACTTCACTGAGAAATAGGATTTTAGAAGCTTTAGGTATTTGACTTAATTCTTTGAGTTCCACATGACAATGTTCAGTATTTGACTCTTAATGTCTAACCTGGTCTCTTCATTTTGGGTACAACTCTGGAATAGGGAATTAATTTGTACTCTCGCACTATGCACTTATCTCATCTCAGACGGGTGTTGGAAGACGGTGTGAGTTTCTTTTCTGGTAGCGTGGAAATCTAAAGACCGGAGTACGGGTTGAAATAAAGCTTCGGAAAAGGAATGGACGACTGGGCATAATTTTTTCTAAGACCCCAAAACATATACGAAAATAAAAAGATTCTATATCCGTATGGGCACAACAAGATCTAAGTAGAACCACAAAAAATCGAAATACAAAGAAGCCACTACCAAATAAATATCTGACCAAAAAGGTCCAAGCATCAAGAAAACCTGCAGATCTTGGTGGAGACTCGGCTACACTAGCTAGCTTCACAAGGAGAGGTGACTACACTGGCCACCCTCCAGTTCTTTTCTCCTCCTTCTAACTTCTACCCCTATTCGATTGTGAACACAACACGATAGACCTTAGAAGGAAATACCTGACTCCTCGAGGATGAGTTACAAGAGAGGAGATTTACATGGTAGTCCGACATTCTGGATGGGAAGAGCTAAAACCTTTCACAAACATCAGTAGATTGTTCATTGTTCATAGGGTATGCTTTGGGAAGAGGATTGATCTAAGATGACTTCTGAGCCGAATCTATGACAATGATGTGCAGAACTTGAAGGCTGTCGATTTTAAAATTCTAAGTCTCATAGAAGTTCTGATGCACTAATAATCCAAAGGTCTGACAGAGCTCCAAACTACAATTTTATGAAGATAAGTTTAATACTCAATATTGTCCTACTTTCTTTATTTTACCTTTTTTTCTTTTTCTTCACTTATTCTTTCAAATAAGTGTTTGCTAAGGGACCAGCAAAGGTAAAGCAGAGGGGGATGATGAATCTGCGATTCGTCATCTTTATTCATTTATTTTATCTTAAAATCCCTTATAAAACACCTGCATATAACACTTACTCCATATTCATACTAACTTGTATCTATGTGTAAATATTGTACACTTCTTACTAATTTTAACCTAAAATAAATAAAGAAAGAAAGAAAGGAAAATTAAAGAAAATAAAATAAAAAAGGAAGACTGTATACAGGCTGACTCGAACCCCGAGAGAAAGTCAAGACTTGACCTGGTCGACCAGGAATAAAGTAGGGGGAGATATGGTCCTTAAGTAGAAAATCCAAAAAAATGTGTGTGTTGTTGTAAATACTTCTCACTTATTCTGTGTATATCTGTATAAAACTAACACTAATTTATTTGTACCTTAATTGACCTCAATTGAAATAACTTTCAAAACCAAAGTTGTAAATAAAAATGTGTCCTAATTAAAAAAAATTATTGCACAATTAAATCGTGTACAGAATAAAAGCAACCACACTTGGAAAAAGCCACTAAGAACTAATTGAAAGATCAATTTCGGCTCCATATGAACTCATATTAAACTAATCTCACTTCCATTGGATTCTAAATTAAATTATCTTTAAAATGGTTATGATTTTATAATTTTTGGAGTTCCGAGTAAAAGGTTAGATTTTCGGGGTCGATTGAGCAATTTTGCCATGTATTTTATAAATATTGTATTTGTATATATTTGTAAATAATTATTATTAATTATTTAAAATAAAAATAAAAAATAAATAAAATAAAAATTTTAAAACAAAAAAACTAATTTGCTCATTTACCCTTGTATATAATGTCATATATGTATATAGTATATGTATATAGTTGCTATTCTTAATTAACCACCAAAAACAAATAAAAAAGTAATATTTTTTATTCAAATAAATAAACTGATGAACATTTAAAAAATTAGATAATTTTGTAAATAGTTTTATCTCTCGTTATCTCTATCTCATTTCAATTTTCATCCCTCTTATCTCTTTATCCAAAAAAATTCAAAAATTCAAATTTCATCTTCATTATCTCTTCTATTTATATGGCTCCTTCTCCATCATTCCAACTTGATCAATCTTTAGAGAGAGGAGCTCGATCTCCGAGAGAAAATTTCATCGAGAAAAGTGCCTAGCCTTCGAGTCGTCCGGTGTCAGCGAGTCGGCCTTCGTCGAGGCGATCACGGTCCATTTCCGCTCCTAAGGTGAGATCCATATTTTTCTTATTTTTATCTTAGGTTAATCGTAGTTTATTTCGTCGCACTTTAATTCCATCATCATTTTTTATCTAGATCTTAGAAAAAAAATTTCATCACGATTTTGATCCGCTTCGACTCAATTTTTCATTTCACGTTCTTGATCACCCCGCATTCTATTTCTATCGTCCACGATCTCTCAACTCCGACCGCGTACAGTGTCCGGAGATCGGATTCGAATCTCTCGTTTCCGCCAGATCCTCATTCATTTTTTTAAATTGTAAATAAATTAAAAAAACATTTGTTTTCTTTATCCCTCACATTTGTTTTGCAGGATAGTTAAAAAAATTAATTTTTTTATTTATGTTTACATTTCCTATTTTAAAAAAAATTAAAAAAAATATTTTTCTTTATTATTCATTCCTATTTACATATTTTAAAAATATAGAAAATAAAAAATAGCAACAGGCAGCGGGGTCGTCACCCCCCGCCGCCATCCTCCATCTCGCCACAGCGGCAACGGGTGAGCCAGCGCTGCCCGCGCCGCTCCACCCGACGTCACGACTCCGTGTCACGCCTCCCACTCCTACAACCGCATCTCCACCGACCTCCTGCCAGATTCGCGCTGCCGCGCAAGTTCTTGCAGCGCCGCCATCCTTAAGCGACTGTCCTCCGCCTAGCACCGCACCGGCCTATGTGCGGATCTCCACCAATAGCCGACGTCGAAGGTCCCTCCGCTCCAGCGCGACGCCACCGCTCCAGGCGGCCCGCCCCACCGATCTCCATCCGCGACTACGCCAACGCGACCCCCTTTCCGTCCTCCGCCCGACTTCGCCCGCGCACGCCTCCCTCGCCCTCAAGCGCCCTCCTCCTGCCACGCCGCTCCAAGTCCATGACCTCCGATCTGGAGGTGAAGAAGTCGGTGGCCCGGCCGCCCCTTGCTTCCCCCTCATCTATTAGGCCTGGAAGAGAAGAATGAACCCTAAGGGGTTTGCATTAAAAATTGGAAAAAATTCAAATCAGTCCATGGAAGTTTTTAAAAGCACAAACGCGTCCCTACACATATAGCTTAGCACGCGCGATGCACGTGCAACTTGGGTAATTTACAACATATCCCTTTTATTTATTTCTTATTATTTATTTATGCGAGAACAATAAATATTTGCAGATCAGTCCTAATTATCTAGACATTATCTCTGCATGTGTTTTTCATTGAAATAAATGTTATTTATGATCTAAATTTGTGCTATGCTCCTGATGTGATTATCTTCCTAGCATAAAATTTTCATTGCATTCTAATTTCATCTATTATTATTAAAAAATAAAAAACATGCCATTTTCCTTGGTTGAACTTCAAAATTTCATAAAAATTCGAAAATAACTCCGAAAATTCCAAAAAAATAGGATAGTTTTATTTCATTGTCTTTAAATTTGTGTGCAAATTTCACGCATTAATTCCTTATAAAACTCAAAAAAATTGAAAAATTTTAAAAATCTTATAAAAATCATAAAGAAATCCTACAAAAATCTAAAAATTATCATTTTCAGTTCTTGTCTGTAGATAATTGCTTCTACTTTCTTATAAAAATAATTGTTAGAAGTTTTTGGCACTTAAAATATTTTTAAGTTGAAAATTACTCCAGGTTGTGCATAATTTCACATTTTCTCATTGTTTGATTTTTTAAAAAATACAAAAGCATCTAAAAATTCCACAAAAATTCTCAAAAACATTTCAAAACTTTTAAAACCCAAAAATATTTTCTCTAGATTTTTCTGAGCATTTTTTGGTGTAATTGAAAATTAGAAAAAAAGAGTTGGTGTGCATATTTCTTGTGCTTGTGCATGTTGTTCGTTCTTTGAAAATAAAAAAATGGCAAAATCAAAATCACAAAAAATTTAAAAATCAGAAAATACAAAAAAATTAGGAAAAAATAAAAAGAAAAGAAAAAAAATCACAAAGACCAAGGATAGTTACCCTTCGAGATTCATGTTTTTCTCTTAATTGATTTTCAATTTATTGAATAACCCTCGGGATTTGTAGCCTCCCTGAGTTTGACCCTATCCGCTATATAGGTTAATAAGTTGCAAAAATAAAAAAATTGTTTGTCACGGGTTTTTTGGGGATAGCAACGACTTTCATTTATCAATAATTTCCGTCCTCGAGAAAATCATGCTCGACAACAATCGAGGAGAAGAAGGAGACTATTAGAATTTATTTTCTCATTTCATTTTCACAAACTTGTAATAATTGTTAGAGACTTTGGACACTCTTATTCGAGGTCTGTTTCGCTGAGTGCTGGTGCACTCGGGGGACGTCACTAGGTTTTCTTTGCCATTTTCATTGCCTTTATTATATTTTTTTCATGGATTTGAGTTTTTTTGACTTTATTTTACTTTGTTTCTATGTGTGAGCCCTAAACTTAGGCTTTTATCTGGTTGATCCATGTAGTGATTAGGTCCGAACGCCTAATAGAATATTTGTTCCTATAGAATCGATTAGACATAGTCAAATAATTTTTTAATGATTTGGATTTGAGACCGCATGTCGAGAGAGGTCACATACATCACTAGTAGGACCCGTTGTAGCGGTCACTGAGTGGCATCAAAGAACGGATCTTGATCTCACTTCTAGATAGTTAACAACTTGTTCTTCCCGTAATAGAAGTTACTATTTAGGGTGATTTCTTCATGCATCACATATGTAGTTTATTTTCTGTCTTTAAATTTATGTGCGGATCATATTGCATGTAGACTGATGGAGCAAGGTACGCCTTCTATCTCGTGTATGCATCATGGATTTCATTGCTCATTAGCTTTTTCATCTTCCCCCCCTATTTTATTGTACTTATGAATAAAAGGAAATTGGAAAATTGGTTAGACATGTATTTATTCAAAAATGTCAAAAAAGTGATAACCCAATAAAATCAGGACTGCTAAACAAACTTGACCTTAATATAAGCGTAAAGATCACATTCATTATTTTGGGGAGAGTAACCCCCTCATTGTTTGAATTTACTTGCAGAGTAAGCAAGAGACGAACACTAGGATAGAGCAAAGCTTGGATTATCTTTTAGACTACTGATTCTATAAAAAATGATTAGCTACTTCTTAGTGAGGGAATACGAGTAGCCAGTCAACGATCCGTATTTCCTTAATAGAGTGGGTGGTTTAAAGGACTCTGTATAAGTTTCGTCCTTAAGTAACGAGTAGTCATTTTATAATCCATACTTACACCCATATTATCTGAAAGTAGGTGCAACTAATCCTAAGAATTAGACCAGTCTTTAGGGAAATATCAGCACCTAACAGCTAGCTAACTCTTTTCTAAGACTGCATTATCACTAAACTTTAAAATAGAAAATATTACCGACCAAGATCTCACGCTCATCATTGTGTTGAGTTGGTGAATTGGTGGTTTGATTTCTCATCATTGTTTTCAGCCCAAGATCTACTCTTCACTACTCCCCACATTACGATGATGGGAAGGAAATCTCTTAGGATACCTTTGATGGCACCACTTCACAACATACCTGTCCATCCATTTAAGGAGGTTCATGAGAGCTCAGACCTACTCTCGGAACCCAAATATTCCACCTCCTTCTTCTTCGACCTTCCCCACTCACATCTAAGGTACAACAACCAAAGCAGTCAGAGCAGATATTTGTTGACTTGGTTACACCTGAGGTCCGCTCTTTTTCCTTTTTAGAGTTTGATGAGATGGCCCAAGAGAAGACAAACGACGAGCATCCAGATTCAAGATGTGTTTTATCAGGCGACGATCAACAACACCCACATGGCATCCGAAGAGGCTATGTAGAGACAAATTCGGGACCACGGTTTGCTTATGATAGAGGTGAGGTGGGAGTTGACTCAGATGAGAGATAGGCGAGTAGACGCAAGATATGGAAAACTCGGTGGTAGAGAGATTCCTAGACATGAGGATCGAGAAGATAACAGATTCTAAGAGGAGGTTTATGATCCAAAGAGACTTTTGCACACCATGAGAGCATTGCACAACCTTGGTGCAACTTTCACCCACAAGTGGATTTAGTTGCTTGTCATTCTTGATGATTTTGAGCTACGATCCCAAACGATTCAGTTATTGCCCAAGTTCCATGGGCACGCCATCGAGGAATCTCATCTACATCTCCAGGAATTTGAGATGATTTGCATCACAATCCACGATAGGATGGTGGACGAGGACACGATCAAGCTGATAGCCTTCTCATTTTCCTTGGTTGACAGAGCAACCTACTGGCTGAAGCATTTGGGGAGGGTTGTTACCACCTGGGAGCAGTTGAGGATCGAGTACCTTAACAAGTACTATCCACTCGGTCGGACGAATGCAGCACGTGCCATGATCAATAATTTCACCATGATCCCAAATGAGCAGTTCCATGAGGCTTGGGATTGTTTTAAAGAAATCATTGATAGGTGTCCACATCATGATATTAGCAAGCCCAACTTAGTCTAGAGTTTCTTTGTGGGCTGACACCTGAGGTGTAGCGCCTAGTCAATGACTCTAGTGGAGGGTCCTATTTTCCAGCGATGAGGACTAGGTCTGGGACATCTATGAGGAGATGGTTGAGAACTATGTTGTGATGACACATACTTGTGTATACACTTATGGGAAGCTTTCCCCCCAAGCATTGTCACACCACAAAGTTTCATGTATAGAGGCAGGTCCATCTTCATCTTTAGTAGTTGCAGCACTAGTAGAGTAATCAGTTGTGGACATGGGCATTATTAGCAAGAAGTTGACTGCGCGGAGACTATAGGGAAGAAGACATGTTAGGGCTAGATAAACTCGATAGGATTGATGAGATGGCCCAAACTATAAGTGACCTCAAGACACAGATCATGTGTTTTCAAGAGGCATAGATGGATTCTTTGATACAGTCTAGGTCAAACGCTGATAAGGGGAGCTGATCATCACAACTGTCCACCTCATATAGAAATATTCACCATATTCAGGTGGAGCACATTCAGCAAGGCCCCCAGTACTGAAATACCCTAAATTACCCTTCTTAGTTCAAACGAATTAATGATTAAATTTATTGTGTTTGTTGCACTCGAGAAAAATCGGATTTATAAAAAACCACTTTGGTTAATATATTAAGTGATATCGAGCGGTAATTTTTATTACTTAGGCAAGCCCAAGGTCGAACTCAGGGAGGCAACTTTCTCCTTAGATTAATTTAAAGTCGATCTAGATGCCAGGTTTTCAGGAGAATAATTTTTATGGGTTTTTATGCAATTAAAATGCAAAATCAATTCAGATCAAATTCATGGGTTAAAATATAAATTATGATCAGATTAAGTCCAAAAAACTCAAACTTGTCCAGAATGTCAATTATGATGAAATGAAGCTACCCTAATTTTTTGGAATTTTTCGACTCTAAATGAATTAACTATGAACTAAATATGAATGCAGGATGGTTTTCGTAGAATTAATTTTAACAAATAACAAATTAAATTATTTTCAGAAACTAAATTATCAAAGATGACTCTATGTGAAATGAATCCAAGAAAATTACTAGAGCCTAAAAACAATTAATTTTTGACTTATTAAAAATCAATTAAACGAAACACCAATTAATTTATTTGGACCTTGATTTACATGCAAATGATATGATTTCTGGGCACAAAATAAAACTACTCGAACTCTACCTATTGTGATTTCTTTGTAATTTTTGGAGCAACAATCGATTTAATAATCAATTAAAGGAAAACAGTGGTAAAAGTATGCTCTTTTTCAGTAAAATAATTATATTAAATAACTTGAAGCTTACAAAAATATAACAAGCATTTACAATGATAAAGCCTAAGATGTTCTACAATATGCAATTTTTGGAATGACAAAATGATGCTAAGTGGATGTTGAAATAAATATGTAAACATAGGGGTATGGATACAATACAAAAACAAAATTGATAAAAATTAAATATGCTGATAGGACTTTTGTGCAATTACCTAGACTTTAGGGGCTGATTATGCAATTATTCCAGAAAGACACGGGCCTCGCACGTGATCGAGTAGGTGGGGACGTACACGCAATTGCTTGGAAGTTGGAGGGGAGTTATGCAATTTCCAAGAAGCACGTGCCATGGGGGGTAAGGCAAGGAGGATGTACACTCAGAGGAGCTTTCTTATAGATACGGAGAAAGGCAAGGGGGTTCCTGGCAACTTACCCCAACCCTCACATGCTAGGCACGTGAGGTGGGTTTGAAGCCTGCGATGCTAGTGCTCATGGCCTTGGAAGGCGGCTGGAAGGCTAGCTTGTTGGCGAGCTAGAGTAGGCGTACGGGATACGATGGAGTCATAACGGGGTTGCGGCGAGGCGCTGGCGAGCTGCTAGGGCTCAAGGTGTTAGGTTACGCCGCCACTAGTGAGTTCTCGTAGCTAGAAAGGGCAGACGCAGCGCGAGGTTGGAAGGAGGTGGCACGCGGGCGGCAGCCCGCTGCTAGAGCGACGAGGAGGGGATGGCTGTTGGAGTGGGTCGGTTATGGGCGGAGGTAGTCAGGCATGCGAGCGGACTGCATGGCCTAGGCTGGCGTTCTGGAGCAGGCCAGCGAAGGAGGGGCACGACTGTTGGCGGAGGCAGTCGGGTGAACGGGCATGCTTAAAGTACCTGCAATGAAGAATAGAGATCGAGCCAAGCCCGATTACAGTGGAGGAACGAAGAAGAGAAGAGTAAGGGGGAGATGCGATTCACAAAAGGATCCCCTGTTGCAAACATGGGATTCTCATACATTTGTTTAGTGGAGCTAAATGAGAGACTAATTAATTCATGAAACCACTCCGAAAATTTCATTAAAAATTACCATTGGATTCTCCATGGGTTGTTTATATGTTGATATGCAACTAATTTTGCGATTTGATGAGTGGATGAAGGTGTGGAGAAGAGATAGAGAGAAAATAAAGAGAGGGGAGAATGAAGCAGAGATGAAGAAGAGGAGATCAAGAAGAAGAAGAAATCCATGGGGAAAGAGATTAGAGAGATATACCTGAGTTTGGAGGAAGTACCTGGGGTGTGACCGGAGCAAGGGCTCCACCGGGGTCTTCGCTCGGAGGTAGACGACCGATCTACCGAGCTCATCAGGCATCATGTGATGCCCGCAACGATGAAGAACGAAGCTTCACCGGATCTCACCTAGGAGAAGGGTCATCGTTGCTCAATGGGAACTCCCAGAGCTGTCACCTACAGGATCTCAGAGATGGGCCTCTCTCCACTCGAATGGTAGATACTGGAGCAGATGGAGGCCATCGCCCTTTTAAGACCGATGTGAGGAGGAGTGGGCGAGCGGAGGAGGTGGAGGTCGTGGGTGGATGGAAATAGGGAGATCGTGGAGAGGGGAAGGGCGCAGGAGTGGAAGAGGTGCGACACGTGGGTCGACGTAATGCAGGCGGTTGTGTGGAGGCAACGTGTGATGCGGAAGAGCGCGACGTGCGACATGGGAGAAGGGGAGGGGAAGGTCACGTGCTGCGCACGTGACCAGATGGAGAGGAGGGATGGCGCCACGTAACGTGTTAGGATGTGGCCACATGGCACCTATTATTATTATTATTATTTATTTTTAATTTAATTTTTTTAAATAAATAATTTAAAAAAGTAAATATAGGCAACACATGGCTGGTCTAGGAGTTGCCACATGTCGCTCCCAAAAAAATCGAAATTAAATGTAAAGAAAAATCGAAAATAAATATCCAAGAGGTCATATCTAAAAGTGGTCAACACGAAAGTTGCTCGTCTTGACGAGATCTACAACTTTTTGAAGGGCCAAAAATCAAATGAAATCATCTATATAAAGTTTATTTTTGGGTGGTACCTTATAGGTATAAAATACCACATTTTTGCCTTTTGCATTTTTTTGTCATTTTTAAATAAGAGAAAAATCGAGATAAGAATAGAGAAAATATGAAAGGAATATTTATAATTTAATCTATTTTTTGGATTTTTAATAATTAAAAAGTAAAAGGATAGAATACAAGGGCATTTTGGTCAATATATACAATATACAATAAGGGCCCAAAACCCAAGTTTTGCATACGATCTGATTTCCATGAAATTAGTTTTGTTTTGAAGGTCTTTGAATGTATATTACTTTAAAAGTGAGTAAACCTAAATTGGACATTGTATGAGAGAGCTGTGTGTATTTTAAGGCGCACAGATTCAAACTTGGACTTGGGTTTTATTGGTCAATTTTACAAGTTAGTATTTTTTTGATATTTTTCTTTAATTAGTGTTAGTAAAATATACACTATAAAGTTAATTTTATTGTATTTGGAGTTAGTTTAAAATGTATACAAATAGGTGATTTTGGCTAATATACAATGAATATTTACAAGTGAATTTGGCTCCTTATTTAATGCAAATATGAATGCTAAAATGCAGGTATCACTTATGCATGCATGAATGCTAATTATGCATTATAAGTGGAAATATGCAGCTAATTACTCGAGAACAAAGATTTATTTTCAACTTTTAGAGTGATGAATCACAGATTCATCAAGTACTAATTGCCACCACCAACTTTACCAGACACACAGATGGTGGTATATCAAAGTGATCAACCATTGACGTCCCTTCCCGCACTTTCGCACGAGCAGACGAAGCCATTGATGGAAGTCAATGGGATTTGGTATTCCCAGTACCAGTAGCAGCCCGGTATCCACCGTGATCACCAAGGTTTCAGATGGTCCACTAGAGGTGCTCAGTCCCAGCAATAACCTCTGATAACCAAGATTTCTCAAGGTTTGTATAGTCTCACAAGGCAAGACCGTAGTCGGTGTATTGTCTGCTCAAAGAACCTCATTTAATCAGCAATCAACCCACGGATAAATAAAGAAATGAATGTCAGTTAAAATCTATTATTCTATACAACTAAGTGTATAACAAGTAAGTATGTCGAGGTCGAACCGTAGAGAGCAAATCTGTTAGCCTACTATTATTGCCAATCAAAGCACAATATGTATAACATGTCATTCATTATGTTTTTGTGGGATAGTAATTTTATATTTTTTATGGATTTTTGTTTTTATAATTTCCGTTTGTTTTTTATTTTATATTTTTATGATTTCTTTTTATATTTTTAGATTTTTTATATTTTCTTTCTCTTTTAATATGTAATAGAATATAAAGTCCATATATGCCATACTAGATAATATATATAAATAATAATAAAAGTAAATAGAATATAGATAATAAATTGTTTTTGGATTTTATATACTTTTATAGTGTTCTTGGGAATTTTCTGTAATTTTTACTAGTTTTTATGGATTTTTAAAATAAAAAATATCCCAAATCAAGGAATTAATAAATATCTAAATTGATTTGAATTCTAAAATTAGGAAATAAAATCCAACTTAAGTTAATTTTTATATATAGATAATATATAAATAAAATTAAGGAACATAAAACATATTTTTTTGGATTTTTATGTGATTTCTTAGATTTTTTATGAAGGATTTTGGGGTTTTTAAATTTTTAGGAGTTTTCTATTATCATTTTAAACGATTTCCATTATAAATGATTTAATAAATGAAATTCAAGCACCAAAAATCATAAACTAACAGGGGCATAACTACAAATAAAATAAAGTCCTTGGGAGCAAGTGCAGTTTTTCCAAAAATATAAAACATATTTAAAATTTTATTGGACTGCACATGAGCTGAGCTAGACAGGACCAAAAAGCAAATAGAAAGAAGTACATGGGCCTATATGCAAAATGTTTATTTTTATTTAAACTACATATTTTATTTACAAGGCTAATTGATAAATACATAAAAAGGTATGGGAGGATCTGCAATTTACCCCTCATAGGCTCTAGTAAACGGTTCGATGTGCCTCACATATGCACGTGGCGACAATCTAACGATGCGTGACTGTTCGTGCTAGACGTCTGTGATTAGATCACAAAAGGTGGTCGAATGGTTGAGGCTCTGGATGATTTGATGTCTACTGCTCCCCGTGAAGAACATCCCCTGATGAAATGGTTCTGGATGCGTCAGGTAGAACATGGAAGAGGCCTTCCATAAGGCTCCTTCAATCGGGCCTATCAACCTCCTCCGGCCTCTAATCAAGCCACTGAAGTTCTCGTGACGATCCTGGACGGCATCCACATTGATTGGCGGACTCAACATTGTCTGGGGCTCGCTAATCAACCCTGGAGATCAGTTGTTCTTGAGTGATTCAGGAACCTCAAAGCAACCCTAGATGGGGCCCTTCGTAAGCGATTCCTAATCAACAAACTCGGGGGTCGAGGGCAAAGTGCCTCGACCCGGTTAGGTGTGGAATAGGCGAGGAGGGGTGTAGGCGGCGAGGTCTCTGAAAAGGTGGCAGAGGGAGACCTCGATCTCCAGATCGTGCAGTATCTAGGTGAGTGGAGCGTGGGAAATGGTGAAGAAGCGTAGGGGAAAGGTGTGGAGATGATATGTGCGGCAGAGGTCGATCAAGCACCTGTGGATGGGTTCACTG
Source organism: Ottelia alismoides (assembly GCA_037367405.1). Classification (NCBI taxonomy): domain Eukaryota; kingdom Viridiplantae; phylum Streptophyta; class Magnoliopsida; order Alismatales; family Hydrocharitaceae; genus Ottelia; species Ottelia alismoides. Next base: position 957,409 of record JAZKJV010001286.1, read on the forward strand.
GAGACCAGCTCTGGCAAACTACGAAGGTTGCTATTCACCCTGCTTAGCTTAATGAAAATCTAATCTAAGGACAGAACGTGAAACCTACAACCAAATATAACTTAAAAGGTGAAGAAACATCTCTTATACCTGTCGATGACGGTAGGGAGCAGGGTGGCTAGAGAGACATCGCGGGTTGCACCCCATCCTCCTTCAGCCTCTCTAAGACCCTTTAGGGGTTGCCAATTGTCACACGGCGCTTCTCTAGGCTAGAGGCGGTGGCTTTAGGATTCAGGCGATAACCAAAAATTGAAGGAGAAGGTGGAGGTGGTTATTTAAGCACAAGTAACACACCCTTATTGACCGGCTAATTAAGAGAAATACAAGTTATGTACAATGATCCCATGATTTGGGTGTAGATCTTGGGAGATCAATGATGATTTCTTCTTAAGGGAGTAAGCGTAATTGATCGATGGATTGAGCAAGAAAAAGGGATGAAAATCAGGGATTCGACAGACGCCAAGGGTCAAATCGCCTAGAGATGTCGTTGACTGGTGGTCAACGAAGGAAGTAACGTGATTGGGCCATGTCAGCCACTACATGACAAAAAAGATCAATTATTTGTAAATAAAATAAAAAATAGTAAATGATTTTAATATTTTTTATTATAAAATAAAAATTGTTTATTATTTTATGTAGTATTTTATTATGATTTTTATTTAATTTTTTGATGTCATTTATTAATAGTTAATTTTTAATGGTGTATGTATATGTATATTCATCTATGTTTGGTTATTTTATTTTTATTTTGTATATTTTATTCTATTATTTTATGTCCTTATGTTATGTATTTTTAGCATATTTTAGGTATATAAATATATTTTTATTATATTTTTATGACATAGTATATACTTAAACAAATGTAGACATAGATTATATAGGTATAAACATAAGTATTTTATCTATGTATTTTGTATTCTATTTTATTTTAATATTTTCTTTATTGTTTTATTTTATTTTTAAAAAAATTTACAAAATTTCAAAAATATAAAAATATAAAAATAATAAAAATTAAATAATTTGATTATTTTAATTAGGTATAATGTACAATAGGGGTCCAAAACCTAATTTTTACACCTTAACTCCAACAAATATGTAACTACTCCATTAAATAGCTTATTAAAAATTATATACAATTAAAGTTGATTTTGATGCATTTTGAATTTTTATTTGGAAGATATGGGTCTGTGAAGTGAGGAATTTAGAATTTTATTCAGAGTATAAAAAGTATACTGTGTATTATTTTGTATAAACTCAATTTTATGTTTTTATTTACATTATTATCTACATTTTTATGTACAAAGTTTCTTTATTTGATGAATAAATAATAAAGAATAAAATGGGTGTTAAAAATGAATTATCGAGGAATAAATAATTGTGATTTTATTGTATTTTGGCCCTTATCTCCCCCTACTTTATTCCTTGTCGACCTACTCAATTTTTGTCTTGGTCTCAGGTTTTGGGTTATAAAATACTTTTGGTATTTTATTTTTTTCTTTTCTTCTCTTTATTCTATAATTTTGGCATTAAAAACAGTATTATTTACACAATAAATGCTATAAATAGTGAATGCTAATGTGTACAAAATAATGCTATGCATTAGGTAGGGTTTTTAAGGCCAAAATGATAGAATAAAGATGATGAAATGAAGATTCATTACCCCCCCCATACTTGCCTTTGTTGGTCCCTAGCAAACACTTATGCAAGAAATGCAGAAAATAAAAAATAATGACAAGAAAAATAAAGAAAGTAAATTAAGTTTAGTTCTCAGACTTGTCTTCAAAAAATCAAAGTTTGGAGCTTAAGTCGGACCTTTCGTGTGGGCATAACCTTAGTGGGAATCAGATTTGAAATACAACGACCTTCGAGAATCTCAAAACTCTGCTCAAGTCCCCTCAATAACCAGGTCAGAATATTTCAACTCATACGTAAACCCTTATGACTATGAATCTGACTTGTACAGTGTATGTAATAATAGCTTCCCTCAACTGAAATGGCAAAGAGACTGACTTCTTCAGTACAACAACCTTGTGATTCTCCAATCAAACAACTCCTTCCTAGAGGAGCGGGGTATTCCCTTATAAGTTCAAGTGACAACCAATTCAAGAGGAGGGGTGAAGAGAAGAATGGACGGTAGCCAATGTAGCTACCTATCCTAGAATACAAGACAATGTAGTCAAGTCATCCAGCTGTAGGCTTAAAAGATATGACTTTGAAGCTCGAGTTTACGTATTGACTATACAAATATATACACTTCAGTAGGCATTTTATTTTCAATCAGGCATGTCCACTTTTTTTGAGTTTTTTTGTTGCTTTTTTCTTTTTTAATAGTATTTACAACAACATTTATATAAGGAGTTTTTCCTCTTGATCCAGTAGATTATCCCCCTTTTGAAGCATTATTGCAACCACACTCTCCTATCTTTAGACATCAACGACACTGGACGGGTTGGGGTGCACTTCACTCCCTAGACAAGGACACATGTTTCCACTTGTGTACATCTCATACCGATAAATCCAATGCCCTCACCACTCCAACTGAGTTGAGACAAGTGAAAGGTGCATGTGTCCAAGTTAGGTCATTATCGACAAGAGCCATGCGTGTGCTCCGAAATACTCTACTTAGACAGTCAAGAATCCATTACACCAAGTCTCGTGATTCTCAAAGAATTAAGTCAACTAGACCTGAAGTACCTCAATTCCAGTTCCTATAAGTTTCCTGTGATTAGGTAGATTTTAAGGTCTAACCAAGCTCTAATCTTCATATTTTACTTATATTTGTTCAATTATCAAACATAATCTAAAAAATGCGAATGTTATGCAAATGCTAATGCAGAAAATATTTTTGTGATGCATTTTTCAAACTTTTGAACTTTTTATGGATTTTTGAAAAAGATGATGCACATACACTTTTTGGTATTTTTCTAAAAAAGATTTTGCAAATTTTTTTAGGTATTTTTGGTTTTGCAAATATTTTTGGGATTTTTGAAAATAATATATTTTAGATAAAAAATAGGTACAAATATTTACATAAGGATGCATCTTATATTTATAAGAATTTGGTTTTAAGAATTTACATGTGATAAGTGATTATATTTATAATTATATAGTTTCATAAAGAATTTTCGTGAGATGTATATATTCTTCACAGATTTTTTAAAAATGATTTTTACAAATAATTTTTGGAAACAATAGTCCAAAATATTTTTTATACATAATTTTTATAAACATTTACACACATTTGAAAATCATTTTGCAAAGGTTTTTCAAACAGTATATATAGATTTTTCAAAATATTTTTGGTAACCATTTTTCAAACATTTGTAAATGATTTTTCAAACATTTTTATTTCAGAGAAAGAAAATAAATTTTGTAAACAAAATATTTTTACAAATGTTGAAATTATTTGACAAAATATTTTCCAGATTGTTTTTAAAATATTTTTGGAAAATATTTTCAAACTATTTTTCAAATATTTTGCAAAAGTATTTTTCATGATTTATTAATTAATATATACAAGAATAATTTGAGGAATAATACACATCTTTTTATTAAGTGTTTTTAATGCATTTTATAGTATTTTTTATAGTATTTTTTGCCGCAATTATTAAAAATACGAAAGTACGAGTTATGGCTAAAGTACATACTGAGTATATATGACCCCCTTCAATTAGCTTGAGCTATGTACCAATAGATTAGAGAGAAAAAGAGAAGACATAAGTCCTACTGAGTATAGAAAAGTCGAATGAATAAACGAATGAAGAATGAACGCATGAGAAGTCGAATCCCCCACCCCCCATACTTAGGATCAAATAGTCCTAAGTATAGTAGACTATACACAAAGCAGGGAGGGTCAAGGGTGGGAATGAACATATCGTACTTAAACTGTCTCCCCCTATACTTCGGGTAAAATATCCCTAAGCATAGATGAGAAGAGGAGACAGTATAGAGCATCAAATAATGAAAGAAAGCGGGGTGCACACCCCCCTTGTACTTACGACAAAGTATGTCCTAAGTATAGAAAACTGTCAAAAAGGGGTGGTACAAATATATATATATATATAATAATAACAAAAACCGAAAACAAAAAGAGGAAAAGAAGAAAATATGAATGCTTAAAGGAAGAATTTTTTAGTGGCATTATCTGAATCTTGTGATGTTGCTACTGTTATGGATGTATCTTCAAGGTATAGTACTTGGATAGAATTGACAACGGTCAAGAGAATGTCATGTTCAAGGTATGGCTTCAGTAGCTGACCAATGACGACAAATAGTTGTGCTCAAGAGACAATTCTGATATCACAATGCTGCCATTGTCACATACTTTTCGAACTTTGAACGGCCATGTCCATTTGCTTTTTAATTTGCCTGAGAAGATCTTCAACTTTGCATCGAATAGCCACACTTTCTATCCAGCTTCTAAGGTCTTTTGTTTGTTGTGTCGGTCATGCCAGCATTTAACCTTCTCCTTGTAATCAATGTGTTATCATATGCATAGTCTCTGAATTCTAGGAGATTGTTCATATCATCTTTCCTTTTCTGACCATCTTGTTGTGAGTCTAAATTACAAATGTTAACTTCCCACAATGACTTATGAATCAGCTCCACTAGCAGGTGGCATGGTTTTCCATATACAAGGAGATAGTGCGACATGCCCAACAGAGACTTGTAAGCGGTTTGGTATTGCGAAAGACTGAGTCCAAACCCGGGGACCAATTATACATGTCTGGCTTGACAAGCTTCTGAAGTATCGTATTGATTTCTCTATTAGAGAGTTCTGCCATACAGCTAGTCTGAGGATGGTAAGGAGATGCGACTCAGTGCTCGATGTCGTACTCCTTTGTTTGTTTCTTGTCCTATCTGTTAATGAAGTGAATACCCCCATTTGATACAATATCTTTGGAATCCTGAACTACGATATGATGTTTTCTTTCAGAAAGTGACACACTATACGACTGTTTGCAGCTCGAGCGGGGATAGCTTCCACCCAGCGACTCATATAGTCAATGGAAAGAAGGATGTGCTCGTATCCCTGACTGTTGGGAAAGGATCCCATGAAATCGATCCTCCAAGCATCAAATACATCAGCGATCTGAATGATTTTCAGGGGCATGGAATCTTTAGCTATAAGGGTATCTTTCAATCGCTGACAGTCAGTGCAACGTTTGACTAATGTTGACGCATCCTTAAATAATGTAGGCCACCAGAGGCCACACTGTAATACTTTCACTGACGTTCTGTCTCCAGAGTGATGTCCACCTAATTTGAGCGAGTGACAATGCTCGAGGACACTATGTTGTTTTGCATGGGGAATGCACCTGTGCCAAATACAATCCGCTCCTTACCTGAATAATAGAGAGTCTTCCATTATTATAAGTAGATTGTTGACAAGAATTTGTCCTTTTGAATTTTTGTCCATTCATTTGGAACTACGCCCGAGATGAGATAGTTGACAATATCAACATACCAAGGGAGTGAATCCACAGCCATAATCGACTCATCAGGGAAGGTGTCTGTGATGGGTGCACTGCTCAGTAGAGTCTCATGTTGCTCAACTATGAAGAGGTTGTCTTCTACCACATTCTGAACTCCTGGCTTTTCCTTGATTTCCAAATCAAACTTCTGGAGGAGAAGGATCCATTTGATCAGTCTAGGCTTAACATCCTTCTTCTGTTGTAAGTATCGGATAGCAGAGTGGTCAGTGTAGATCATGACTTTTGATCCAAGAAGATAGGATATGAACTTCTCAAGGGTGAATACCACACCCATCAATTCTTTCTCTGTCATATTTTAGTTTCTTTGAGCTTCGTCTAGCATTTTGTTGGCATAATGAATGGTATGGAGTGCCTTGTCTTTCCTCTATCCTAGAACAAGCCCAACTGCAAAATCTGACGCATCTGTCACGATCTCAAAGGGAAGAGACCAATCCAGCGACTGTAAGACTGGAGCTTGAGTGATTAGCTCCTTCAGCTGATTGAATGTAAGGAGAACTTGTTGATCAATACTGAACTCAGTCTCCTTGACAGTAATTCTGTAAGAGATCAGGCGATGCAACTGAAGTTGTGGATAAATCTTCTGTAGAATCCCACATGCCCCAAAAATGATGTCACATTCTTAACTGTTTGAGGTAGCTCTAGATTGGCAATCATATCCACATGTGATGGGTCAACTTTCATGCCATGTTTGGAAATGATGTGTCCCAGCATAATCCCTTCGATGACCATGAAGTGTCTCTTTTCCCATGATAACACTAGATTGACTTCACTATATTTTTGTAGTACTCTGTATAGGTGCTCAAGAAAAGAATCAAATCTGTCACCATAGACAGAGAAATCGTCCATAAACACCTTGAGAAAACTACCTACCATCTCAGCAAAAACTGCAAGCATGCATCTCTAGGATGTTGTTGGTGCATTGTGCAGTCCAAAGGGCTTTCTCCTAAAAGCATAGGTGCTGAATGGGCAAGTGAAGGTGGTTTTCTCTTGATCTCCAGGGGTGATTTCCACTTGGTTGTACCCAGAGTACCCATCTAGAAAATAGTAGAACTCCTTCCCTACTAATCTTTCCCATACTTGATCAATGAATGACAAGGGGAAGTTGTCCTTCTTAGTTGTTGCATTCAGGCGGTGGTAATCAACACATACACCCTAGGATGTTGGTACCTAAGTAGATATCTCCTCTCCTTTATCATTTGTATCCACAATGAGCCCTTATTTCTTCAGAACTACATGCAATGGGTCACCCATTTGGAGTCAGAGATGGGATAAATGAAGCCTGCATCACACCATCCCGTGATTTATTTCATAACTATGTCCCTCATATTTGGGTTCAGTCTTATTTGAAACTTGCGGGATGGCTTGGCATCTTCTTTGAGGTAGATGTGGTGTGAGCATAGAGCAGTATTTATCCTACAAAGATCTGAAACATGCCAACCAAGTGCCTTGTGGTTCTTCACTAGAATCACAAGGAGTTGAGATTCTTGCTCTAGGGTCAGCTTGCTGATGATGATGACCAAATACTTGTTATCTGTGCCCGCAAGGAAAGCATACTTAAGGCATGCCCAAAGTGGCTTTAGTTCAGGTTCTAATATGACCGGCTTCTCAATCACCTATGAAATTATGTTGGTTGGAGGATGATTTGCCTGAACTCTGGAGTGCAAACCTCAGTGTCTCGTTGATCTTCTGAAAATGTGTCGAACAGATCTGAAATGAACTCATTGTGTTTGGGCTGGAGTGACTCATCTGAATCGAAGAGATGCATCAGCAATTTGGATTCTGTCTCCCACGTGTCACCAGAGCTTGCATCAATTGTGCTTTCCAGGTCCTCCTCAATCGAGAGGATTTCCTATGTCCATGGGTCATTCAAAGAGAGTGGTGTATCTTTGATTTCTACAATGAAATTACACTCTACTTCAAGTGGTGTTTCATGACTTTCATCAGTTATGACTTTAGGCTCGCTGATCATGTCTATTTTAATTCTACTGTTGTTCGAGTTGAAGGTGATATTTACAGACCCATAATCGACCACGACCTATGAAGTGCGCAATAATGGCCAGCCTAGGATAATAGGAGTTTGGAGTAAGGGTGCAGGTGAGTCCATATCAAGGACTACGAAATCAACTGGGGACTGCATGTCCCGCACCTTTACAACAACGTCTTTCAAAAGACCTCAGGGACACTTAATGGACCGGTCAACAAACTGAAGGATGATTTGTGTCTGCTTGAGAGGAACTAGCCCGAATTATTACAATAATGAAGAGGGTAGGAGATTGATGGAAGAACCGCTGTCAAGCAAGGTTCACGAAGACTTGATCAAAAATCTAAAATTAGTCAATGGTGCTCCTTTATCTTGTTTCTTTTGTGGGAGATTTGCTGATGGCTGCAATTGTGGCCATGGTTAGGATGTGCTTTTCAACTTATCAATGTCTGTTGTTACGTGTTGGATGACGTGTGTTTGTACATGCCTCCTTCAAACCTTTCTTCACAGCAGGCATGTATTCCATAGCCTTTATCAGAGGAAGCTCAACAATAAAATTGTTAATTATATCCACAATTCTAGGATCAGATAATGCACCTTTTCTTTTTGCATTTTTTGGATTTTTCTATTGCATCTGAAAGACGAATATTCACATTGCTGAAATCAAAAGCATTGTTCTTATCTACAACAGAATCCTTGTCCACAATATTCTGTACATCCAGATCACAAAATGGGTACAAGATGGAGATGAAGATGATGGTACAATGGGACAAGCAAAAAGCATGATCTCTACTTCATCGGTTGGCGTAGGATCGGTTGCTGCTAGCAGCTCCTCCATGATTAGCCCGTCTTCATGTCGATTGCGAACACCTTTTTTATTATTTTGATTTTTTGTTGTTTTTGTTGGTGGTAGTGAAAATGGATGGTAGCTGGCGTGGCTTCTCCTCCTTCTTCCTCCTCACCAATCCATGTAGATGGCACGACTGATGCAGAAGATGACGATTCACCTGTTAAAGATTTATTCTTCCCTTTACTTGCGGTAGATGGGGGCAAAGTCCTACCTCTCGTGAGAATGATAGCATTAGAAATAGCAATATTACAATCATTTGACTGTACAAGCATAGGCTGGACAATGCATTCTACCTGGTATTTACATTTAAAACTATTGGGATTTGCTTCGACATATGCCGAAACGGAAGTTTTTATGGCCTTTAGGTCGTCCAACTTTTTCATCATGTCTGCTAGGCCTTTTACAAGTTGGGCCAAGCAATCCAAGGTAGGGTTCATAAGACTTACCTCAGAAGGTTAAACAAGCATACCACATTGTTACTGACTATGGTAGGACTGGGGATAAGACTACTGATGCGGTTGAGGAGGAGGAGGAAGCCGATACTGCTGGTAGGAGGGAGAAAAGTAATGTTAAGGTGGTGTAGTCACATATTAATGGTACGACAATGGCTGGCGGTACTACGATTGCAAATGCTATTGATTTTGTCTCCATTGATGCTGGTACTGCGGAGGCTAGTGGTATTAGGGTGGAGGTTGAGAGACTTGTCCATCATGACCATCCTCAGGTTGGTGGTAAGCCTTGTTGGCTGGTGGGTGGCCCTATGGGTGTCTAGTAGGACATGCTAGCTGTGCATCGTTACTCCATACACTGTTGACTTCCTGAATCATTGGTGGTGGTGGGAATGCCGGATCGGAAGGTGGAAGGAAGTCCAACAATTAGACTACCATCTTCTACTACGGCGAGCCCTACTCGGGCACCTGCAAGAAGTACACGTGCTGGACTATAGGTAGATGCTGACTCAGTTAAGATTGTTGTTGTGATTATAGCTCATCCTTTTTCTCAGCAGGAGTCTCTGTAGATGGTGTTGTCGACTGGACAGAACTGATGGTGCTCATCAGAGTCTCCAACTGCTTGGTGATCTGATCGAGGTTGTCTAAGTGTTGTGTCCTATTTTCGATCAAGTGAGCTTATCGAGATCCTATGACAGCTTCTCGATAATGTCAACCTTTGAGAGATGGCCCCCGATGATGTTGAGGTTGGAGCTCTCATCTCTCTCCACCTTACGAGACATTGTCATGTGTACTTGCTTCTAGAGGATCTATGGTTGATTCTGATAGGCAGGGGATGAAGAGAGGGAGGCCTCTCCTTTGGCCATTTCTTCAAAAATCTGGCAGACTACATCTTCATCTTGTTGAAATGAGATCACCCACAAGCTGCGTTGACGAGCCTTTGTCTCTCTACATTCAGTCCCCTGAAAAAGTGTTGGACCAGACTGGTCCTCGATATCTCGTTATGAGGGCACTTTTCTGTAAGTCTGTGAATCTCTCCCACGCTTCATGGATGGTTTTGTTGGCACCTTGAGAGAAGTTACTAATCATGGCTCGCATCTGGTTGAGACGACTGAGAGGATAGGATTTGTGCATAAAGGCGGATTTCAGTTCCTCCCATGTCGTTACAACATTTCCCAAACGATTGACCCAGTATAAGGGCTTATCTTACAAATTGAAGGGGAATGCCATCATTTTCACTACATCTAAGGGGACATTGGGTGCTGGGTGGTATGAAAGATGCGTGAGAACTACTGCAGGTGAATGTAAGGTTCGTCGTTGGTGTTCCCGTAGAAAGATGGTAGAAAGACCGGGAACTGAGGCTTGAGCTCAAAGTGAGCATGTACTAATGGAATGAGGATCCACTCAGTCATCTGGTTGTCTCCATGATTGTATGTTTCTTTCAGTGTCAGTTTCTGTCTCCCCTGTTCTAGATCTTCCTCTTATGGTCATCACAGGTATGTATCCTCCTCCGCCTTCCCCTACTGGTCTGATTTGTAGATCGTTCAGCATGTCCTGAAATGTGGTCTAAACAAGAGCATGCTCTGTCAGCTGCTGCTGGATGGCCTGGATGGAGGCTAGCAGCTGAGCGTTGACATGGTTTTGGTCGGGTCCCTGACCGACTCTATTTGTGGATGCTGTTGTCCTTTTCCCTTCCCTTGAGGTGCCATCTTTGGGTCTGAGTCAGAGGAAATGAATTCTGCATTAGGATCCAGGACTGGGGATAGCTTCAATTTGAAATGTAAAAGAATCCCCATCAGACCACTTGAAGTTGAATCCCAGTTGCCAAGATGATTTTGGAATTATGGTCAATCCATGAGTGTTGTGAATGAAAAAGATGTAGACTGAAATTGACTCCCATTCACAATGGTGAATGTAGAACAAAAGTGATCTCAGTTTATTGGGTGGTCAAAGAAAGAAAATGACGAGTCTGGAGATCGACCCGCAATGTCCGGACCAGGTTCTCGAGAATCACCTCGAATTATTGACGATGTCGAGTCTATGGAATCGATGTGGGCGTCGGCGGAGTTCCAACTGAACCATCCACGGATCGCCATCATGAAGCAAGAAGGAGATCGATGCAAGAGGAAATATACGGTGGTCAACAAGGAGTAAAAATGAGTGTAAAATAGTAGAAAGGCTCAAACTGGGGAGGGGTAAAAAGGAAGACACATATGACAAAATTAGCGCAAGTGTGCGGGACTTGATATTTGAACCTTAATCTAGATCCATACAAACACAATACAAAATTGGGTTAACCAAATCACGCCATGTGAAGTCGTGAAGGATTAGCTATTTATTATCTTTTTAGTTTTAGAGTTGTTAATTCAGACATATCTTTTAACAAGTCCTTAGCATGCTAACCCGATAGGAGAGAGAGTACTGTCAAAAAAGTATCATGTACTTGTCCTCCTCCTTTGTAACATGTAGTCTGCACTTTTTGAGGTCCTTGTAACCCTTCTGGATCCTTACTCAGCCAAAGAAATAGTGAGGGGAAGCCGATAGGCAAAACCGCTACTTCAGACCTTGCTCACAATGGAATCACCCGTGAGCGTGCAAGGACCTACTTGGACGCAAACCTATGAGACAAACACACTCGTGATGGTGTAGCCTAAGCTCAGTACTTCAGACCATGTCAATGTTCCACACAAGACAGGAACACCATCGTTGACAAGGCCCTACTCGGTCACATACGATAGAAGCGCCATTACTTCGAAAATACAGGCGATACACAAGGCAGTTACAAAATGGGTTTTTCGCTTAATCCTTATCGGGTCGTGCCTCTCTCATGGGAGGGGTTTAAATCCCCTCCTTAGGTACCTGAAAATAATGATGGATTTATGAACCCAAGATAGTGAAAGTCCATTACAAAATTTTAATTAAGGTCAAAGTTTATTTAGCAGACCCCTTTATTTTAAATTTTTTAGTTTTCACTTTTTTTGGATCTATTTGCATACAAGCACCTAACATTTTTGTAGATTTTCATTTAGGTTATAGGTGCTCAAAATCAGAGGGAGATAGAGAAAAAGTCGTGCAAGTCAATTTGATGATGGAAATCTCATCATTGAATCTAATGATGCATGCTGAGTAAGAGGACTTACAATGCTTCCCAGCTCTCTCCACGTGGTATACAAAGCATAATTTTTAAACTTATCTACATGGTGTTGTGTAATCGACAAAATCGTCCTTAACAATGGCTGTTATTAATCATGAAGAACCATATGTTAATTATTTAGAGACAAACCCTAAAGATCGATCTTGGAGACATCTCAATGCCCGCCACAACGCATCCTGCTAGTATTGTATGATGTTTCTTATGGTACGTGAGTTTTAATCCAAACAACTAACATTCATTTACTTGACTAGATCCAAACGTAAGAGATTATAGGTGCATGCATTCGTGTTAGGGTTTGGACCTAAGTATCGAGGTAACCAACCTACAAGCTAAGGGCTCATGCACACAAAATAAATAAAAAGAAGGCAGAAAACTCAAAACATCGTGAAACAAAATAAAGAAGGCGATAAAAATATGGAAAATTGTGGCGAGACCCCCATGTAAACAGATATCCGGGTACTGGACCTTGTTGTGGAGAGTAGAGTCCAAGTCTTAATTATTACAAATTATAAATGTCTATCTCTCACCAATACATATAATAAATCTAAGTCTATGCTAATTAGTTTCTCTTTGTTTTCTTTGTCGCATTTCCAATGGTCATAAGTGAAGACCACCAAGCTTGGATGCCTCAGCCTCCTAAGAAATTGTCCACACGTAGCGAGCCCTCGCAACAAAGTCACAAAAAGATATATATTAGCATAGATAATCAAATAAGGTATCCAAAATGAGATATATAAAAGTAATAATTGAATGAATATAGGAAAATTAAAATCATTCTTTAATCACATCAATAAATCAATGAATAAGTAATAAATGTACAAAATAAATGACAAAATAGACTATGCTCATTGCTCCCCAGCAACGGTGCCATTAGATGACCGAGATTTCTCAATGGTCGTACAGTCTCACAAGGTAAGACCACATTCGATGTATTGATCGCTCAAGGAACCTCAGTTAGTCAAAAATAGACCTAAGAATAAATCAAGCAATGTACGTAAGTTAAAATTTATGATTCTCTACAACTAGATGTATAGCAAGTAAGTGTGTAGAGGTCGAATCACGGAGAACAAAATTGGTAGCCTACTATTATTGCCAATCAAAGCATAATATGTACAACATGTCATTCATTATATTTTGTGGGTTTTTAATTGTATATATTTTAGCGATTTTTATTTTTATTTTTATTTGTTTTTGGTTTTATACTATTGTGTTTTATTTTTCTATTTTTAGATTTTTTATATTTTCTTTTTCTTTTAATATGTGATAGAGTATGAAAGGATATACATGCCATTCTAGATAATATAGATAAAAATAAATGTAAAATTAAATAGAATATAAACATTAAATTTCTTTGGATTTTATATACTTTTATAGTTTTTTTTGTAATTTTTTGGAATTTTTTCTAGTTTTATGGATTTTAAAATAAAAATACCCTAATCAGGGATTTAATAAATATCTGAATTTTAATTTTGAAAATAGGAAATAAAATCAAAATTAGTCAAATCATTTTTTATATATAGAAAATTATATAAATAAAATTAAGGAATAGGAAAAACATATCTTTGGATTTTTAAGTGATTTTTTAGATTTTTATGAAGGATTTTGGGGTTTTTCAATTTTTAGGAGTTTTCTTTTTCCATTTTTAGTGATTTTCCATTTGGAGTTAAAATATGGGAAAATAGACAACAAATAATTTTTTGGAAAATTTCAACATGTTTTTATATTTTATTGGTATTTCGTAAGTTAGATAGATTAAAAATGTTCTCCTTTTGATTTTTAATAAATGGTCAAGATGCTCAAAATTGCAAACTAAATATGGGGCATTGAAATACATACTACCAGGCATCTAATGCTATTTTTGCACGATTTTATGAGCAACGATGTTATTTTTAATAAAAGGAATTTAAGCACCAAAAATCATAAACTAGTAGGGGCATAACTACAAATAAAATAAAGTCTAAGGGATAAAGTGCAATTTCCCAAAAATATATAATGTATTTAAAATTTTATTGGACTAAAACTAAATACGCAAAGCCATAGCGGTTTCCTAGCAAATTTCCCAGCTCATGTCAGACTGCACGTGAGCTGAGCTGGATAGGACCAAAAAGCAAATAGAAAGAAGTAAAGTGCCTATATGAAAAATGTCGATTTTTATTTAAATTATATATTTTATTTACAAGGCCAATTAACAAATACACAAAAGGCAAGGGAGGATATGCAATTTACCCCTCAAAGGCATTGGTGAATGGTGCGATGCGCCTCACTTATGCACGTGGCAACAATCTAACAATGTGTGACGGTTTGTGTTGGATGCTTGTGATTAGATCGCGGAAGGCGATCGAATGATTGAGGCTCTGGATGATCCAACGTCTACTGCTCTACATAAAGAATATCCTTCGATCAAACGATTCTGGATGCATCAAGTAGAACATGAAAGAGGGCTTCCCCGGAGCTCCTTCGATCGGGCCTATCAGCCTCCTCCGACCTCCAATCAAGCAGTTGAAGTTCTCATGATAGTCCTGGAAGGCATCCGTGTTGATTGACGGCCTCAAGAATGTCCGAGGCTTGCTGATCAAGCCCTGGAGATCGATTGTTCATGGAGGGGTCCAGGAACCTCAAACAGTCCGAGATGGGGTCCTTCATGCAAAATTCTTGCATCAACAAACTCGTGGGTCGAGGGCAGAGTGCCTCGACCTGGTTAGGTGTGGAATAGGTGAGGAGGGGGTGTAGTCATAGAGATCTCCAGCGACGCAGTGGAGGGAGACCTCGATCCATAGATCTGTGCATGATCTAGGTGAGAGGAGCGTGGGAAATGGTAAAGAAGCACGAGGGAAAGGTGTGGAGATGATATGCGCGGTAGAGGTCGATCAATCATCCGTTGATGGGTTCGCCAGAGATTAGCTTCGGTGAACTACGAAGGATGTTATTTACCCTACTTAGATTAATGAAAACCTAATCTATGAACATAAAATGAAACCTACAACCAAATACAACTTAAAAGGCAAAAGAAATAGCTCTTATACCTGCTGGCGATGGTAGGGGGCAGGTGGTCAGATACCGCCATGGGGTGCATCTCCTCCTCCTTCAACCTCTCTAAGACCCTCTAGGGGTTGCCAGCTGTCACCTGACGCTTCTCTTGGCCAGAGGTTGTGGCTTTAGTATTCACGCGATAACCAAAAATTGAAGGATAAGATGGATGTGGTAATTTAAGCGCAAGTAATACACCCTTATTGACCGGCTAATTAAGAGAAATACAAATTGTGTACAATGGTCCCATGATTTGGGTGTGGATACTAGGAGATCAATGATGATTTCCTCCGAAGGGAGAAAGCGTGATGGATAGATGGATTGAGCAGGAAAAAGGAATGAAAACTAGGGATTTGACAGACGCTAGAGGTTGGATCGCCTGGAGAGATAGTTAACCGGTGCTCAACGAAGGAAGTAATGTGATTGGGCCACGTCAACCACTACAGGACAAAATTATTTAGTTATTCAAAAATAAATAATAAAAAATAGTAAATTATTTTTATTAATTTTTTATTATAAAATATAAGTGTTTATTATTTATGTAGTATTTTATTATGATTTTTATTTTTTTGATGTCATTTATTAGTAGTTAATTTTAAGGGTCTATTTATAGGTATATTCATCTATGTTTTGGCTATTTTATTTTTATTTTGTATATTTTATTTTATTATTTTATTACCTTATTTTATATATTTATAACAATTTTTATGTATATAAATATATTTTGTCATATTTTTATGACTTAATATATACTTAAACAAATATAGACATAGATTATGTAGGTATAAATACAAGTATTTTATCTATGTATTTTACATTCTATTTTATTTTAATGTTTTCTTTATTGTTTTATTTTAGTTTGAATAATATTTACAAAATTAAAAAAAATAAAATTATAAAAATAATAAAGATCAAATAAATTGGATATTTTAATCATGTATACTCTATAATAGGGATCCAAAACCTAACTTTCACACCTTAACTCCAAAAAATATGAAACCACATCCTAAATAGCGTATTAAAAGTTATATAAAATTAAAGGTGATTTTGATACATTTTGAGTTTTTATTGGAAGATATGGGTATGTGAAGTTGGAAATTCAGAATCTTATTTAGAGTATAAAAAGTACATTGTGTACTATTTTCATATAAACTCAATTCTATGTTTTTATTTACATTATTATCTACAACTTCGTTGTACAACGTTTCTTTATTTGATGAGTAAATAGTAAATAATAAAATGGGTGTCAAAATAAATTATTAGGGAATAAATAAATGTGACCTTTATTGTATTTTTGGCACTTATCTCCCTCTACTTTATTCATTGTCCCAACTCGATTCTTGAGTTGGCGTTGAGATTTAGGGTTATAAACCTTTGATATTTTATTTGTTTTCTTTTCTTCTCTTTATTCTATAATTTTAGCATTAAAAAAATTTATTTACACAATAAATGCAATAAATAATGAATGCTAATATGTATAAAATAATGCTATTTACATGCTTTAGCTAGGGATTTTAAGGCCAAAATGATAGAATAAAGGCAATGAAATGGAGATTCATCAGCCTCCGGCACAGTCAGGTTAGGATACCCAGCAAAAGCAGCCCCAGTACTCACAGCATACTGTTCCTCAACCCCAATACCGATGTCAATAGTGGAGGCAGCAACAACCTCATTCTCAATTTCACCAGTCGCCCCCTCACTCTTATCAGCAACAACAACATGGCCAGCCTCTGCACTTTCATATAGGCAACCCATCTGGTTGTCATGCACCCTCATATGAGGACCCAATTTTAGAGGATCTTGCCCGTATGCTTACAGAACAACATACCACTTTTAGGCAAGAGATGGATGAGTTCAGGGAGGAGATGAGAGATATCATCAAGGGCAAGGTTGTCTTACCTGCATATATTGAGCCCTATCCAAACAATATGAAGAGAAAATCTGAGCAGGTATAGTCTACAGAGTCCGACACTCCTAGTGAGGTACTTGATGACCTGTATTTTTTATTTGATGTTGATTTTGTAATACTTAGGAGCGGTAGGAAGCCAACTGATGGTGACTCATCTAGGCAACATCTTGATGGAGACTCCAGAGCACCATATGAGTGAGAGAGTGATGTTGATACTGCTGATGTAGATGTTAATGATGGTTCCACCCATTTTGAGTATGATCCAGTCAACAATGCTAATTCCATCTTTTCTCCAGATGTTGTAGATGGTGGTACTAATGCCACCAGTATTCCATATGATGGGCCTGAGCACAATATTGATGTCACTACTTCAAATGTTATTAGTAGTGATGATACCACCAAGAGTCTATGTACAGATACTCCATTTGTTTTGAATACTACTCATGTACCTGAGAATGATTTTCTTAGAAAAATACAAAAAATGGAAAAATTTTGAAAAACAAAAATATGAATAAAGGAAAGATTTCTGAATCTTCTCTTGTTCCATCTGATGTGATTGATGACAATTGTACGGATTCTAGTCACTTACATGCTCAGAGATCTTTTCCTACTTCAGACCCTCTAGTTCTTGAGGAGGGTCCCTCTATCCCCTTCCCTCAAGGACTCCTCTTTAGGATGGGCCAAAAAATAAAAAATCCCAAAAAGAGACATCAGCTAGAGTTAAACAAGCAAATGATAGACAGATTTCTTGTTCCGCTGACTCTTTAGAAGGCATTAGAGCACATCCCTCTCTTCCAGAAGAGCCTTAGAGAGAAGACCATTATGCAACCATAGTATAGAGATCCATGTACTCACCTGTGCCACATGTTTCGCCATGCAGAACTGATTTCCAGCTAAGAGACCAGATACAGGGGCTCCATATGTCAGATGCCATATTCATGTGCAACAGTTTGACCGTACTCTATTAGACAGTGGATCTTTGATCAACCTTCTTCCGATATCGTTACTTGTCCTTTTCAAGTTTGTCCTCTTATATAGAGCAGTACATTACTTCAATTTGCAGATAGATCTGTCAAGAGGGCGAAGGGTTTATTGAAGGACGTTGTTGTCACAATTCAGGGACTGAAATTCCACATGTACATCGTAGTGTTGTACATGGAGATCCCTGAGTTGTGTGAATGATACCCCCATTATATTAGGCTGTCATTTTCTAGCAATAGCAAAGGACGTATCCGATCATGATAATGGGAAGGTATACTTTCGCATTAAGGGTTAGAGTATACAAATATAGACGATTGAGGAGATGAGATCTGGAGATTTAGCTATCTCAGAGCAAGGATTGGAGCAGATGACAGATTCAGAGCCTGACATCCACCACAAGTGTGATTTTGTGATTATAGACGATGAGGCAGTTTAGGCATATCTGATTTCACGAGCTTTTGTCACATCTTCAGACTCAGCAGATTCACAAACACTGGCTGATGAGAGTTCAGAAAGCACACTTGTGGGGCAGGATACCTTAGAGGCTGACGATGCGGATTCTGTTAGCGAGGTTGATTTCATTTCGTGTCATTCAGAATCAGATCCCTCAAACTTAGACATGAATTTTGATCGGCAGGATTTTGATGATTATTTATCGTGTTTGATGTCTACAGAGCCTATAGCCAGGTTGGAGATAGAGTAGTGCAGTTGATAGAAACACCAGTAGGGTCATCTTCATCAAGTTCATAGATAAAACGAGAGTTCTCCCATTCAGATCAAGTAGACTTCATGCAGACATTTCAGATACCATAATTTCCAGCTCCCACATGCCCAAAATTGAAGACCTTACCACAAAGCATGAAGTATTGATTCCTTGCATGAGAGCTAGAGAAGTTTCCAATCATTATCTGAACGGATTTGACTGATGACCAAGAATCTCGTTTGATGGAGGTTTTTGAGAGGAACCACAAGGCATATGGTTGGTCTGTAACAGATCTCCAAGGGATAAGTCCGACCATATGCTCCCACCACATCTATCTCAAGGATAATGCTAAGACTTCGCACAAGTTCCAGCGTAGGATGAACCCGAATCTTTGAGATGTGGTTATGAAGGAAATATGTAAGTAGTAGAGCACTGATTTTATTTACCTGATCTCGGACTCCAAGTGGGTTAGTCCATTACATGCGGTACCCAAGAAGATGGGTATCATTATAGTTATGAGGGAGTCTGGAAACGAGATTGTTATCTGTGTACCAACTTCTTGGAGGGTCTATGTGCTACCAACAAGGACCACATCCCACTACCATTCATCGATCACATTATTGAGAGACTAGCCGGGAAGAGTCAATATTACTTTCTTGACGGGTACTCGGGGTATAATCAGGTGGTCATTGCGCCCGAAGACCAGTATAAGACGACATTCACCCATCCATTTGGAGTGTATGCTTTTAGACGAATGCCCTTTGGATTATGCAATGCCCCAGCTACATTCCAAAGATGCATTCTTTCCATCTTTTAAGACATGGTGGGTGATTGTTTAGAGGTCTTCATGGATGATTTTTTGGTCTATGTGATGGGTTTGATGTGTGTCTTGCTTGCCTAGACGGTATGCTTCTGCGATGCATTGAGGTCAACCTTGTTCTATCTTGGGAGAAGATTAATTTTATGATAACTCAAGGGATGGTCCTTGGTCATATCATCTCCAACATGGGCATAGAGGTAGATCCGATCAAGCTATCATCCAATTTGAAGCAGTTGCAGTCTTTTCTGAGGCATGTCAGTTTCTACTGACGGTTATTCAGGACTTCAATCGTATTTCCCAATCGCTTATTGATCTTCTCATGGATGACATCGAGTTCATTATAGATGATAAGTGTCTTTCATCATTTGAGACTCTCAAGGATTTAGTTCGCAGGCTCCTATCCTTCAGCCGCCTGATTGATCTCTCCCATTCGAGATCATGATAAACGCTTCTGATTTTGCCATAGGGGTTGTGCTAGGACAGAGGAAGGATGGATTATTGTTTTCCATATACTACTCTAGCAGGACTTTGGATGCCGCTTATTGGAATTACACTATTACAAAGAAGGATATGTTAGCCATAGTCTTTGCTTTGGATAAGTTTCGATCTCATATCCTCATACCTAGAGTGAATATTTACATCGATCATACCACCATCTGATACTTAATGTCTAAGAAGGATGCCAAGGTATGTTTGAATAGATGGATCCTTCTACTCCATGAGTTTTATATTGAGATTAAGGATAAGCTTGGAGTCAAGAATGTCGTGGCGGGTCACCTCTCCCAATTAGAGCATCTTAAGGATTCTAAGACTACCACACCTATCATTGAGACATTCCCAGACGAGGAGATTCTTTATATCACCCCTCTCCCATGGTATGCTGACACTGTGAACTATCTTATTGCCAATAAAGTTCGACAAGATTGGACTAGGTAGTGACTTGAGACTTTCCTAGTGAAGGCCAAGTTATACCATTATGAGGATCCCACTCTTTACCATGAAGGGAGAATAGTTTCTGACATCAGTGTAATCCTCAAGAGGAGCACTATATCATCCTCACCTATTTCCATAAGCTTGAGGTAGGAGGACATCACTCTGGGAGACGGAAAACACAAAAGGTGCTCCAATCCGAACATTGGTGGCCAACACTATTCAAGGATTCAGATGAATTTGCGAAGAGGTGTACTGAATGTCAGAGGATGGGTAGTTGAGTTGATAGAGACATGATGCCGATGCAACCCATTCACTTCTGTGAGGTTTTTAAAGCACGGGGAATCGATCTTATGGGCCCATTCCCTAAGAGTTAGGGATTCAAGTACATTTCATTGTCTATAGATTATGTGAGTCATTGGATTGAGGTCATCCCCACATGAGCTGTTGATGTGAGGATTGTTTGTAGAATTTTTAGGAAAAATATCATATCATGGTTTGGGATTCCTAGAGATTGGATTTCTGATTGGGGGCTCATTTTATCAATGATAAGGTAATGGCCCTTGCTAATGAGTTCATCAGTGACCATAGAGTTGCTACTCCATATCATCCACAAACAAATGGTCTTCTTGAGGTTTCGAACCGGAAGATCAAGATGATATTGCAGAAGATTGTCCGCCCAGACCAAAAGGATTGGTCACAACTTTTGGACTCAGTCTTATGGGCCTATAGGACTTCCTTCAAGATACGTTTGTGTACATCTCCATTCCGACTCATTTATGGAAAGCCATGCCACTTACTTGTTGAGATTATGCACAAGTCATTGGGCAGTCACTGAGATACTTTTGTATCCAAAGAGCGTAGGAGATCATAGGAAAGCAGAGTTGGCATCTGTGGAGGAACATATAGATACAAGCTTTTTGCGTAGCCTACAATATAAGGATCGAGTAAAGATATGCCATGATTCACACATCAACCATAAGAAGTTTGAGCCTAATCATGGAGTATGGCTATTTGATGCATGGCTGAGATTATTTCGGGGAAATTACAGAGCAAATGAAAAGGTCCTTACTTGGTCTGAAAGGTGCACGACGATGACAGTATTTATATATCCGAGTTTTCTTCTGAGTCCACCTTTCGAGTCAACGATCGACACCTGAAGACATTTCTTGATCATGACACGTTGATCGTTTATGTTGACTCGATTCATTTTGTTTAAGATGTGCTTTTAATTCTCATCTTATGCATCTCATACCTGAGTTACACTTCTTTCTGCCTCTCTGTATATCCATGGTGTCTATATTCATTCATTCATTCACTCATCCATTCTGTTCGACATTCCATGCCTCATCCTATGATTTTCGCTATACTTAGGATGCATTTTATCCTAAGTATAGGGGGGTGTTGAACTTGTGTTGTTCATATATCTATTCATACGATTACCTCTGTTGTGTTGTCTATACTCAGGGACATCCGACCATAAGAATAGGGGAGGTGATATCTATTTTCCTTCCTTTGATTGCTCACTTACTTGTCTATCAACTGTTGATATTCTTTTTTATACTTAGGAATATTTTACCCTAAGAATGGGGGGATAAGACGAGCCGTTGATTTCATGTGCATTCTCTTCCTCGATTTTTGGCTTTTGTACAGTCTACTATGTTAGGATTACTTGATCTTAAGTATATAGGGGATCATTGAATTCTATTCTGTTCAATCCCTTCACTCTTTGAGCCATTGTAAAATAGGATTCTTTTCATTCTTTTATACTTAGCACGAGGTATGTCTTCCTTTGTCGCTCTCTAATCACTCCGAGGACATTGTTCGAGCTAAGTATAGGGGGTGTCACATATATATATATATGTATGTATGTATTGTATTTGTGTATATATATATACTTTAGCTATAACTCGTACGTAGGGGTTAATATTATGGATACTATTCATAAAATTGATATAAAAATATTTTGAAAAATGTTTGCAAAAATGTGTATAATTTTTTTTGTAAAATGTTTTAAAAAACTTTTTGTAAAAAATATTTGTAAAAACCTTTATAAAAATTATTTTTGTAAAGTGTTTGTAAAAATGTTTTGTTTGTAAAATGTTTGTGAATTATTTTGTGTATCAAAATTATGTATATGGTATAAATGTTTTAAAATGTGTGAAAGCAAAATGTTTGTAAAAATCTTTTTGAAAAACTATTTGAGGTTTGTAAAATTGTTTGTAAAACTAGTTTTGAAAAATATTTTGAGAATGTGTTGAAATTTTTTGAAAAATATTTGTAAAAATGTTTCTAAAATATGTTATCACTGAGTTATAATTTATGGGTATATCAAGTAGTTGTAAATTCTTTGTAAATAAAACCTATACTTATTTGTAAACTTTATATATAAACTCTTGTGTATAAAATCCATTTATAAAATTCTTGTAGATAAAATCCACTTGTGAAAAATTGTATATAAAACTTGTAAATATGTTTGTAAATCTTGGTAAAAATACCATAAAAATTGAAAAAGGTAAAATCCATAACAAAATTGCAAAATTCTTTGAAAAACTTTTCAAAAATATTTTGTTTTTGTATTGAATTTTTTTGTAAATATCCATTGTAAGTGCATATGCATTTTCAGAATGAAATTGACATTTAAACTAGTCTGGAATAAAATTGAAGAATGGAGTTTGGTTAAGATCTTAATCCACTTAATTCGGAGGAATCTTATAGGAACTAGAGTTGAGACTTTTCAAGTCCTAACGACTTAATTCTTTGAGTCTACAATACTATGTTCACATGTCATCTTTATTGGTCTAAGTAAAATATTCACGACACATGCATGATTCTTCTAGACAGTGGCCTTAACTTGGACAAGCACTGTACACATATTTCTTCTTGGATGAGGTGGTGAGGGGGTAGAATCCGTTGTCTTGGGGAAGCACACATTTGTGTAACAACTAGTGGAGCCATTCGTCTTCCTCTAGGGAGGTAAGTGCATCACAACCTAGTCTAGTAGCATTGAGGTCTAACGACAAGATGCTATGGGGTTGCGATAATGCTTTAAAAAGAGATAGTCTATTGTATCAAGAGGAAAAACTCATTATGTACATACTGCACTTTGTAGATATGTTGTATATGTATTTCAGAAAAAATGCAAAAACTCAAAAAAGTGGGCATGCCTGATTGAAAATAAAATGCATGCTGGAGTGCACATAGTTAAATAAGCCAAGCTTATGTGGTACATTGTCTCATCTCAAAGAAGGTTGCAACTAGAGACTTTGCTACATTGGTCAAGCTCCAAGGGATGCGCAATTACACTAGCCACGGTTCATTCTCTTCTTTCCCCTC
Source organism: Ottelia alismoides (assembly GCA_037367405.1). Lineage (NCBI taxonomy): Eukaryota > Viridiplantae > Streptophyta > Magnoliopsida > Alismatales > Hydrocharitaceae > Ottelia > Ottelia alismoides. The sequence goes on from JAZKJV010001286.1 coordinate 981,083, forward strand.
TTCTTGATCCAGTTGCACTTGAACTTAGAATGGAATACCTGCTCATCGAGGAAAGATTTGCTAGATCGGGGGACTAGAGTTGCCTTATTGAGGGAGACTGTTTCTTTACCGTTTCTAAGGTGGGGGTCTATATGACTTACACAGTACAAGTAAAGATTCATAGTCATAAGAGTTTGTGTATCTAGACTTGTTCTGACGTGACTATTGAGGCGATCTGAATAGGAGTCTTGTGGAACTTAGAGTCTGTTAGGTTTCAAGTCCATTTCCCGATAAGGCTCCGCAAAACTAATAATCCAAAGGTCTGAACAAGCTCCATCAAATTTATGAAGATAATTTTAATAATCAATATTGTTCTAAGTTGTGTGCTTTTTCTTTTCTTTATTTCTTTTCCACTTCTATTTCAAATAAGTGTTTGGTAGGGGACTAGCAAAGGTAAAGTATAACTGAATGATGAATACATGATTCACATCCTTTATTATTTATAGTAAGCAAAAATTAATTTCTTACAGATACGTGAATGCATGCAAAAACAATTTCGTTGTAGCCTTGTAGGAACTCTTTGAATTTTTATGCACTTTTGGGGCCAACAATTGGCTATTGTTTTGGGGACATATTTAGACATTATTAATACATTTTATTATCTAAAAAATTCATCCAAATAGTGCATAAACATATGGTTTTTAACTTAGTAAAAAACAATACAAAACTTACATCTCATGCAAAACAACGAGTCCTCGAGCATCCGATATACAAAATCTCATTCACCAAGGATTTTGGATCACATACAAGAACCTTGAAAAAGACTCTTATACCACTTGAAGGCTATGTTTTTGGACTTAGCGCATCATGAAAGCATGAACATCGCATCGTATCGAATATGACCAAGGGCAACTAGTCATTGCAAGGGGCATCAGAATTTAAAAAAATAAATGATGAAACTACATGATTCAATAACACTTCTCAAATCATTTCATCAAGATCACACGTGATTAGAATTATCTCTTGAAGCATGAATGTTATCCTTAGAGCTTTTAAAGGAAGAAGCTTGCCGACTCAAGTAAGATCCGACAAGAGTGCACTTGCGGGTGTGATGATAAATCACGTGCTTCCCGCAATACCGAGCAACGATCCAAGTAAGGAACCTCCTGATTTTGTCGTACAAAATCAATTGTCTTCTTCATGAGCATGGAGCATCGAAGAAGACCGAGTTCCTTGAGTGATTAGTCCAATAACGTAACGATAGCATGACGACAATCACGATCTCCACCAAGGTTGTATAGAGAGATAGACTGGAGTGTGGAGAGAAAGAGAGTTTTGTTAATGCAACCATTGCATTCAACTTGTGTAAATAAGGGTTGGCCTCTCTTTTATAGCATTTTGGAAGTCCATGGATCTCAATCCATGTGCTCACACTAATCAATGGTTTAGATTGATTTGTGTTTCTTTTCATGGATATCAATCCATGTGCTCTCACTAATAGTTAAGATTGATTTGTGTTTTCTTGTACTTTAGAAAAACATAAAAGAAAATACAAAGGTATAAGTTGAAAATGATTTCCAAATTATTTCAACTAAAACAATTAATCAATAAATAGAAGATACCTAAGAGAGCTCATCCATATACTAAAAATAAGGCCAATGTCCACCATGGTTGAAACAAACCATGGATGTCCCCTCTAAGGTGAAATGAGTCAAAAATTAATTATCTAATATATTGATGATTGAATAATTGAGATATTGAATTATCATCAAATAGTTCCAAATTATTCGTGATAATTGCAATTATACCATTGATCATTGAGAATTAATTTCTTTCAACTAATATTTAATGTAAATCTTATTTACATTAAATTATGCAATGTGAATTCAATCCACATTAACATATAATTGTGAATCTCATTCATAATTAACTCTCTCTAGGATATTGTGGATCATATCCACATTATCCATGATTATTGTGCATAGTGTTATCCACATTAATTATATCCATGATAATTAAATTCAATTTAATTATTCTATATATCTCTATCCATACACTAATTATGATAATTAAATTCTATTTAATTATCCAATTTTCCATTTCTTAGATAAAAATTGCTCATGGAACAATTCTCGAACTCTTTCAAGAATCGTGTGCTTTCTCCTCAAATACTTTGGAGATAAGGTCTGGGCGATTGGTTGTTCCACGTATAGTGACTTGGATGTTGAGATCATATCTCAAATCCAGATATCGGGGACCTCTCATAGATTTTCAATTAAATGCAAATCGTAAATATAATATTCTCATATCAATGTTCAACATTTGGACTAGGATTAGATTGCTTCTATATTGAGAGGGGTCACTAAAATCCAAACATGTTTCATAACTCCCTTGGAATGTAAACATCATGTTTATGCAATCCTTTATGATCACATTACCCTCGAGTATTCCTAATACACATATACTGCATACTGAAAGACCTAGAATAAACTCGAAGTTTTTAGATCACTTTTAGACTATCTTCTTCATGGTTTTATCATTATGTTTCTTTATTTGATTATTGAGAGTTGGTATAGATCATATACTTTCCAAAAGCATATAACATACCTAGGTATTGACCATATACTTTCCAAAAGCATATCATACCTGGGTATTGATCATATACTTTCCAAAAGCTATATTATACCTATAAATTCAGTCAAGCTTCCAAAGTAAGATGACCATGCACGGAATTTGATGCCAATATCTCATGAATGAGCTCATATCTTCCGATTCAGTAATGAACATGTACAATCCCTTTGATAGATCACATTACTAATATGCCCTTGTATGCACACCATATCGTCGGTGTATAGACCTTGAATAGGTCATCAACCTATCAGTCTGCGAAATGTATACACTCAGACATATGGTAATACATTTGTCTCTGGTCAGAGGATGAATGCCTATATCGTGAGAACATGTGACATAGGTTTTGGTTATCTCGATCTCGTTAAGTCAATTCTTTTACCTAACTTATCTAACACCTATGAATCTCTATTACTATGTAGAGGACTTGCATCAAGAGGTACATTAGATATCAGCCTTTAGATAAGGATTTCCCTCTCTTTCTCAGGCAGGAGATCCTTTCTTAACAATCAGTTGATGGTGCTTGATGAGTCCTCAATCTAACTCTTTAGATATCATCCAAGAACCTACCTCTATGATTCAACATTTGAATCAACAATTTGATGATCATTAATATGGCCATGGTACATAACCCTAGTTATATTAAAGGACCTATTATATAAATTATTTATTCTTCATTTCAAATAAAGAGTGAATTGCGATAACATTTATTGCATAATGGGTCACCATGGTCTCACATATCCAACAATGGTTGTATGGTTCCGCACTTGTGTTCCCATGGAATGATGAAAAAAGAGCCAAGAACTACGACTTGAGCTCAAAATGTCCGTGGACATGAGGAATCTGGATCCACTCTATCATCTAGCCAGCATTAGGATTATAAGTTTCCTTTAATGTCGGCTTGGGAGCCTCTCTTATAGGTTCATCTTCCCTTCCATGGGGTCCATCTCTATCTTCCTCATTTTCACCTCCTCCTCCTCGATTCTACCTTTCTCTCCTCAGATCATTAATCATGTATGTAAAGGAGTCTTGGGCTACAACTTGATCTGTGAGATGTTTTTGAATAGACTAAATAGATGCAAGCAACCGAGTATTGACATCATTCTGATCTAGTTGTGGGCCTAAGTTGGTTTTTATGGTCCCTTCCCTTTTCCTTGAGAAGGCATCTCTAAATCAGACTCAGAGGAAGGGATTTGAACGGGGTCCAGGTTTGGCTCTTGATCTGCACGGTGAGATACATCTCGATCAGATTAGTATTGAGCACTAGGAATAGAGATGAGTCTGAAATTAGGGTCAATCTCAAACATATGTGAATGAAGTACTTGATATGAAGAGAAAATGATTTCCATCCACAAGGGGTGAATTTTGGAATGAGTGATCCGAGTTTATTAGAGAAAGAGAAGATGAGGTGTCTAGAGAGTGGTTCGCAAAATCCGAATTGAGCTCTCGGGAATCACCTCAAATTATTAGAGACATTGAATTCATAGAATCGATGTAGGTGTCGGTGGAGTCCCAACTAAACCATCCATGAGTTTACATCTCAAGATAAAAGAAGAATATATGAGGAGTATGGAATACAATGATAACAAGAGGATCAAAATGAAGAGAAGATAAGAAAAAGGCCCAAAGTGACCAAAGTAGAAAGGAATAAAAACAGAAGTGAATAAAAATGGCGCAAGTGTGCGGGATAGATCTTTGACCTAAAACTAGTAGATTCAAACAAACCTCAAGTGTGGGGGATTCACCAAATCACGCCTATGAAGGCATAAGAGTTTAGATTTTTTTTCATTTTTAATTATTATTCAGGTAATCTTGTAACTTGCCCTTAGAGGCTAGAACTATAGGAGAGTGAATAGTGCTAGAAAAATATCTCGTACTTCCCACTTCCTTTATAACATGTAGTCTACACTTTTTGAATGTCCTTGCTATTGGTCATGGGACAACTACTCAACAAAAGAATAAGAGTGAGGAAGGTGATAGTGGAAAATCAAGTACTTTGGACCGAGTTTGTAAGCAAATAAGGCCCTATTCGAATGTAGAACGATGAGATAGACACCCCAGTGAGGGGATCGCCTTTACTCAATACTTCATACTAGGTCTACGAGCAGACAAATCCCTACTCCCCCACGTATAATAGAAGCGTCAGTACCTCACCGATCCCAAGTGATAATCAAGGCAGTCACATATTGGGTTGTTGTCTCTAGTCCTTAAGGGTTATGTCTCACTCTTTCTGGAGTGTACTTGAAAATAATGTGGTCTTTTTGAACCCAATACAATGAAGTCCTCTTTGAATTTTAAGGGTAAAATTGTTATTAGCAGTCCCTTGTTTAAATTTTTTGAATTTTCACCTTTTTGAGTATTTTTTAGCAATATTCACCTAACAATTTTTTTTGATTTTATTTAAGCCCTAAGTTAATCAAAACTTGGGGAGAAGTCGAGAAAGCAATGCAAGTATCGTGATTTGAGAAAATTCATCGACGAATGGTATATGCTCAGATAGAAAACTTACAACGCTTCTCAGCTCTCTCCATGCAGATTGCAAGATAAGAATTTAAATTACTCTATATGAGATGTAAATTGGTTGAAATCGCCCTAAGAAAGAATTGATATTAATTGTAAAGAACCAGATTAAATTTGGCTAAGGTTCAAGCGTAGAGACTATAGGCACATGTAGATAATTAGGGCTTTGGACCTAAGTACTGAGTCAAGTGATCCTAAAAACTAAGGGCTCATTCACACAAAACAAATAAAAAGAAAGGCAAAAAATACAAATCGTGGGAAATAAAAGACAATAAGTAGAAAATAGGGAGAATACAAGTGAGAAAGTAGTGAAAACGCAGAGAAAACCAAGAAGGCCTCTAGGTGAACAAACACTTGGTAAAATAGGAATGTTAAAGGTCTGAATTTCCATGAGTGCCCGTCTATTATTACAACAATACTAATTAAAGTCTCTCTCTCACACAAAAGAAAATAAATCTAAACTAAGCTATTATGATCTTCTTGGTTCCTTAGATGGTTTGCTACTGTCTCCTTCTGGCTCGACGAAGAAAGTCGGTCTCTGTTTCACTGGGTTGCCTCGGTCCCCTGGAACACTGTCCTTACATTGTGGACCCTCACAACAAATTCAACACAAGAGGTGATTAGCATAGAGAAACAATTATTTAAAAATTAATAAAGATAGATATATACGGAAATAAATAGACTACATATACACTATCCTATGTGTTGCTCCCTAGCAACAACGCCATTTGATTAAAGGGAATTGAGATGAGACACCTAAACACCATTCTTGGAGGGCCTGCGATGTTTAACAAGTCAGATCTAGCAATCATTGTATCGACCACTCTCACGACTCTTAATAATCGAATCAATCACTCATATCTACAATCAACCCATGACAATATATGCAATTAAAACTAAGAGAAATGAAATCTATTATACCCTACATATGTGTGTATAGTGTGCAAGTGTAGGGGTCGAACCACTAACATCAACAAAGGATATGTTGATTAATAATAATTAATAATAATTAATAATGATTATTTTTATACTTTTTAGTCTTATTCTAATTTTATGAGTTTTTAAATATATATATATACGAATCTCTATTCATTTTTAAATGTTTTATATTTTGTATTTTATATTTATTTTAATTTTGCAATTTTTTGTTCCTTTTTTATTTTTGAATATAATATATATTCATATATAATAATAATGACATTATATGCTATATAAGCATTATACATAATATGTAAGATATAAAGGGATTTATATTTTTAAGTATACATAAATATATTCAAAATACAATAAATAAAATGTTATTTAGGTTTTTAATATTTTCTTTATTTTTGATATTTTGTAGGATTTTTGCTATCTTTGTGTATTTTTAAACGATTAAAATGTGTAAAACAATTCACATAAAATTCTAGCCAAATTGTTTTGGATTTTAAAAATAGAATATAAGTTAAAAAATCTCAAAACTATTTTTTTCATATACTATATATATAATAAAGAAAAATGCAAGTTAGAAACAATATTTTGGATTTTTAATGAATTTTTACTGATTTTTATAGGATTTTTAGGATTTTGTAATTTTTAACTATTTTGTTTTATACTTTTTTGTGATTTTCAAATATGTGGTAGAATATACAGTAATGTGCCTAATAAATTTTTTCGAATTTTTAGAAATGTTTTATTTTTTTTTAGATTTTGGCAATCAAATAAGGAGTAAAAAAGTCTTTGTATTTTCAATCAATAGAAAAATAACTTAAAATGCCCAATGAGAAACATAGATGATATATATATTATGCACCTAAGATAATTTTACTACAACTTTTATAGAAAAAATGTTATTTTTAATAATAAATATACAGGAAATGAAATTTATGAAATTAGTAGGGACCTATTAGCAATTTAAATAAGCATTAAATGCATTCAATAACCATCAAAGTAAGTCCATGGGCATAGTAGAAATTTGTCCAATTAAACTCGAATTTAATATGCACCTGGTAGGGGTATAATGTAAATAAAAAAATGCAAGGTCCATAGATGTAAAATATCCCAAAATATAACACCGAATATACAAAATGTAGCATAAAATGAAATACCTAAACCTAGACGGGCTAGGTTGCAAAAAGCCTAGGCACCTCACGTGTACATGCACGTGAGGTGATCGAGCAAGGGACCTATGTGCAAATACCCATAAACTTGAGGTTTTCTTAGCAAATATTATTCAAATTTGCACTGCTTATTATGTTTAAACTAATCAAATTTACAAAAAGAGAAGGGGGTACTATGTAATTTACCCACTAATCGGGCACGATCAAGTAGCATAGAGAGCACCACATGTTTTCCCCTTAAATGATCTGACGGCTAGGGAGGACGACCCTTTGCCTTGAAATACATGGCCCATATCTAATTTAGGTCGGTCTCTTGATATGATGGTGCTTAAGGGATGTGGAAGAACGCTCAAGAACATCGTGTTGGGGTTGCTTCAATCCTCGATTTCTTGTTGGTTCAACCATTGTTTCCTCCTCCAATGAACTCTAATGCTTCCTAGAGGCTCGTCACACCTACATGTGGTCTCTAATGCCTTCCAGGTCCCATCGAGGGAGACTTGGGATCCTTCTCTTGTTTAGCGACCTGGAGGGTATATCTTCAGTCGAGAGCCCCAGATGGCTCCTCGGTGGCTTGGTTCTAGAACAAAATGATAATGGGTTCGAGGAGTGTCTCCTCGACCATACAGTGAAGCTAAAAGCATGATGAAATGGAATGGTGGGCGGTGAATGAATCTTGATATGTCGATGCGAGGTATGATGGAGAAATGAAGGGGCACGAAGATGGGGCTATATGGTGTCAAAATAGAGTGATTTCACAACAGCCCAAGGGATAGAGCCTAGTGCTCTGATGAACTACGAAATTGAAATTACACCTATACTAAAGCCTAACTGCTAGAATTGAAAGCTACACTACAATGCTGGAAAGGAATGCTATAAAAATCCTAAGGTTAATGGCTCAAACCTACATGAACAAGGAGAAAAAACGTACCCCATTAGAGCTTTAGAACTTGACAGTGGTTGATCAGCTCAACCTCTTCTTCTCCATGCGAACAAGTCAGGGAGACTCAGCTATCACTCGAGATTCACACCCAATGATTCCTTTGGGGTTATGAAGTAGGAAGAGATATCAAAAGGCCAAAATGCGATTTGGGACTTATTTATAAACAACGTTTTTGGGTGGAAAGGTCACGGGATTGCCATCGATAGAGTGCATGTTTGATCACATACTAAAGGTATGGTGAGATGGGCAATCATGATGCTTACAAGTTTGCTGAAGAAATTGAGGGCCATTAGGCATCGTATCTTCATGAAAAATTTAGACAAGAGAGGGGGTGGTGGAGATGCATGCACCTGATAGAGGGATGGAGTGGACACTAGATAGTTGACCAAGGGTCAACTGTCTGTGCAAGGGGATTGGTCCAAGTTGGACCACAACATGACAAAATAGAAGGAAACAAGAGAAATAAATATAAATAAAATAACTACATATTTTATTAAAAAGTTAAAATAGAATAATGTTTATTTAGTTATGTGGTATTTAAATATATTTTTATTTTACAACCTTATTTATTATGTGTTAATTTTTACAAGTATATACATATGTATATTTACTTATATTTAAAGTATTTTATTTTTATTTCGTATTTTTAATTGTATTATTATATGTAAATATTTTATTTATTTATAATATATTTAAATACATATTTACATATTTTTTTAAATATTTCTTGGATTTTATTTATATACTTAAATAAATAAGTATGTATACATTATAGGTATAGTATACCTATGTATTTTAATATCTTAATTTATTTTAATGTATTTCAATGCTTTTATTTTATGTTTATATTTTAATACATCCAAATAATATTTACAAGAATTTAAAAATATAAGAAAGGTAAAATAGTAATACTAAATTAAATGAATAAAATATACATGTATATAATACAACATGACCCTAGAAAGCTCGCTTTTGCAACTTAGCTCTATTTTTAATGAAACCACCTTCATTAGATAGATAATTAAAATTTAAGAACAATAAAGGGGAGTTTGATTAAATTTGACTTCATATGGAGAAGAATTGGTCTGTGAAGTTTAGTTTGTGACTTTTTTCATCTGGGTTTCTGATGAACCCAATTTGTGGGGTCTAAATATGTCTCATACAAGGCGGAGACAAAGTCGATGTGGCGAACACACAGAATCTGGAATTCAGACAACAATTAACCCACATTAAAGATCAAACAATGAAAAATGGTGCGGAGTTAAAATTTATTATAACTCTACAATGAATGTGTATAGTGTGCAAGCATGTAGAGGTCGAACACAGAGAACAAACAGGTAGATCGGGCAAAATCAGGGCTCAAGAATGAAAGTAATCAAATGTCCATACTAGTGTTATTTTTTGCGTTTTTAATTTTATATTTTTTATTTAATTTTTGGTTTTATATATTTATATTTTGATTTTTAATTTACTGTTTTTGTATTTTCTTTTTATATTTTATATTTTTATATTTTATTTTTCTTTTTAATAAAGATATAATACTATATAGGATATATATATAAGAGAGATGAGAGAGAGATAAAAATAGGTAAAAATATTCAAAATAGAGTAAATGAAATATTTTTGTGCTTTTTATGTTTTTCTAATGTTTTTATAATTTTTCTATATTTTTCCTAAATTGTTTGGTATTTTTAAAGTCAAAAATGCTGAAAACAGTGAATAAAATTAATGCCCGAAATTAAAATGGAGATGAAATATATCAATCAGTGTAAAAAATTCTCAAATTAATTTTCAACTATAGATAATACAATAAAGAACATTTATTAATAGAAAAAAAATTAGATTTTTTTCTGAATTTTATATATTTTTATGAAGGTTTTTAGAAATTTTCTATTTGTATGAGTTTTCTTTTATATTTTTTAGTGATTTTTTGGTCTGATGTTAAAATATGTGAAAACACGCAAAATATAATTTTTTGGAATTTTTCAAAAGTGTTTTATACTTTTTATGTATTTTCTAATGCAGACAGTGAAGAAAATGCATGTTTTTGAATTTTTATAAATATTAAAATGCAACAAAAATGCAAAGTAAAAATATAGCATGACATATCAATGCAACATGAAGTATGATAATTTTTTGGTGATTTTTTGAATTTTATAGATGCATGAAATAAATGCAAACCACAAAGAGAAACTACACTACTAGCAAGGGTATATTTGTAAATATCCTGAACAACAAGGGCCAAAGTGCAATTTGTCCAAAAAATATATACTGCAATAAAGACTTTGCGGACTAAATAATAAATCTAAGGACCATAGGGTTGAGGGTGCAAAATTTCCACACCCCACGCGCACGAGGCACGTGACTGGAAGGGACCTAATGGCAAATAAAAAATACCTGATGGATCACTTGCAACTTCATCAAAAATATTACAATGTTACAAAATCATTTCTAGAATTCAAAGAAATAACAGAAATAACGAGGGTCCCCGTGCAAAATACCCCTCCACCACGTGCGCAAGTCACGTGAGGTGACGTGGACAGGGCCTCGATGCAAATATGAGAAATATAGGGGTTTTGCAAATATTACACAAAATATTAAATTACAAGTGAAAGTTTCTGAACAAATATTTAAATGCACAAAATGGTGAGGGTGAAGGTGCAAAATACCCAACGCCTGCAGATCCGACGGCGTATGCTTCTTTACTTGCCACGTGTCGAAGATCTAGCAGCTGACACCGATTCGCGATCCAGGGGTCGGGATTAGATCATCCAGAGACAATCGACGATCGATGCTCAGTTAGATCGGATGGCTCTCGATCAAACTGGAGAGGCAGCCCTAATTAAATGGCAGAGGGCGGCGCTGGATGAACACGGAGGTGCTCCAGTTGAGCGAAGTTCTCCGAGCTTAACCTCCGGCCTCTGGCGGTGTTGAAGCTCGCAAAATGGCGCGTTCTCTTCCTGGAGGGTTCCTCTAGCTGCTGGTGTTCCCAAAAGGCCCCAGCATTGTCTGGAGGGCTTGCACGATGGCGGTGGAGCTTTGCAGCTCCGGGGACCTCCGGCGAGCCACCAAAATCTCTCCAGTTGCGGCTTTGACGCTCAGACCTGCACAGGAAGCGTTAAACCATCGAGGGCAAAGAGCCTCGATGGTTGATGCAACGAATGGATACAGGGGACCTCGAAGGTGGATTTCACCTGAGGAAGAAACCTCGATGCCGGTGGTCGGAGGAGGTGGGTGGAGCTGCCTCGACCCTTCCTCGATCCTCCTAACGACTGGAAATGGGAGCTGTCACCTCCCTCCTCCGATGGCGCACAAAAGGTGGAGAAGAAAGAGGTCAAAAGTGGTTCAAATTTTCAAATGGAGGAGGAGGGGGTATATGAATGAGTTAACGAGCAACTGGGAAGATCGAGGCATAGTGGATGCGACGGTGATCCAAAGATCGAGGTTTCACCTGGGCGTGTATCACGGATGATCGAGGATAAAAAGTCATCAAGGAAGCGATGAGCAAGGGTGAAAGGATCGACCCTCAAAAAATCGTGAAATCAGGTGGAAACCGATGTTCTGATAACTGCATGAGGCGGGTCAGAGAGTAGACCTGCGGTCAACTATCAGACCCTCTTGGTTGGTCCATGTGGACCAACCACGAAAAATCCTGAGAAAAAGATTTAGAAAATCAACTAACAATAGTAATTGAATTTATTAATTTTTTGTTATTAAATAAAAAATGTTTATTATTTTCCAAAGTATTTTATTATATTTTTAATTATTGTTTTGAGGTATAAATTTACAAGTTACCTTTTATGGCCTATATAGGTATATTCATCTATATATTTTAATATTTTATTTTTATTTTGTATGTTTAATTTTATATTTTGTTATCATTTTATAAATTTATAACTTATTTTTATGGACTTCTATATATTTTTATTTTATTTTTCTCATGTGTTTTATACAATTAAATAAATAAAAGTATTAATTATATAGGTATATTTATAGGTATTATACCTATGTGTTTTGCATAAGTATTTTATTTTTTTTATTTTATTTAGTATTTTACCCTTGTTTTAATGTACGCATATATTGTAAATAATATTTACAAAATTATATAAATATAAAATTATAAATAAATAATAAATAATAAATAAAATGAATATTTTAATCAGTACAACTATACAATAGGGGTCCAAAACTCAACTTTCAAACCGTAACTCCGAAAAAAAAGAGACCACCTTCATTAAATTGCTTATTAAAAGTTATATACAATCAAAGTGATTTTGATACATTTGGAGTTTTTATTTGAGAGATACAGGTATGGGAAGTTGGGATTCTGGAAACTTATTCAGGTCATAACTTTTTATCTGTACATTATTTTTGTGTGAAATCAATTTTGTATTTTTCTATATTTAGTTATCTAGAACTTTAATGAACAAAGTTTCTTTATTTGAGGTATAAAAAGTGGAACTAAAAATAGGACCCAAAATGAATAAAGAATGAATTAAATAAAAGGGATTTTTGTTGTATTTTGGCCCTTATCTCCCCCTACTTTATTCCTTGTCGACCTATTCATCTAGATGCATACGTCTCAAGGTTTCGGGTTATAAAATATCTGCAATATTTTATTCTTTTTCTTTTCTTTTCTTTATTCTATAATTTTGGCTTTAAAAACCGTATTTTGTACACTATTTATACACACATGCATGAATGCTAAAATACATGAATTAGAGGTATTTACATGCATTTACTAGGGCTTTTCAGGCCAAAATGATATATTAAAGATGATGAAATGGAGGTTCATCATCCCCCTATACTTGCCTTTGCTAGTCCCTAGCAAACACTTATGCAATAAGTGCAGAAAAGAAAACAAAGAAAAGAAAAATAAGAAAGATGGATTAAATTTAATGATCAAACTTGTCTTCACAAAATCAAAGTTTGGAGCTTAAATCCAACAGCCTTCGAGAATCCCAAAACTCTGCTCAAGTCCCCTCAATAGCCAGGTCAGATTACTTCAACCCATACTGAAACCCTTATGACTATGAATCTGACTCGTACAGTGTAAGTGATAGTGGCTCTCCACAATTGAAATGGCAAAGAGACTGACTTCTCCAATATGACAACCCAATGATTCCCCAATCCAACAACTCATTCCTCGAGGAGCGGGGTATTCCCTTCTAAGTTCAAGTGACAACCAACTCAAGGAGGAGGAGGTAAAGAGAAGAATGGACGATAGCCAGTGTAGCTACCTATCCTAAGATGCAAGACCAGTGTAGTCAAGTCATCCAGCTGCAAGCTCACATAATTTGACTTTGAAGCTCAAGCTTGCTTATTGACCATACACATATGTACACTCCTGCAGGCATTTTTATTTTTGTACAGACCTGTCCACTTTTTTGGTGTTTTTGCTTTTTTTGTTTTTTTGAAAGACTATATACAACAGCATTTACAAAGGGAGTTTTTTCCTCTTGAGCCAGTAGACTATCCCTCTTTTGAAGCTTTATTGCAACCCACAATCTCCTGTCCTCAAAACTCATCATCACCGGATGGGTTGGGTGCACTTCCCTCCCTAGAGGAGGACAAATGTTTCCACCTGTGTGCGTCTCATATCGGTAAATCCAACCCCCTCACCACTCCAACTGAGTTGAGCCAAGTGAAAGGTTCAAGTGTCCAAGTTAGGTCATTATCAACAAGAGTCGTGTGTGTGCTCCGAAATACTCTACTTAGGCAGTCAAGAATCCATTGAACAAAGTCTCGTAATCCTCAAAGAATTAAGTCAACTAGACCTGAAGTACCTCAATTCCATTCCTTATAAGGTTCCTGTTATTTAGGTAGATTTAAGTTCCAACCAAGCTCCAATCCTCGTATTTTACTTAGACTCGTTCAACTATCAAACTCAGTCCGAAAAATGCGAACGCTATGCAGGATGCAGGCAATATTTTTGTGATGCAATTTTCAAAGATTTTGAACTTTTTATGGATTTTTTTAAAGATGATGCATATGCATTTTTTTTGGTATTTTCAAAAATATTTTTTCAAATGTTTATGGTATTTTAGTTTTGCAAATATTTTTGGGATTTTTTAAAAGCAAAATATTTTGGCTAAAAGCTCGGTGCAACTATTTACATAGGGATGCGTCTTATATTTACAATAAGTAGATTTTAAGAATTTACAAAGGGTAAATGATCAATTTTAAACGAGCACATATAAAGAATTAGACAGAAGTATATATTCCTTAAACCTATTTGAAAGAGGTTTTTTTAAAAAAATAAAAACTATAGTCCAAAATAATTTTTACAAGCATTTTTACAAACATGTACACACATTTGAAAATCATTTTGCAAAGGTTTTCCAAACAGTATATATAGGTTTTTCAAAAATTTTTGTAACCATTTTTCAAACCATTCGCAAATCATTTTTCAACCATTTTAATTTCACACAAAGAAAATAAATTTTACAAACAAAATAGTTTTACAAAGGTTGAAAACATATATCAAAATGTTTTCCAAATAGTTTTCAAAAGATTTTTCACAAAGAATTTTCAAACTATTTTTCAAACATTTTACAAAAAACATTTTCACCTGATTTAGTAATCAGTAAATACAAAAAGAATTTGAGGAATAATCACATATTTTTATTAAGGTTTTTAATGAATTTTTATAAGTATAAGTAGCCATAGTTATTTAGAAAAATACGAAAGTACGGGTTTTGGCTAAAGTATATACACAGTCTACATGACCCCCTATACTTATCTTGAGCTATGTCCTCATCGATCAGAGAGAAAAGAGAAGACATAACTCGTACTGAGTATAGAAAAGTCTAAAGAATAAATGAATAGGAGATGAATGAATAAACAAGTGAGAAGTCGCCCATCCATCTTATACTTAGGATCAAATAATTCCTAAGTATAGCAGACTGTACACAAGGCAGGGAGGGTCAAGGGTAGGAATGAACAGATTGTACTCAGACTGTCTCCCCCTATACTTAGGGTAAGCTATCCCTAAGTATAGACAAGAAGAGGAGACAATGGAGAGGATCAATGAATAAAAGAACTCGGGGTGCACACCCCCCTATACTTAGGACAAAGTACGTCCTAAGTATAGACGACTGACAAAAAGGGTGACACCTTTCTGATAGATAAAGAATATAGGAAAAGGAAAAGAAGAAAAGAGAATAAACAGATCATAAATCAGTGTGTCTCCCCCCTATACTTAGGGTAAAATACCCTGAGTATAGACAAGAAGAAGAAACAGAAGAAGGGATCACAGAATAGTACAACTTAGTGGGTGCACCCCGCTATACTTAGGACAAGGTGTGTCCTAAGTATAGCAAAATCATAAGATGACGATGGGGTGGCAGACATAACGAATGAATGAATAAATGATATGGGCATATGGATATGTACAGTGGAAGATGGAAGTGATAACCATGTATGAGATGCAGGTGATGTGAGTCAAAGAGCACATCTCATACCAGATAAATAGGGGCAACGTCAACGGTTGGCGGATCATGATCTAGATATAGTTTCAGGTGTTGACCGTTAACTCGAAAGGTAGAGGAAGATGACAACTCGTATATATCAATACTGCCATTGTCATGTACCTTTTTGACCACATATGGACCTTTCCATTTACTCTGTAATTTCCCTGAAAATAATTTCACCCTAGAATCAAACAACCATACACGTTGATCTGGCTCAAACTATTTATGGCTGATATGAGAACCATGCCATATCTTCACTTTTTCCTTGTATTGTAGGCTACTCGAAAAGGTTGTATCTCTCAGTTCCTCCAGGGCTGCCGACTCTGCTTTCCTCTGTTCTCCTATACTCTCAGGATCCAATAATAACTCTGTAACTGCCCATAGTGACTTGCTCTTGATTTCGACTAGCAAATGGCACGGCTACCCATAGACGAGATGAAGGGGAGATGTCTCTAATGGTGTCTTGAAGGAAGTAGGATAGGCCCACAAGATCGAGTCCAAAAGCTATGACCAATCCTTTTGGTCTTGGTGGACTACCTTCTGTAAAATAGTCTTGATCTGCATGTTCGATACTTCAGCAAGACCATAAGTCTGAGGGTGATATGGAGTGGCAAGACGATGGTCAATGTTGAACTCATCCGCAAGGGCCCTTACCTTGTCATTGATAAAGTGAGTCCCTCCGTCTGAAATCAGAACTCTAGGTACCCTGAACCGTGAAATGATATTTTTCCTCAAAAACCAACACACAGTCTTAGCATATGCAATTCGGGCGGGGATGGCCTCAACCCAACGACTCACATAATCTACAACAAGCAGAATGTACTCAAATCCCTGACTCTTAAGAAATTGGCCCATGAAATCACTCCCCCATGTGTTAAAAACCTCACAAAAGTAAATGGGCTGCATGGGCATCATATTTCTCTATCCGCAAGTACCCATCTTCTGACAGTCAGTACACCTCTTCACGAATTCGTCGGAATCCTTGAAGAGAGTAGGCCACCAAAAGGTCAGATTGGATCACCTTATGTGATGTCCATCTCCCAGAATGATGTCCTTCTGCCTCAAGCTTGTGGAAGTAGGTGAGGACGCTATGCTGCTCTTCTTGAGGAATACACCTCCTCTAGATACTATCCCCTCCTTCATGATGAAGGACGGGATCCTCCCAATGGTAGACTTGGCCTTCGGAAGGAAGGTCTCAAGTCGCTGCCTGGACCGACCTTGTGGAACTGTATTGGTGACAAGATAGTTCACAATGTTGACGTACCATGGAAGTGAGGCGATGGCAAGGATCGCCTCATCTGGGTGCAATGGGCTCCAGATTCCTTAAGGTTCCCTAATCGGGAGAGGTGATCCGCCACCACATTCTTAACTCCAAGTTTATCCTTAATCTCAATATCAAACTCCTGGAGTAGAAGGATCCATCTGGTAAGTCGAGCTTTGGCATACTTCTTTGCAATGAGGTATCGGATGGCGGTGTGTATGTAAAGATAGTCAATTTTGATCCCAGAATATATGATCTTTATTTATCCAAAACATATGGGAATCCATCCCTCCTCTGTCCAAGCACATCCCCTATAGCAAAATCAGAAGCATCTGTCATGATCATGAATGGGAGAGACCAATCGGGTGGCTAAAGGACAAGAGTCGCAACAACTAGATTCTTGAGAGTCTCAAAGGACGCAAGACACTTATCATCTACAATGAACTCGGTGTCTTTTGTCAGCAAATCAGTGAGCAGTCGGGCAATACGACTGAAGTCTTGAATAAACCGTCAGTAGAAACCGACATGCCCCAGAAAAGACCGCAACTGTCATAGATTGGACGGTGGATTGAGATTTCTAATGATATCCACCTTGACCGAATCAACCTCCATGCTCCTGTTGGAGATGATACGGCCAAGGACCATCCCGTAAGTCACCATGAAGTGACTCTTCCCCCAAGATAGGACAAGATTGACCTCTATGTAGTGCTGAAGTACACGGTCTAGGCAGTCAAGACAAGAATATCAAATCCATCGCCATAGACCGAGAAGTCATCCGTGAAGAACCTCTAAACAGTCACCCACCATGTCCAAGAAGATCGACAACATGCACCTTTGGAATGTCGTGGGGGCGTTACAAAGACCAAAGGGCATCCGTCTGAAAGCATATGTCCCAAATGGACAGGTGAATTTTCGTCTTGTCCTGGTCTTTGGGAACAATGGCTACTGGTTATAGCTGGAGTACCTATCGAGAAAACAATAGTGACTCTTCCCAGCTAGCCTCTCGATAATCTGGTCAATAAACGACAGTGGGAAATGATTCTTCTTGGTGGCCTGATTCAATTGTCTGTAGTCTACACAGACCCTCCAAGAAGTGGGTACCCGGGTTGCTATCTCCTCTCTAGACTCACTCACAACTGTAGCGATACCCATCTTCTTGGGTACCACATGTAATGGACTAACCCACTTGGATTCGGAGATGGGGTAGATCAAATCGGCGCTCCACCATTTTGATATTTCTTTCATGACTACATCTCGAAGGTTCGGGTTGAGCCGTCACTGGAACTTACACGAGGACTTGGCGTCCTCTTCGAGGTATATATGGTGGGAGCATAGAGATGGACTAATCCCCTGGAGATCAGCTATACTTCATCCTATCACCTTGCGGTTTTTTTTCAAGAACCTCCATCAAACGAGATTCTTGCTCTCTAGTCAAATCTGTTGAGATAATGACTGGGTGCATATCTGGCTCACCCCCAAGGAATCTGTACTTCAGCGATTGCGGCAAGGGCTTCAATTATGGACAACTGGGAGCTGGAAAATCTAGCTTCTGATATGTCTGAGTGAAAGTTAACAAATCTGCATGTGAGAACTCTCGCTGTCCATGAAAATCTGACGAAGGGAACCCTGTTGGAATATCTATAAACTATGCTCCTCGATCCCCGTCCTAGCTGTCAGCTCAGAAGGAATCAGACATGGAAATTAATTATTAAAGTCATCCCAATCAATGTCTGAATCCGAGGGATCTGAATCAGAAGAACATGAATGAAACTATGCTTCACCACTCAGCCCGCAATTGTCGGCCTCTAATGTGTCCTCTGCCAGAGGTGTGCTCTCCAAACTCTCGACTGCCATAAGTTGTACTTA
Organism: Ottelia alismoides; assembly: GCA_037367405.1. Taxonomy (NCBI): domain Eukaryota; kingdom Viridiplantae; phylum Streptophyta; class Magnoliopsida; order Alismatales; family Hydrocharitaceae; genus Ottelia; species Ottelia alismoides. The sequence goes on from JAZKJV010001286.1 coordinate 999,848, forward strand.
CGCTAAATCTGTTGGCAAGGTGAGGGCTCGTGCTACTGGATCTGCCCAAATTACTTCATCATCTATCATCACAAAGTCGCACTCCTGGTGGACATCTCACTCAGCCTCTGTCATCTGCTCTGTGTCACTGAACTGCTCTGAGTAGGTTGAATCTCGCACTCTAGTCTCGTCGATCGTCTCTATTTGTATACTTTCACCCTCTACGCGAAAGTACACCTTCCCACTATCATGGTCGGATACCGCCTTGGCGGTGACCAAGAATGGACGTCCAAGTATGATGGGGGTATCTGTTACCGACTCAAGGATCTCCATGTCTAGTACAACAAAATCCGTGGGGAATTTCAGACCCTGAGTGGTAACGATCACGTCTCTCAACAACCTCTTTGGCCTCTTAATAGATCTATCAGCAAACTAAAAGATTGTCCTACTCAGATGGAGAGGACCAAACTCGAATCAATCAAGTAAGGCTACCAAAAGGAGATTGATTGAAGAGCCGTTGTCCTTCATCAGGTCTCTTGACTAGCAGTTGGTTCTGAATGGCAAAGCATGTGGCACGGAAGAGCACATGGATCTCTCCTCTGTGGTTCCTCCTCTTCCTGCGTACAATAGTCTTCTCTCTCAAGTTCTTCTGGAAAAGGGGATGTGCTCTAGTGCCTCTTGTAGAGTCAGCTGAATTTAAAATCTATCGATCATCTAATGGATGAACTCTAACTGATGTGTCTTTTTTGGATTTTCTTTTTTATTCCCCTTCGCTAAGCGGAGTGCTTGATGGAAGGGGATGGATGGGCCCTCCTCAGATGGAGGTCTAGGAAGAGTCTCATGTGCCTGTGAAGGACTGGAATCCATACAAAGATCATCATGTAACATAGATGGACTCGAAGTAGATGAAGAAACATTTCCTTTATTCATATTTTTGTTTTTTTTCTTGTTACAACAGTCCTGAGATACAAAAAGTGGTAACACAACAGATGGAAGCATAACTGAAGTACAAGTGGTGGCATCAGTACCACCCACGACATTTGTCTTCGCGGCATCAGCACCGCGCTCTGGCTCAGCATTAAGCAAAATGGTGGCCTTAGTACCACCGCATGCATATGAAGTCACAACGGCCTCAGTACCGTCAACTGGATCTCTATCCTTGGTGGCATCAGCACCACCATCATCAACATCATTAGCGACATCAATACCGCTGTTCTTCTCGTCTGGCGCTCACGGTTCCTAGTGTGGTTGTCACTCATACGAGGCACCGTCGGCTGGCATCCTACCGCTCCTAGTTATCACGAAATCAGCATCAAACATACAAGAAGACATGTAATGCAAAGAGTCACTAGGAGTGGTATCCTCTATAGATTGTACCTGCTCAGATTTTCTCTTCAAACTATTCAGGTTGGGCTCAATCTGGGCTGGTATGGAGGCCTTGCCCTTGATGATATCCCTCATCTCCTGCTGGAACTCATCCATTTCTAGCCGACATGATGCTTGCTGTTCGGAGAGCAAGCGGGAGAGGTTGTCAAGAGCTGGGTTCTCAAAGGCAGGTGCTGGAGAAATGGAAGTGTACCCATGCTGGACATGAGGTTGTTGCTGGTGTGAATAGTGAGGGGGAGGCTGGGAGTATGGCTGGTAAGGCTGGTGTCGCTGCCTCCACTGTTGTCCCTAATAAGAGGGACGAGGACTCTACTGGTACTGCTACTATGAGTGATAGGGATTTTGTAGTTGCCGATTGTTCTGAGTGCCTTGAGTGGGAGGTTGTTGCTGGGATGAGGTGCCTTCGGTGGTCCAACGGAATCCTGGGTAATCGCAACGAATCCCAGCCTGCTGTGGGTACCGGTCAAACCATATCATATTGACTTCCACCAATGGCTCATGCTCGAAGGATGGTGGAGGAAGAACTGCCAGTGGCTGGTCCGGCTTGTAAACCACCATCTGAGTGTCCTGAGATAGTGGCGGCGATGGGTAGTACTGTAGCTATTGGACCGGCTCGGCCTGGATATGGTAAACCTGGTGGTGTGTGGTAGAGGGCTGGGTGGAGCTGCTACTGTTGGAATCAGCACGTGATCTGGGAAGCTACTGTGTGGACATCTGTGCTTTCTGAATACACAAGATTTGTGTCTTCAGTTCACTCATGGTCTTTGTCAACTGGTCCATCTATGCAAGTCCTTGGCTCCGCTTCTTCTCAAGGATCTCAATGCGTCCAACTTCTCGCTAATGATCCCCATGTCGGCTACGGTGGATTCAGCGTGAGCTGCTGGTGCTGACGGAGTGTGGAAATCGGCATAGATTCGTGCAATTCTATGGTATGAAACTGCCCCTTGGGGGCCTTTGAATGTGTGTATACCCGGGCTTGGGACATCACTGTCGAGTTCTCTGCCATCTCCTCAAAGATGGCCCATACATGGTCTTGATCCTGCAGCTCCTACAGTTCCTACAGCTCCTCATTGATAACCAATGACAAGAGGCATTCACAAGCCCCTGCAGCTCCGGTGTCAGCCCACAAAAGAAACTCTGAACAAGGTTGGGCTTTGATATATCGTGATGTGGACACCGGTTAATGAGCTCTTTAAATCGATCCCAAGCCTCATGGAACTGCTCATTCGGGAGCAGTGTGAAGTTACTGATCATAGCTCGTGTTGTGTTGGTCCGACAGAGTGGATAGTACTTGTTCAAGTACCCGGTCCGGAACTGCTCCCAACATGTGACATACCTTCCTAGATGTTTCAGCCAATAGGCTACTTTGTCAACCAATGAGAATGGGAAGGCAATCATTTTTATCGTGTCCCCGTCCACCAGTCTGTCGTGGACAGTGCTACAAATCATCTCGAACTCCTGCAGATGGAGATGAGGCTCCTCGGTGGCCAGTCCATGCAACTTGGGCAACAACTAGATGGTCTTGGGGCGAAGCTCAAAGTTCCCGACAATGGAAGGAAGCTAGATCCATCGGTGAGTGAGAGTTTCACCAGGGTTATGCAACTGTCTCATGGTCCTTGGTGGTTGGTCCTCCGGTCGTTGTTCTCCTCCTCCTCCACCTCCTGCTTCAGGTCTCTCTTCACCATCCTCAGATTTATCTCCTCTATCTGCTCGCATCTGCACCAGCTCTCTCATGATGTCACCCATGAAGGCACCCTGATTTCTGATATGTCTCTGCATAGTCTCTAGGGAAGCTAACAATAATTTTTTGATGGCAGATTGATCATACACATACGAAGGTTGTCCCTACTCATGTGGTCGTCCCTCAATGCTGGCCATATCTTGGTCTCTGCAAAGGCAAAGGTACCCATCTCAGGTGCCGTCAAATGTCCAGAAATCTGTGTTGCACTATACTTTGACACCACATGACTGATAGAAGAAGAAGGGTGATCAAGAGGGAACAGGGTGGACGTAAACTCAGGCTCGGAGAGTGGATCTAAACTCCCTGAAGCCGACCTATATGAATACGGAGGAGTTGCTCGATAGCGGTGCCACCAGACGTGGCCTAAGAGATCTCCTTCCCATCATCGTGATCTGGAAATAAGGGCGGATGAAATCTGGAATGCAAACAAGATTGGCAGTCAAACCCCCAATTGACCTACGCAACTCTGAGCTGATGACCGTGAAGGTTCGGTCGTTTATCATGTCAATTTTATTTAGGTGATCAATCAATCTATCAGAGCGATTAAGCGAGCTGTTAGGAGCCCAAATCTCCTAGCCAACTGTCTCGATCCCAAATTAGATGTTTCCCAACCAGTATGAATTGCAGATCATTTACCGGCTACCTGATCAATTCACTCTGCTAAGGACATCGCGGTCCTCTTTACCGGTTACCGGAGAGATCCTCACTAGAGAACGACTAACAAAGACGAGTAGTCAACTATAATTTCAGGCGTGGCTCTATTCTAGTATGCGGGTCACTCTCTCACTGCAGATCAATCAACCAATGAGGGGGTTACTCTCCCTAAGACAAAAATTTTGGGTGAGGTGAGTTTTAAGGTTAAGTTTGCATTAGTAGTCTCAATTTTATTTGGTAGTCTCTTTTTTAGTAATTTTCTGATAAAAACAATGCCTAACGAATTTTTTGATTTCCTTGGTTATTTTGAGTCTAATAAAATGGGGGAGGAAGTCAGAAAAGCCAATACGCGATCAAACACAATGATGCATGCAAAGTTAGAAATGCGTACCTTGCTCCAGCACTGTACATGCTGGGTGATCCGCGTATAAATTTAAAGACAAGAAATAAACTACCTATATGATGCACGAGGAAACCATCCCTAGATGAGCAATTTCTATTAATTGTGAAGCACAAGTAGCTATGACTAGGAAGAGAGACCGGAGTCCGGTCTTGGAAGCCAATCGGTGTCCACCACAATGGATCCTGCAAGCGCTGTATATGACCTCTCCTAGCATATGATCTCTATTCCAAGTCAAATAGCTTTTTAAATGAATTATTAGCTAATTCCAATTGCGATCTATAGATGCAGGCAAAATATTAGGTGTGGGGCCTTAGCGAATTACGTCACAATCAACAAAAACTCCTAAATCTAAGGGCTAAATCCACGTGAATCAAGCATATAGTAAAATCGGGAGAACGACGAAAAAAACTCCGCAAAAACCAACAAGGCCCCCAAGGGAACAATCCCTCAGGTAATGGACCTTGTGAAGTATTGAAGTGTCCAAGTCCAAATTATTACAAATAATAGAGTCACTCTCTCACTTCAAATTACACAAATAATGGCAATAAAATAAATAGAGCTAAATCTACAAAAATCTCGAAGTATCATTGGTGCAGAGGTAGAAATCCGAAGTCGGCTTCACGTGGGTGCGTTCGCGGTACCTCACACAAAGTCAACAAAGAGAGGAGGTTAGATAGCTCAAGAAAATATATCAATAAATGAATGAGACAAAAATGTAGACAAGTAATCACAATCAATCATAAATAAATCCGACCTATACGTTGTTGCCCCCCGGCAACGGCATCAATTGACGAACCCAATTTCGTGGGGTCTAAATATGTCTCACACAAGGCCGAGACAAAGCCGATGTGACGACCACACGGAATCTGGAATTCAGTCAACAATTATCCCACAAAAAAGATCAAACAATGAAAAATGGTGCGGAGTTAAAATTTATTATAACTCCACATGAACGTGTATAGTGTGCAAGCATGTAAAGTTCGAACACAGGGAACAAGCTGGTAGATTGGGCAAAATCAATGCTCAAGAATGAAAGTAATCAAATGTTTATACAAGTGTTATTTTTGTGGGAATTTAATTTTATATTTTTTATTTAATTTTTTATATTTTTATATTTTGATTTTTAATTTACTGATTTTTTATTATCTTTTTATATTTTATATTTTTATAATTTCTTTTTCTTTTTAATAAAGATATAATACTATATAGGATATATATACAAGAGAGATGAGAGAGAGATAAAAATAGGTAAAAATATTCAAAATATAATAAATGAAAGATTTTTGTGCTTTTTATGTTTATATAATGTTTTTTTATTTTTCTATAATTTTCCTATGTTTTTTGGTATTTTTAAAGTCAAAATATTAAAAACAATGAATAAAATAATGCTCGAAATTAAAATGGAGATGAGATATATCAAATAGTATAAAAAAATTATCCAAGTTAATTTTAAACTATAGATAATACAATAAAGAACATTCAGGAATAGAAAACACAATTTTTAGATTTTTTCTGGATTTTATAATTTTTATGAAGTTTATTAGAGTTTTTCTATTTTTGTGAGTTTCCTTTTATATTTTTTTAGTGATTTTTTGTCTGAAGTTAAAATATGCAAAAACACATAAATATAAATTTTTTTGCAATTTTTCAAAAGTTTATACTTTTTATGTATTTTCTAATGCAAACAGTGAAGAAAGTGCATGTTTTTGAATTTTTATAAATATTAAAATGCAACAAAATTACAAACTAAAAATATAGCATGACAGATCAATGCAATAGGAAGCTATGATTTTTTTGGTGATTTTTCGAATTTTATAGATGCATGAAATAAATACAAAGCACAAAGAGTAACTACACTACTAGCAAGGGTATATTTGTAAATATCCAGAACAACAAGGTCCAAAGTGCAATTTATCCTGAAAATATATACTGCAATAAATACTTTGTAGACTAAATAATAAATCCAAGTACCACAGGGTTGAGGGTGCAAAATTTCCACGTCCCACGCGCACGAGGTACGTGACTGGTAGTGACCTAAGGACAAATAAAAAATACCTTAGGGCTCACTTGCAATTTCACCAAAAGATTACAACCTTACAAAATAATTTCTGGACTTAAAAGAAATAACAGAAATAATGAGGGTCCCTATGCAAAATACCCCGCCACTACGTGTGGCAAGTCACGTGAGGTGACGTGGACAGGGACCTCGTCGCAAATATGAGAAATATGGAAGTGTTTTAGCAAATATTACACAAAATATTGAACTAAAATGAAATTTTCTGAAGAAATAAATAAATGCACAAAATGACGAGGGAAAAGGTGCAAAATACCGAGCGCCTGCAGACCTGACGACGTACGCTTCTTCACTTGCCACATGTCGAAGATCCAGCGGATGATACCGGTTGGCGATCCAACGGTCGGGATTAGATCATCCAGAGATGATCGATGGTCGATGCTCGGCTAGATCGGACGGCTCATGATCAAACTGGAGAGGCGACCCTAATCAGACAGTAGAGGGCGGCGCTGGATGAACACAAAGGAGCTCCGGTTGGGCGGAGTTCTCCGAGCTCAACCTCCGACCTCGGATGGTGTTGAAGCTCGCAAAATGGTGTGTTCTCTTCTTGGGGGTTCTTCTAGTTGTTGTTGTTCCCAAAAGGCCCCCAGCATTGTCCAGAGGGCTCACATGACGACGGCGGAGCTTTGCAGCTTCGGGGACCTCATGAGAGCCACCAAACTCTCTTCAGCCATGGCTTTGACGCTCAGACCTGCACAGGAAGGGTTAAACCATCGAGAGCAAAGTGACTCGGTGGTTGACGTAGCGAATGGATGTGAGGGATGGTGAAATGGTGAACGGCCGGAGCTGTCTCGGGCGAGGGGATCGTTTATGGGATCGAATGGGTGAATCAACTAAATAGAAGATGGGAATCTATTCCTACGACTACGACGAACACAAGAATGCAAGAAAATGAAGAAGAAGAAGGGGACCTCGAAGATGGATTCCACCTGAGGAAGAAACCTCAACACCGGTGGTCGGCGGAGGTGGGTGGAGTCGCCTCGACCCTTCCTCGATCCTCCTAACGGCTGGAAATGGGAGATGTCACCTCACTCCTCCGATGGCGCACAAAAGGTGGAGAAGAAAGAGATCAAAACGGCTTCAAATTTTCAAATGGAGGAGGAGGGGGTATATGAATGAGTTGACGAGCGGCTCGGAAGATCGAGGTGTAGCGGGTGCAGCAGTGATCCAAAGATCGAGGTTTCACCTGAGCATGTAACAAGGATGATCGAGGATAAAAAGTCATCAAGGAAGCGACGCGAAAGGGTGAAAGGATCGACGCTCAAAAAATCGTGAAATCGAATGGAAACCGATGTTCTGACAACTACATGAGGCGGGTCAGAGAGTTGACCCGCGATCAACTCTCTGACCCTCCTGGTTGGTCCATGTGGACCAACCAGGAAAAATCCTGAGAAAAATATTTATAAAATCAATTAAAAATAGTAATTGAATTTATTACTTTTTGATTATTAAATAAAAAATATTTATTATTTTCCAAAGTATTTTATTATGATTTTTAATTATTTTTTTGAGGTATAAATTTACAAGTTACCTTTTATGGTCTATATATAGGTATATTCATTCTTATATTTTAATATTTTATTTTTAATTTGTATATTTTAATTAATTTTTTTTATTATTTTATAAATTTATAACTTATATTTATGGACTTATATATATTATTTTTATAATGTGTTTTATACAATTAAATAAATAGAAGTATTAATTATATAGGTATATTTATAAGTATTATACCTATGTGGTTTGTACAAGTATTTTATTTTTTCTATTTTATTTAGTATTTTACCCTTGTTTTTATGTACACATATATTGTAAATAATATTTACAAAATTACAAAAATATAAAATTATAAAAATAATGGATAATAAATAAAATGAATATTTTAATCAGTATAGTTATACAATAGGGGTCCAAAACTCAACTTTCAAACCGTAACTCCGAAAAATATGAAACCACCTTCTTAAATAGCTTATTAAAAGTTATATACAATTAAAGGTTATTTTGATATATTTCGAGTTTTTATTTGAGAGATACAGGTTAGGGAAGTTGGGATTTGATGAATCAACGATTCATCGCCTTTATTCTTTTAATTTAACTTCATTTTCTTTGTCAAACACCTGTAAATACCCACTAATTCCATAATTTTACCATTTTGCATGAATTTCTTAATTATGCATTTTTAATACTTTTTGTGCTTAAATAAAAGAATAAAGAAGAAAAGAAGAAAGAAAAGAAAAATAAAGGAAGTGTTTATGCAATAAATACAGACTGACCCGAACCCCAAGAGAAGGTCAAGACTTGACCTGATCGACCAGGAATAAAGTAGGGGAAGATAGGGTCTTCTGTCGAAAATCCAAAATTAATTTGTACATAAATACCTTATATATTTGTATAAAACTTGTACTATTTTATTTGTATATAATTTGACTTGAAATTAATTATTTTTGTAAACAAAAGTTGTAAATAAAAATGTGTTGTAAATAATAAAAATATTTGTCAACTAAAATAATGTACATATTACTAATAATCACCCTTAGAAAAAAGGCACAATGAGATTATTGAAATACCAATTCTGGCTCCATACGAACTCAAATTAAACCAAAACTCACTTCCATTGTACTCTAAATTAAATTATCTTTCAAGTAGTTGTGATTTCATAATTTTTGGAGTTACGGTTGAAAAGTCGATTTTCTGGGGTGTTTTGTGCAGTTTCACCACTATTTATTGTACATATTTATTCATATTTTTTTATATACATAATGTACATATATGTAAATATTGTTTTCGTTAAAAATAAACGAAAAAATATAAAAAATAATGTTTAAAAAATATGTTTATAAATTATTTCCCTATGTGTCTTTATGTATCGTGTATTATATGTATATAATATGGAAAAAAATGGGGCTACCCCCTGGGGGCAGCCAACATGGCTGCCCCCGCCCCATTTTTCGGCATTTTTTTTTTATTTTTTTGAAAAATAAAACCATGTATATTCATCCATATATCCCTCCTACATGCCATTCGAATTTCATCAGAAACAGAGACTCCTACGGCCTCCATCTCGATGGTATCGATTTAAAAAAATCCTGTTACCGTTAAAAAATTACTGTCCGGATGGAGGCCGTAGGAGTCTCTGTTTCTGACGAAATTCGAATGGTATATAGGAGGGATATAGGGATGAATGTAAATGGTGTTATTTTTCAAAAAAAAATTTTTGCCCAAATAAGGCGAGGGCAGCCATGTTGGCTGCCCCTAGGGGGCAGCCACATATGACCCATATAATATATGTATTATATGTATATAATATATGTATAAAAATAATTATCTAACATTACTTAATTAATTTAATTTAATTACTAAATTCATATTTAATTATTTTATTTATTACATTTATTTGAATTAATTGATTTTATAACCTACCGTGTATATAAGATTTGATTTTATACCTTTAATAGCCACCATTAAGGTGGCTAAATAATTTTTGTAAATTGATTATTTTATTTAATTCCGAATTTCATTTTTATTTATTTATTTAATTAATTAATTTATTTTATTTTTTTATTTAAATAACCACTAATTACTTTCCTTAAGTGTGTATACCTTTCTTTTTCATTTTTTTCTCTTTTTAATGGGATCCTCCTCCTCATTCACTCTTTGATCAATCTTTGGAGAGAGAAGCTTGATCTCCGAGAGCTACTCGTCGCAGAAGGGTGCCCAACATCCGATCTAGTCGTGACAACGATTCGGTCATCGTCGAGGCCACCATAGTGTGTCCAAATCCAAGGTAAGATCCACATTTTTATACCATGTCTTTCTATCTAGGATAAATTGTAGGTTGAATTTTTACTTCCGTTTTATCAAGCTCTTAGATCATTAAAAAAATCAAAAAATCCGTCACATTTTGATCCACCTCTAAAACTAACTTTTCGCCTCAACTCGTGATCTCTACACATTCACGTTCAACCTCGCACAACCTATCATCTTCGACCACGCACGGTGGTCGAAGTAACGGATCTATCCTCCACACCTCGCCAAGATCCATCCCCATTCATTTCTCCTAATTTTGTGCATAAATAATTAAAAAACAATAAATATATATTTTTTTCTTCTCTAATCTTTGTTTTGCATGAAAATTTAAAAAAATAAAAAAAACTAAAAAAAATCTTTCATTACTAGCCTTTTGGTTTACAGTTTTTATAAATAAAAAATATAAAAAAAGTTTTTTTTACCGTTCTGTCTACATATTTCATGAAAAATCAACAAAAACATAAAAAAATAAACAATCGCGCGACGGCGCCCTCCCAAGCTGCAACCCCCTCCGCGCACGTCAGCCCCCACGCGGTGCTCCTCCAGAGCGGTCCGCCTCCAGCAGCACCCCCACGCCCTTCGTCCTCCGCGCTCCAGACGTGCGGTGGCCGGTGTGCCATCGTGCGGGAGATCCAACCACAAGGCGGCAACACCGCCAGCCCACGCCGTAGCAGCGCCCCTCGGCCGCAATCCAGGCGTGTCCACCGCCCAGCGACCGCCCTCCGCCTCATACCTCCGCCTGTGCACCTCCGCGACCTCCCCTTGGCATGACGGCAACCCCATTTGCATCATACACGAAGAAGAAACACAAAGGAACCCTAGGGGTGCATTTCTTATTGAAATAAAAAAGGATCTTTTGGAAAAATTGCAAAAAAGGATCTTAAAGCTATTCATATTTGCCCCCTCCAGAACTGTACATGCCTAGCATGTGATATTTGGGTAATTTATAACTTTTCCCTGCCTTTACTTTTTCATTATCTTTTGGTGCAGAAACAATAAATGTTTACATTTGAGTCCCTGCATTTTCAGAACAATAACTTTGCATGCTCTTTCTGATGGAATAAATACTTTTATATTTCGAAAAATTCTCACAAAAATGATGTATATTCCTGATGTTGTGTTCTTCGTTGTGTAAAATTTTCATCAATTTTTATTATCATTTAATATATTTAAAAAATCAAAAACAGTAACTTTTTGTCTACCCGAAATTGCAAAATTTATGAAAATTCGAAAATTCGTCTAAAAATTCTAAAAAAGGTACTTTAGGTGTGTTTTGGTGTCTTTTAATTCCTATCCAATTTTTGTGCTTTAACTCTTTTATAAAACTCCAAAAAATTGTGAAAAATGAAAAACCTTAAAAACTTGTAGAAAATTCTAGAAAAATCCAAAAAATGTGATTTTTGTTTCTGATTGTAGATATTCCTTGGTAGTTTATTTAAAAAGAATTCCCAAGAGTATTGGGCACTTAAAATATTTTTAAGTTTCAAAGTACTCCTGTCTGTGCATTGTTTCCCACATTTTAAACTGTTTGATTTTTCTAAAATCATAAAAACATCAGAAAATTTCGAAAAAAAATACCAGAGATATTTTTAAACATATAAAACATAAAAAAATTTTCTTTTTAATTTTCGGAGCATTTTTTATTATTCTAAAAAATACAAAAAGAGTGGTGTGTTTGTTTTTATCCTTTGTGCTTATTTTGAAAAATAAAAAAATAAAAAGAATAAAAATCACTAAAAATCATTTTCGAAAATTGACTACATAGTTTTTAAATCGTGCTTCTTGTGTTCGACCCTGGTCGCTATACTAGGTAAAAAGAATAGCGGAAACTACTTACATTTACATTCATTTTTTCAATTATGTTTCAAGTGGTTTAAATACAAATTTTTCCATTGACCGATTCACGCGGTTGAAAAAAAATGACACAACTTTGTGATATTATTTTATTCATCTCGATCGTACAATTTTCGGCTCAGCAGAATGGCATCGTTGCCGAGGTGCACGACTTTGTAGTCATTTTTCTAATTTGTCTCTTTATATCATAATTGTTTTCCGGCCTTCTCTCTTTGATTTTTGTGCGAGGTACTGCTTGGACGACTTGGAGTTTCTTTTTAGAGGTACCGCATAGGAGGAAGAGCAGGGAGGAGAAGAAGACTGTCATTTTATTTGAGAGAACAATAAATTTTGTAATAATTTAGGACTTTGAACTGTGAACTTGGACATTTTTCTCGGGGTCTATTTCGCCAAGTGCCAGTGCACTTGGGGGGACCTCACCGTGGTTTTTCGAGTGTTTGATTTAACCTCCATAACCTGCTATTTGATTCTCGCGGATTTGGCCCCTAGACATAGGATTTTTGTTGATTGCGACGTAAATTTTTAAGGTCCAACACCTAATAGAATATTTGTTCCTATAAAACATAATTGGACCTTGGATAAAAATTAAACTAAAAGAAGTTAGTTTAATTGGATTTGAGACCACGTGTTGTGAGGAGTCACATACAGCGCTGGCAGGACCCGTTGTGGCGGGCACCGAGTGACTCCCAAGATCGGACTCCGGACTCGATTCAGTTAACTAACTATTGTTCTTCACGATTAATAGAAGTTGCTCGTCTAAGGCCGATTTTCTCGTGCATCATATAGTTAGTTTACATTTTGTATTTAATTTATGCGCAGATCATATTGCATGTAGAGTGATGCAGCAAGGTACGCATTTCTATCCCTGCATGAATCATAGTGTTTGATCGTACATTGGCTTTTTCGACTTCCTCCCCATGTTTTCGACTCAAATTAATCAAAGAGGAAATCAGAAAATTCGTTAAGCATTGTTTGTGTATAAAAAAAATCTAAAAAGTGAAAGCAATAAAATCTGGGATTGCTAAAGCAAACTTGACCCTAAAATCCACCTCATTTAAAAATATATGTTTTGGGGAGAGTCACCCCCTCATTGTTTGGTTTTCTTGAGCGAGAGAGTGACCCAAACACTAGGATAGAGTCACGCTTGAACTTCTGTTAGACTACTGGTTTTGGGGTTAGTCGTTCTTCAGTGAGGATCTCTCTGGTAACTGGTTAAGCAGACAACGAAATCCTTAACAAAGCGAGTTGATCGGGTAGCCGGTAAACGGTCCGCAACTTGTACTAGCTGGGAAAGATCTAGCTTTGGGATTGGGCCAGTCTCTTGGGAACATCAGGTTCCTAACAGCTCGCTTAATCGCTCTACAAGATTGCTTTATCACCTAACCTAAAATTGACAAGATTAACGACCCATCCTTTACGGTCATCAGCTCGTGTTGAGTAGGTGAATTGGGAGTTTGATTTCTCATCTTGTTTGCTTTCCAGATCTCATCCGCACTCATACCCACATCACAATGATGGGAAGGAGATCCCTTAGGTTGCCTCTGGCAGCACCGCTCTCGAACACTCGTCCTCATTCTTCTAGGACGGTTTTGGAGAGCCCAAACCCGCTCTCCGAACCTAAGTTCACTACACCCTTTCTCCCCTCGACCACCCTTCTTCCACCAGTCCTGAGATAGCTTAGCAGAGGCCAACACAGATTTATATTCACTTGGCGGCACCTAAGTCAGGGTCTTTTGTCTTTGCAGAGACCAGAGAAATGGTCAGCAATGACGGATGAACCGATGGACAACCACAAAATTCAACTTTTGTTCTAGATCAGGGGGCCATCAACAATACTTGCTAGCCTCCCTAGAGATGATGCAGCGATAGATTCGGGACCAGGGAGCATTCATGGCAGAGGTCCGTCAAGAGTTAGCACAGATGCGAGCCAATAGAGGAGAGCATCAACCAATACCGACCGGTGGAGAGATTCTATACTTTGGAGGAGGATTAGAAGGACACCCAGAGGATCAGCCAGAGCCAGCTAGACAACCACGACCGATGAGGCATTTGCACAATCCTGCTACAACTCTCACTCATCGATGGATTCAGCTCCCTGAGATTTTGGCCAATTTCAAGCTTCCCCCCAGACCATTCAACTTTTGCCCAAGTTCCATGGGCTAGCCACCGAGGAGCCGCATCTTCACCTGCAGGAGATTGAGATTATCTACAGCACTGTCCATGATAGATACATGGACGAGGACACTATCAAGATGATAGCATTCCCTTTCTCCCTGGTCGATAGAGTGGCCTATTGGTTGAAGCATTTGGGGAGATATACTACCTCTTGGGAGCAGCTCCGTACCGAGTACTTTAACAAGTACAATCCACTCGGCCGGACTAATGCAGCATGAGCTCTGATAAACAACTTCTCCATGATCCCCAATGAGTAGTTTAATGAGGCATGGGATCGATTTCGTGAGCTCATAGAGCGGTATCCATACCATGACATATCCAAGACCAATCTTGTCCAGAGCTTCTTTTGTGGGATAACAGCGGAACTGCAGGGGCTCGTCAACGCTTCTTGTGGGGTTCCTACTTTGCCAAGGACGAAAACCAGGTCTGGGTCATCTATGAGGAGATGGATGAAAATTACACAGTAATGTCCCAGACTAGGCTTTACACTCAGGGGAAGCCCCAACCCCATGCCGTGTCTAATCATAGGATCTCACGGGTTGATGCAGGTCCACGCATTTCTTCGTCAGCAGTAGTAGCAGCACAGGCAGAATCTTCAGCCGTTGACATGGGTATTATTAGCGAGAAATTGGACCGCATAGAGATAATAGAGAAGAAGCAGTGCTAGGGCATGACACATATAGATCGGTTGGCACAGACTCTTAGTGACCTGAAGACCCACATCCTGTGTCTCCAAGAGACACAGGCGGCTTCTCAGCCTCATCCCAGGTCACATGCTAATCCCCACAGCAGCAACTCCTCCCAGCCCTCTGCCCAGTATCGCCAGGTTCACCACATTCAGGTAGAGCCAGTTCAGCAGTTGTAGCAACACTACTCTCAGCCACCCCCATATCAGGACACTCAGATGGTGGTGTATCAGTCGGATCCTTCATTAGCAGTTCTTCCCCCTTTCCCTTACGAGAAGGAGCCATTGATTGAAGTCAACGAGATTTGGTATAACAGACAACAGCCCGGAATACGCCGGGATCACCCTGGATTCAGATGGTCTAACAGAGGTACCTCATCTCAACAACAGCCTCCAGCTCAAGGCGGACAGAGCAGCCAGCAGCAGCGGCCCCATTACTCCCAGCAGCAGCACTTCCAGCAGGGTCCTCGTCCCTACCATCAGGGACAGCAGTGGAGGCAGCACTAGCAGCCTCAGCAGTATTCTCAGCCTCCTCCTTATTTCTAGCGAGGCAACCCATATAGTTCTCATGCACCTGTTTATGAGAACCCAGCCCTTGATGACCTCACCCCTTACTCACTGAACAACAAGCATCCTTCCAGCGAGAGATGGATGAGTTCCGACAGGAAATGAGGGAGATGATCAAGGGAAAAGCTGCCATACCCGCTCAGATTAAACCTAACCCAAACAACCTGAAGAGGAAATCTGAGCAGGTACAGTTTGCAGAGCTCGCCACTCCTAGTAATATTTTGAATGATATTTCCTCCTACATATTTAATGTTGATTTTATAACACTTAGGAGTGGTAGGATGCGAACCGACGATGCCTCGTCTAAGAGACAATCCCATGATGATTCCAGAGCATCAGACAAGGAGGATAGCGGTGCTGATGCCGCTGATGATGTTGATGGTGGTGGTGGTGATGCCACCAAGGATGATGATCCACTCGACGATACTGAGGCTGTCATTTCTCCAGATGTAGTCGGTAGTACTGATGCCACTATTAGACGTGATGCTGAGCCAGAGCACGGTACTGATGCCGCAAAGACAGATGCCATAGGTGGTACTGATGCCACCATCTCTATTCTAGTTGTGTTTCCTTCTGTGTTTGTACCTCAGGACATTATCAAAAACACCAAAAATATGAATAAAGGAAAGGTTTTGTCATCTACTCTGAGTCCATATGTGTTCCATGATAATTCTTATATGGGTTCCATTCCTTCTCAGTAGCAGGAACCTCTTCATGACCCTCTATATGAGGAGGGTCCAGCTATCCCCTTCCCTCAAGCACTCTACTCGGGGCAGGGGAAGAAAACAGAAAATCCAAAAAAAATCACAGCAGTTAGAGTTCAGCCAACAGATGATAGACAGATTCCATATCCAGCTGACTCTACAGGAGGCACTAGAGCACATCCCTCTCTTCTAGAATCATTTGAGAGAGAAGACCATTGTACATAGAAAGAAGAGGAATCGTAATGTAGAAATCCATGTGCTTACACGTGCCACTTACTTTGCTATTCAGAATCAAATACCAGCCAAGAGACCCAATGGAGGAGCTCCATATGTCAGATGCCTATTCATGAACAGTGGTTCGATCATACCCTATTAGAAAGGGGTCTTCGATTAACCTTCTTCCGGCATCCTTACTTGATCGATTCGAGTTTGGCCCTTTTAGATAAAGTAGAACGATCCTTCAGTTTGCTGATAGATATGTTAAGAGGCAGAAGGGGTTACTAAAGGGCATTGTCGTCACAATTCAGAGCTTGAAATTTCCCGTGGACTTTGTTGTATTGGACATGGAGGTCCCTGAATCAATGACAGATACCCCCATCATCTTAGGATGACCATTCTTGGCCACAACCAAGGCGGTGTCCGACCATGATAGTGGGAAGGTATACTTTCGCGTCAAGGGTGAAAGTATACAAATAGAGACGATCGAGGAGACCAGAGCTAGAGATTCAGAGTGCTCAGACCAGATGATCTATCCAGAGCAGATGACAGATGCAGAGCTAGACATCCACCAAGAGTGTGACTTTGTGCTTACAGACGATGAAGCAGTTTGGGAAGATCCCACGGCACGAGCTCTTGCCACATCTTCAGATAGTGTAGATTCATATATCATGACAGATGAGAGTTCGGAGAGCACACTCATGGCACAAGATACCGTTGAGGCTATTTATCATGATTAGGATAGCGAAGACGATTCTGTTTCATGCTCTTCAGATTCAGATTCCTCAGACATAGACATCGACTTTGACTGGCAGGAGTTCGATGAATATTTCACGTGTCTGGTGCCTACAGAGCCGATAGCTAGGATGGAGAGTGAGCCAGGACAGTTGAAAGATATACCAATAGGGCCATCTTCGTCAGATTTACCGTTACAGTGAGACTTCTCACACACAGATCTGGTATCATTCACTTAGACATTCCATAAGCTAGATTTTCCAGCTCCCACTTGCCCAGAAATGAAAACCTTACCACAGAGCATGAAGTATAGGTTCCTTACGGGTGAGCTAGAAATGTTTCCAGTTATTATCTCAACAGATCTAACTAAAGATCAAGAATCTCATTTGATGGAGGTTCTTGAAAGAAACCACAAGGCAATCGAATGGAGTGTAGCTGATCTCCAGGGGATAAGTCTGGCCCTATGCTCCCACCACATTTATCTCGAAGAATACGCCAAGCCCTAGCGTGAGTTCCAGCGACGGCTGAACCCGAATCTTCGAGAAGTAGTCATGAAGGAAATATCTAAGTGGTGGAGCACCGATTTTATCTATCCCATCTTCGAATCCAAGTGGGTTAGTCCATTGCATGTGGTACCCAAGAAGACGAGTATCACCACAGTTGTGAACGAGTCTGAAGAGGAGATAGCTACCCGAGTACCCACTTCTTGGAGGGTTTGTGTGGATTACAGATGATTGAATCAGGCCACCAAGAAGGACCACTTGCCGCTACCATTCATAGATCAGATCATTGAGAGATTAGTTGGGAAGAGTTAATATTGCTTTCTGGATTGGTACTCGGGATACAACCAGGTGGCCATAGCGCCTGAAGACCAAGAGAAAACAATGTTCACCTGTCCGTTTGAGACGTATGCTTTTCGACGGATGCCCTTTGGATTATGTAATACCCCGGCTACATTCCAAAGGTGCATGCTCTCTATTTTCTTGGACATGGTTGGTGAATTTTTAGAGGTCTTCATGGATAACTTCTCGGTCTACGACGATAGTTTTGATGCATGTCTTGATTACCTAGACCGAGTACTTCAGCACTACATTGAGGTCAATTTAGTATTATCTTGGGAGAAGAGTCATTTCATGGTGACTCAAGGGATGGTCCTTGGCCTCATCATCTCTAACAGGGGCATGGAGGTTGACCCGGCCAAGGTGGATATCATCAAGAAGCTCAATCCACCGTCCAATGTACGATAGTTGCGATCCTTTCTTGGGCATGTCGGTTTCTACCGAAGGTTCATACAAGACTTCAGCAGGATTACCCGACCGCTTACTGATTTGTTGACAAAAGACACTGAGCTCCTTGTAGATGATAAGTGTCTTACATCATTTGAGACTCTCAAGGATGTAGTTGTTGAGGCACATATCCTTCAGCCGCCTGATTGGTCTCTCATGTTCGAGATCATGACGGATGCCTCCGATTTTGCCGTAGGGGCCATGCTAGGAAAGAGGACGAACGGATTACCATATGCCATTTACTACGCTAGCCGAACAATGGATGCTACTCAGCGGAATTACACAGTCATAGAGAAAGAGATGCTAGTTGTAGTCTTCACCTTGGGTAAGTTTCGATCTTACATTCTTGGATCTAAAGTGACTATCTACATTGATCACACCGCCATCCGATACTTAATGGCAAAGAAGGATGCTAAAGCCAGATTGATCAGATGGATCCTTCTACTCCAGGAGTTTGATATAGAGATTAAGGATAAACCTGGAGTAAAAAATGTTGTGGCAGATCACCTCTCCCGTCTAGAGATCCTTGAGGATTTGGATCAGATTGCACCTACTACAGAGACATTTCCAGATGAGGCGTTCCTTACAATCACCTTACTTCCATGGTAAGCCGATATTATGAACTATCTTGTCAAAAGAAAGTTCCACAAGATTGGTCCAGACAGCGACTTGAGACCTTTCTTGCAAAGGTCAAGTCGTACCATTGGGAGAATTCCACTCTTTATCATGAAGGAGGGGATAGCATATAGAGACGGTGTATTCCTCAAGAAGAGTATCATAACGTCCTTACCTATTTCCACAAGCTTGAGGTAGTAGGACATCACTCTGGGAGACGGATATCACAAAAGGTGCTTCAATAAGGCCTTTGGTGGCCTACCCTCTTCAAGGATTCAGATGAATTCGTGAAGAGATGTACTGACTATCATAAAATGGGCACTTGTGCACAGAGAGATATGATGTCGATGCAGCCCATTCACTTCTGTGAGGTATTTGACGCATGGGGCATCGATTTCATGGGCCCATTTCCTAAGAGTCAGGGATTTGAGTATATCTTGCTTGCAGGAGATTATGTGAGTCATTGGGTTAAGGCCATCCCTGCCCGAACCGCAGATGCTAATACCGTTTGCAAATTCTTGAGGAAAAATATCATTACACATTTCGGGGTACCTAGAGTGTTGATATCAGACGGGGGGACTCATTTTATCAATGACAAGGTAAGGGCCCTTACTAACGAGTTCACCATAGATCATAGAGTTGCCACTCCTTATCATCTAAAGACGAATGGTCTTGCTGAAGTTTCTAACATGGAGATTAAGACTATATTGCAGAAGGTAGTCCGACCAGACCGAAAGGATTGGTCACAACTTTTGGACTCGGTCTTGTGGGCATATCGGACATCCTTCAAGACCCCATTGGGTACATCTCCATTCCGACTCGTTTATGGCAAGCCATGCCACTTACCAGTTGAGCTGAAGCATAAGTCACTATGGGTTGTTACTGAGATATTTTTGGATCCAGAGAGTGTAGGAGATCAAAGAAAGGCAGAATTGGCAGCCCTGGAGGAACTTCGAGATACAACCTTTTCGAGTAGCCTACAGTATAATGAACGAGTAAAGATATGGCATGATTCTCACGTCAGCCATACGCAGTTTGAGCCGAATCAGAAAGTATGGTTATTTGATGCCAGGCTAAAACTATTTCCAGGGAAGTTGCAGAGCAAGTGGAAAGGACCATACTTGGTCCGGAAGGTGCATGGCAATGGCAGCATTGTTATATCTGGGATGTCATCTGAAACTACCTTCCGAGTTAACGGTCAGCGCCTAAAGCCATATCTAGATCATGATCTGCTGATTGTCGATGTTGCCCCTATTTATTTTGCATGAGATGTGGTTTTTGACTCACACCATTTGCATCTCATGCCTGATTTTTACTTCCTCCCGCAGTCTGTAGATCCAGATGTCAATATCGCACATTCTTTTGTCTCACACCCCATCTCCATCTTATGATTATGCTATACTTAGGGTGTACTTTACCCTAAGTATGGGGGGTGACAGACTTGTGATTATTCTTTTGACTCTTTTTACCTCTGATTTGCTGCCTATACCTAGGGATATTTTACCCTAAGTATAGGGGGGTAAACCCAGTATATTCTACTCCTCGGTTTTCCCCTCGTGTACAGTCATCTATACTTAGGATTACTTAATCCTAAGTATAGGGGGATCACTTACTTCTACTGATTATATTCTTTTGTTCGTCGTTGTAGTATACTATTCTTTTCACTTTTCTATACTGAGCACGAGTTATGTCTTTCTTTCCAGCTCTTTGATCACTATGAGGACATAGTTCGAGCTAAGTATAGGGGAGTGTCGTATATATTATATATATACTTTAGACATAACTCATACTTTCATTTTTTTTTAATATATGGCTAAAATACTGTGTAAATACTGGTAAAACAGACTAATAAAAAGATGCAGAAATTTCCTCAAAATTTTTTCTTGTACATACTGACTAATGAGTCAGGTTTAAATATTTTGCAAAATATTTTGAAAGTAGTTTGAAAATCTATTTGAAAAATCTTTTGAAAACTATTGGAAAAATATTTGAAAAATATTTTCAACCTTTGTAAAAATATTGTGGATTGTAAAAATTTTCTCTTTGGTGAAATAAAAGAGTTTGTAAAACTATTTGCAAATGTTTGGAAAAATGGTTGAAAACTTATTTTGAAAATCTATAGATACTGTTTGAAAAATGTTTGCAAAATTGTTTTCAAATGATTGTAAATGATTGTAAAATTGTGTGAAAAAAATTATTTTGGACTATAGTTTTCAAAATTATTTGTAAAATTATTTTCAAATAAAGTTGAGGAATATATGCGTAACAAAAAAATATTTAAAAAATCCAACTATGTATATACATGTATAAATCATTCAAGTTGTAAATCCTTTCTCGTCACTCTTGTAAATAATCGATTCACCCCAGTGCAATATGTGTATATAATCCCTAACACTTATCTAAAAATAAAAAAAATAATATATATAAAAAATAAATAAAGAAAATTGTATATACTTGTATATATTTCTAACTATATGCATTAAAAAAACTTTTGCATATGCATCATTTGTTCAAAAATCCATAAAAATTTCAAAATTTTGAAAATTGTTTCACAAAAAGATTTTTGTTTTCTCTTTGCATTGCACATATTTTCTTTCATTGTCATGTGCATTTTTTAGGATAGTATTGACATTTAAACTAAGTCTGGAACAAATTTGAAGAATGGAGCTTAGTGGACCTTAATCCACTTAATTTCAGAGGAACCTTATAAGATTTGGAGTTAAGACTTTTCAGGTCCTAGTGACTAAATTCTTTGAGTCCATAAGACTATGTTCACATGTCATCTTGATGAGTCTAAGTAGAATATTTAACAACACACGCATGATTCTTTCAGACCGTGGCTTACCTTGGACAAAGCACTCTACACGTAGCTCTTCATGGAGGAGGTAGTGAGGGGGCAGAATCTTTGGGCTTGGGGTAGCATACGAGGGTAGTATATCTAGGCGGAACCTCTCGTCCTCCTCTAGGGAGGGAAGTGTGTCTCAACCTGGTTTGGCGATGTTGAGGTCTAAAGACAGGAGTTGTGGGGTTGCAATAATGCTTCAAAAGAGGGATAGTCTACTGTCTAAAGAGGGAAAAATCCTTATGTACATGTTGCACCTTGTATATATTTTCAATAAAAAAGAAAAAAATGCAAAATCTCTAAAAGTGGATAGGCCTGATTGAAAAGTAAAATGCCTGTCGGAGTGTATATACAAGTGAAAAAAAAAGAATAAGCGCATCAAAGTCACATATTTGTGAGCTTGTAGCGGGTGACATGGCTACACTGGTCATGCATCCAAGGATAGGTGACTACACAGGTTACTGTCCATTCTCTTCTCCATCCCCTCTTCTCGAGCTGGTTGTACTTGAACTTAGAAGGGAATATCCCCTCTCCTCGAGGAAAGAGTTGCTAGACCAAAGGATTAGAGTTACCTAGTTGAGAGAGGATGATTCTTTGTTACTTCTGAGATGAGGAGCTATATTCACTTACACCTTACAAGTAAGAATTCATAGTCATAAGAATTTGTGTATATAGACTTGTTCTGATCTGACTGTTGAGGAGACCTAAATAGGAGTCTTGTGGAACTTAGAGGCTGTTAGGTTTTAAATCCATATCCCATTAAGGTTCCAACACACTAATAATCCAAAGGTTTGATAGAGCTCCAGACTACATTTTTATGAAGATAAGCTTAAAAGTCTACCTTATTATAACTTCTTTCCTTTTTCTTTATTTTTGTTTTCACTTATTTTTCAAATAAGTGTTTGCTAAGGGACTAGCAAAGGTAAAGTATAGGGGAATGATGAATCCACGTTTCATCGTCTTTATTCTTTTATTTTAGCTTCATTTTCTTAGTCAAACACCTGTAAATACCCACTAATTCCATAATTTTACCATTTTGCATGCGATTGTTAATTATGCACTTTTAACACTTTTTGTGCTTAAATAAAAGAATAAAGAAGAAAAGAAAAATAAAGGATGTGTTTATGCAATAAATACAGACTGACCCGAACCTTGAGAGAAGGTCAAGACTTGACCTGATCGACCAGGAATAAAGTAGGGGGAGATAGAGTCTTCTATCGAAAATCCAAAAATAATTTGTACATAAATCCCTTGTATATTTGTATAAAACTTGTAGTATTTTATTTGTATATAATTTGACCTCAAATTAATTGTTTTTGTAAACAAAAGTTGTAAATAAAAATGTGTTGTAAATAATAAAAATATTTGTCAACTAAAATAATGTACACTTTACTAATAATCACCCTCAGAAAAAAAAGGCACAATGAGATCATTGAAATACCAATTCCAGCTCCATACGAACTCAAATTGAACTAAACTCACTTCCATTGTACTCTAAATTAAATTATCTTTCAAATGACTTGATTTCATAATTTTTAGAGTTACGGTTGAAAAGTCGGTTTTAAGGGGTGTTTTGTGCAGTTTCACCACTATTTATTGTACATATTATTCATATTTATTTTCATATTGATAATGTACATATATGTAAATATTGGTTTCGTTAAAAATAAAAAGAAAAAACATAAATAATAAAGTTAAAAATGTGTTTATAAATTAATTCCCTTTGTGTATATATGTATCGTGTATTATATGTATATAATATATGCATACAACTAACTTCCTTAAATAAAAATCACCAAAAAATTAATTATCTAACATTATTTAATTAATTTAATTTAATTATAAAATTCATATTTAATTATTTGATTTATTGGATTTATTTGAATTAATTGATTTTATAACCTACCATGTATATAAGATTTGATTTTCTACCATTAATAATCACCATTAAGGTGGCTAATCAATTTTTCTAAATTAATTACTTTAATTATTTGATTTAATTTTGAATTTAATTTTTATTTATTTAATTTGTTTATTTAATTATTTTATTTATTTAAATAACTACTAATTACTTTCCTGAAGTGTATATACCTTCCTTTTCATTTTTTTCTCTTTTTAATGATCTCCTCCTCCTCATTCACTCTTTGATCAATCTTTGGAGAGAGGAGTCTGATTTTCGAGAGCTACCCATCGCAGAAAGGTGCCCAGCCTCTGATTCGGTCGGTGACAGCGACTCGGTCGTCGTCGAGGCCATCAAGGCGTGTCCAAATCAATTGTGAGATCCGCATTTTTATAACCTGTCTTTTTCTCTAGGATAAATTGTAGGTTGAATTTTTGCTTCCATTTTATCAAGCTCTTAGATCATGAAAAAAATAAAAAACGTCCATCACATTTTGATCCGTCTCTAAACCCGACTTTTTGCCTCAACTCGTGATCTCTACACATTCACGTTCTATCTCGCACAACCTATCATCTCCGACCACGCACGGTGGTCGGAGTAACGGATCTATCCTCCACACCTCGCCAAGATCCATCCCCATTCATTCCTCCTAATTTTGTGCATAAACAATTAATAAAAAACAATAAAAAAATATATATTTTTCTTCTCTAATCGTTTATTCCCAGCCTTTTGGTTTACAGTTTTTATAAACAAAAAATATAAAAATAAAAAGTTTTTTTACTATTCTGTCTACAGATTTCATAAAAAAATCAACAAAAAATAAACAACAGTTGTAGTCGCAGCGTTGGTCGTACCGTCGCCGCCTCCTATCACGCGGCAGCGCTGTCGTGCACGCCCTCCCAAGCCACGGCCCCCTTTGTGCACATCATCCCTCGCGTAGTGCTCCTCCAGAGTGGTCCGCCTCTAGCAGCGCCCCCGCGCCCTTCGTCCTCCGCGCTCCAGTCGCGTGGCGGCCGATGCACCCCCGTGTGGGAGATCCAGCCACAAGGCGGCAGCGCCGCCAGCCCGTGGCGCAGCAGCGCCCCTCAGCCGCAATCCAAGCGTTGCGACCGCCCTCCGCCGCATACCTCCGCCCGCGCACCTCCGCGACCTCCCCTTGGCGTGATGGGGGGTTCATTCCTTATTGAAATAAAAAAGGATCTTTTGGAAAAATTGTAATAAAGGATCTTGAAGCTATTCATATTTGCAAAAGAGCCCCCCCTCCAGAACTACATTGATATTCGGGTAATTTATAACTTTTTCCCTGCCTTTACTTTTTCACTATTTTTTGGTGCAGAAACAATAAATGTTTACATTTGAGTCCCTGCATTTCCAGAATAATAACTTTGCATGCTCTTTATGATGGAATAAATATTTTTTTTCGAAAAATTCTCAAAAAAATGGTGTATGTTCCTGATGTTGTCTTCTTCATTGTACAAATTTTTCATCAATTTTTATTATCATTTAATATATTTAAAAATCAAAATCAATAACTTTTTGTCTACCTGAAATTGCAAAATTTATAAAAAAAATCGAAAATTCGTCTACAAATTCCAAAAAAATATTGTAGGTTTGTTTTGGTGTCTTTTAATTTCTATCCAATTTTTGTGCTCTTTATAAAACTTCACAAAATTGTGAAAAACCAAAAAATCTTAAAAAAATGAAGAAATTTTAGAAAAATCCAAAAAAATGCGATTTCAGTTTCTGATTGTAGATATTGCTTGGTAGTTTATATTAAAAATAATTCTCTAGAGTATTAGGCACTTAAAATATTTTAAGTTGCAAAATACTCCTGTCTGTGCTCTGTTTCCGTTATTTTGAACTGTATTATTTTTATAAAATCATAAAAACATCAGAAAATTTTGAAACAAATTACCAGAGATATTTTAAAACATATAAAACACAAAAACACTTTCTTTTAATTTTTTGAGCATTTTTTATTATTCAGAAAAATACAAAAAGAGTGATGTGTGTTTTTATCCTTTGTGATTATTTTAAAAATAAAAAAAATAAAAAAAATAAAAACCACTAAAAATCATTTACGAAAATTGACTGCATAGGTTTTAAATCGTGCTCCTTGTGTTCGACCCTGGTCGCTATACCAGGTATAAAGAATAGCGGAAACCGTTTACATTTGCATTCATTTTTTCAATTATCTTTCAAGTGGTTTAAATACAAATTTTTCTGTTGACCAATTCGCGTGGTTGAGAACAACGATACAACTTTGTGACATTATTTTATCCATCTCGACCGTACGATTTTCGGCTCATCAGGATTCTGGAAACTTATTCAGGTCATAACTTTTTATCTGTACATTATTTTTCTGTAAAATCAATTTTGTATTTTTCTATATTTAGTTATCTACAACTTTCATGTACAAAGTTTCTTTATTTGAGGCATAAAAAGTGGAACTAAAAATAGGACCCAAAATGAATAAAGAATGAATTAAATAAAAGGGATTTTTATTATATTTTGGCCCTTATCTTCCCCAACTTTATTCCTTGTCGACCTATTCATCTAGATGCCTAGGTCTCAGGATTTCGGATCATAAAATATCTGCAATATTTTATTATTTTTCTTTTCTTTTCTTTATTCTATAATTTTGGCTTTAAAAACCGTATTTGTACACTATTTATACACACATGCATGAATGCTAAAATGCATGAATTAGAGGTATTTACATGCATTTACTAGGGTTTTTGAGGCCAAAGAATAAAGATGATGAAATGGAGGTTCATCAATGTCCCAGTCATACTATGCATTATTTATTTTGGCAAATATTTTTAGATTTTTCTATATATTATTATGTACAAGTTTCATGTTTCTATGACTTTTATTAAGGGAAGTTTGAAAATCAATTTTTCATCGAGCGCTTCCCTTAAGGAAGGATCTAAATTTTTTAGGTTATTTTCATTTTCCAATTTTATGGTCTTTTCAATATTTTTTGATTTTTTTTTAGTTTTTGATGGATGAATGGTCGGACTCTAGATTGAAGGGTAAGTGGTTAGTAGAAGAGGAAGGTAGAATATACTCCAGTTGTACAAAATCTGTGGGTTCCATGATGCTCGCTCGATTTTCAACATCAAATCTACTTACTTCTTTATCCACTTTCATACCTAGGATGACAGAAATTGAGTGCAATGATTCCATGACATCTCTCAACTTGTTACCAAATGATTCATTTTTCTCAATAAGTCTAGAGATGTCATCCTCCACAAAATTCTCGTTACAGATCATGGGAGACTTCTGCTCAACTGGAGGATACTGCTGAGATATTGGGGTCTCATACTCAACATACCTAGAGTCTGACATGTTATGCTGGGTCGAGTATGAACCATATGAATGGCTAATGTCGGCCAAAGCCTCATATGATGGAGTCAATAAAGAGGGGGCTTGTAGGTTGAATCCATGAGTCCAATCCTCTGGTTGCATAGACTCTCTAAATGGATGGGAGGAGGGTTGGTCAATGTGAGCTTGATCACTAAAGTCAATCAAGTCAGGAAGATCACTAAGTGCATGCCTCTCCATTCGGTATGTTCTATAAACCAAATAATTCTGCCAGTCATCTGTCTCAGCAGTGGCTTGCTCTTCGTATGGTTCATTGAATCCAACAAGCTCTCAAGAATAAGGACAATCATCCCAAGATGGAAGTGGATCCGGAGTGTTAGAATATGAAATAGGTGAGAAATGCGAATAAGTGGATAAGTCAGTCGAAGTTCTGACTTCATAATCGGGTTGAGGTGGAACCAATCATGGGTAAGGGTCTCCCTTGGATGGCGGAGGATACATGGAAGAAGGAGAAGGTGAAGATGAACGGTATATGGTCGAGGAGAAATGACCAGAGGTGTATGGGGACCAATATCTCGACATCTTGAGGAGGATAGGATGAATGTAAGCAAATCAGGGTAGAAAACATGCAATTACACAGGATAACACACACTGGCAGATACGAATACAAACGCAAGAGCAAACCTTGAGTTAACACTCAATATGATGAAGGACCCGAAATCGAGTCTGATTAGTCTAGTAGATTTTAAGTGTGAGTTTTCAAGCAAGTAGCAAAGGTTACATGGCCTATAGGGAAGTCGGCTCAAAGAAGGATACATCTTCCCTATTTAACCTGTCACCTAAGATATTGGTGCCCTTCTTTTCTTCGCTCCTATCCCAAGTTGATGAGTTCAAAGACCTGCCCATATCTACCTGCGAACAGGTGGAGGCTGACAAGGCTGGAACTTCACCTTGAAGGGTTACTAGAAACTTGTTGCAGAGCACCACTGGTTCACTCCTATCTACCTGCAAACAGGCGGAGGTTACTTGGTGCTAGTCAGTGAACCTGAAAGAATTCAACCTGTGATATTTGATAGGATCGGGGTACGTGATATGGAAGGTGGGGATTTTGGCTCTGCCTTAGGGTGTGCACACACACTCTAGTACCCTCACTCAGCCTGCAATCAAGGTCGGGATTACTCTCATGTAAACAAGGGTTAATTTTAGCCAATTTTTTGTCCAATTCAATTAGCAGTCCTGATTTTAGAGATTAGTTGTCACTCTAATTTATCCACACAAGCAATCATGTCTACTATCTAGTCCCAATTCCTTTATCCTGGATTAGAAAAAGTGAGAGAGAGAGAGAATCGGAAAAGGCCGATGCAATCGAGAAAACGATGATGAATGCTTGAGTAAGAAGACTCACACTGCCTCCAGATCTCTACGATGCGGGATGCAATACTGAATTGGAATTTTTACACTAAATGGAATGCAAGCGATAAAGTTGCTCCTTTATAAGCAGATCTATTAGCGAGTGAAGAACATGTCAGATTTGGCTAAGATATGTGGTCTAAGTGTGTCTTTTATGTGTGAAGTGTGGTCCTAGAGATTTACGAGCACAAACAGGTCCTAACATAGCTCTAAGATCTGCAAGTGCAGGTCGTATTCTACACAAAGCAATGCACACAGCACACGGGGACGTGTTTTTATTATTCACTTACACACACGAGAACCCAAATGGGAACCGCTGGAAATGCAAATTTTTTTTACAAATTAATGAAAATGAAAATCTTTTTGACATCTTAACAGCCGACTTGATCCACGAATCGTCGGCCTCCAATGCACTTCGAAATGCGTCGACTTCAAGAAAGCTTCTCCATGTCCACCGAGCCCTCGCACAAAAAGATAAAAATTATGTCAGAGAGATATCAGAATATATACAGAAATGATCAGAAAAATAATTAAGGAAAAAATGGATAATTACAAGGTGGCTCGAGGGTCAGACTACCCGAGTGAATGGAAAATGTAAATCTAATTTTCTAAAGTGATCCTAAGTTGTTTGCCTCCCCGACAACAATGCCATTTGATTGCTCTAGAATCTACCCTTTTAATGTTATAGAATTAACGACTTCGTTGCAGTCAGATAAATCCGGATCAATAAAAAATAACCACACGGATCGATGAATCAATGAATGGATTAACACACGGTTTATGTTTTTTTAACCTGGGCAAGCCCCAAGGTCGACTCAAGAAAGCAAAGGAACAACTTCGGATCAAGTTAGAATGATTAATCTCAGTTTTCCAAGAGGGATTTTTTGTAATTATTTTATGCAATAAAAATGCACATGCACGACCTTGTATGAACTAGGTTATTAAGAAAATCAACAAGTTAGCTAAATTGATTTTTAAGTAAAATAATTTTCCTAAAAACCTAATACAAAATGAATGCAAAATGTTTTTTTGGAATTTTTGGGCTTAAGATGCACAAAACAAAAATGCCAAATTTTGGGGGGTTTTATGTAAATTTTCATAAAATAATTCCTAATTAATCCATGAAATCAAATTATCTAGAGAACGATTTATCTCAATTAGATATTTTAATGATCAATCCAGGAGACTTTAAATGTTGCAAAAATGATATTTGTGGATTTAACTAAAAATCATTTACTGAAATCACTCAACACTTTATTTTAGGCAAAAGACAACTTCTATTTAGGTTAAATTTGGACAAAAATTAAATAGCACTTAAAGGCATCATCCACAATTTTGCACAATTTTTGGAATAATATTTGAGTATGAGCAAATTTCAAAGCATAAATGGGTAAAATATTACTGAATTCCAAACTCTGATTTTTAATAAATTATTTGGTGCTCAAAAAATTTTAATAAATAGTCAAAAGATAAATATTTAAATAATTTACAAAATGTTATTTTTTGATAAAAAAATAATGCAAAAATACTGACCAAATTAATATGACAATACAGGGAAAAATAATGCAAAAATACTGACCAAATTAATATGACAATACAGGGGTGTCTATACACAATTGAAATGAAAGAAATAAACTAAAACTGTGCAAAGGGGAACTTTTTCAAATACAAAAACTTACAGGTTAAATATGCAAATTTTCCAAAAAAATAAAAAAAGGAATGAACCTTCGTGGCTTCTTTTCCACGCTAGGGCTTACATGATCTTTGAGGACCACGCACAGTGGCACAGGGGACGGCATATGAAGGAGGTGGGATGGCGCGAAGGGCGGTGTTAGGCATGTCGAGGGCAGCTTGGAGGGTGGTGCGAGTGAGGCGTTGCTGGAGCGACCGATGTGTGAGGCGGCTGTGGAGATCGTGGGGTGCACGTCCAGGCGGCTGGTGCGGCACGGCGGCGTACAACAAGTGGCGCGAGGGAGCACGCGTAGTGGGAGGCTTTCACTGTGGCAGGCTACGGGGGCTGTGGGCGGAAGGCGCAGGCGGTGGCACGCTCCGTAGCGGGTCAGCTCTGGTCTGCACGCTAATCACCACGCGAGGGAGGAGGCGAACGAGACTGACGGTGGGCGGTAGGGACGGCTGTGTCGGAGGCATGCTGGATGGAGATCGGAGTGTCGCATCGCACAAGTTGGGCACAGAACAGAGGTGCATTGGTGCTGGAGGCAGCGGTGCGCGGCCACGCGGTGGAGCGCTGCATATGGGGTGAGGTAGTGCGGCCGCGCAAGGAACTGCTGGACTACTGGTGGGGCCATGGGGCTGGTGGATTCAGGCGAGGGAAGCGGCCACACGCGGAGGCCGCGATGGTCGGTGCTGAGGGGCGAGGATAGGCGGAGGCTGCGAAAGGGGGCACCGTGCGACTGGGAGGTACGGGGCTCGAGCAGATGCTGTTAAAGAAGGGGGCGGCACCGCTGGAAGGGCCGGTGAAGGCGGCGGCCTGCCTGCAGGTGGGGACGCCCCAGTGGGGGTGCTGGCGTGCGACGGCTAGAGTACTTTTTTTGTTTTGTTTTTTTTGAATTTTTTAAATTTTTTTTGTAAACAGGAAATCAAAATATGGATGAATAAATATGTGGTGTGATGTATGAGGATGATAATGATGTAAAAAATTAAGATTATGAGGTGGGGATGTTGTAGTGATTGTGGATGTTTGAATAAGATGATGGTAATGCAATGAAGATGCACAAGACAAACAATAGATGTTAGATAAAAAAATGACGAAGTGAAGATAGAGAGATTTACCTGTGATGTGTGGATGTTATCGCCTATGGGGAAGGAGATAAACTTCAACTCCGATGATCATCGCTTCAAGGAGATGGCAGCCTCCAAAGGTTGAGCAGCTTCCTGCGAGGGATGGTTGTGATGTAGTGGTTAATACCACCTTGAATCTCGTCGTGGAGATGTCGTTGCTCGAGGATGATGTGAGGTCGTTGTCACCGACGGAAACACTCCAAGTGTTGGAAATGCGAGCCCACGGCGAGCCATTATGCAATAAATATTATTGCAAATATCATTCCGTGATCTGAAATGAAGAATAATTAATTTGCATAATAGGTCCGTTAGTACAGTTAGGGTTATGTACCATGGCCATCTTGATGATCATACAGCTGTTGATTCAACTATTGAATCATAGAGGCTGGTGCTTGGATGAATATCTAAAGGGATAGATTGAGGACTCATCAAGCACCGTCAAATGATTGTTGAGAGATGATCTCCAGCCTGAGTAGGAGATGGCAATCCTTTCTCATTTAGGCTGATATCTGACCGACCACTTGATGCAGGTCCTCTGCATAGGAATAGAGATTCGGAGGTGTCAGATTAGTTAGGTCAAAGAGTTGACTTAACGAGATCGAGATAACCAAAGTCCTATATCGTATGTTGTCACGATACAGGCACGCATCCTCTGACCGGAGACAGATGTGTTACTATATGTCTAAGTATGTACATTTGGCAGACCAATAGGTTGATGACCTAACCAAGGTCTATACACCGGCGTGCTAGTGTGCATATAAGGGCATATGAGTAATACGATCTCTCAAAGGGATCATACAGGTTCATTTATTGAACCGGAAGGCATGAGCTCACTCATGAGATATTGCGAAGAATCAAATTCCGTGTGCGCGATCGTCTCGCTTTGGAAGCTTGACTGAATTTGTAGGTTTGATATATACTTTTAGAAAGTATATGATCAAGACCTAGGTAAGATATACGCTTTTTGAAAGTGTATGATCGATACCAACTCCCAATGATCGAATGAGAAACTTACTGATAAAACTATGAAGTAGACAGTATAAAGTTGATCCAATACTTCGGGTTTATTCTGAGTCTTCCAGTATGCAGGATGTATAGGTATTGGTAATACATGAGGGTGATGTGATCATAAACAATTGTATAACCATGACGCTTCCATTCCTAGGGAGTGATGAAACGGGTCTGGATTTTAGTGACTCCTCTCGGTAGAGAAGTAATCTGATCTTAGTCCAATTGTTGGACATTGATCTGAATGTGATTCAGATGCAATGAGAAGATTAGATTTGCGGTCTTGATTTAGTCAAGCATCTATGGGAGGCCCGCGATCTTGATTTGAGATATGATCTCAATATCCGAGTCACTATACGTGGAACAATACAATCGCCCTTTACTTATCTCCAAGTATCTGCAGAGAAAGGACATTATCCTTGAAGGAGTTCATGGATAATTCTATTGTTGATATATATATATATATATATATATATATATATATATATATATCCGAGCACTGAGAAAATGGATAACTAAATGTGTTTTAATTATCATGATTAATATGAATTCGATTCATATTATAAAGAGAGTTGTCTTAGATAATTAAATGTGATTTAATTATCAAAGACATAAATAATGTGATTGCGATTCATATTATTTGGACACAAGAGAATAGAGATCCAAGATGATTAAATGTGATTTAATTATCATGGATATGAATAATGTGGATAGCAATATCCATATTAATAAAATATATTATAAATGTGATTTATAATGTATAAGAGAGAGATGTTTGTAATTTACATTTATTACTTAAATGTTAATGTGAATTGGATTCACATTGGACATTAAATTGAAAATGTAATTTACATTTTATTTTGGGTTGTGAATGTGATTCACAATTTTTCAATAGCATGATTGCAATGTTCACAAAATAAATTGGATTTATTTTTGTGAAATAATTTGCAACAAAAGTTGTTGCAAATATTGAAGAAATTAATGGGATAATGTATCTCATGGAATAAAAGGAGAAGAAGCCACCTTCCTTGTATAGAGGGTGGACGGCCACATTTCCTACATGGAATGTGGTGGTCGTCCACTCCCTTCATAGAAGGAGGCTTGTCTCCTTTCCTATTTCTTCAATGGAGATTGATTTGATATAAATCAAATTATATTTAATATATATTTGATTTTTATTAAATTAATTTTTGTTGGTTTTTACCAACACAAATCTTAGCCATTAAAGGAAACACAATCAATGAGGACCATTGGATTTGTGTTGTCCCATGGATTGAGATCCATGGATCCCAAAATGTTATAAAAGGAGAGGCACCCCATTGCTCTTCTTTACACAATGCTTGAGAAGCATATCTCTCTCTCTTTTCTCTCTATACGTCAACCCTCTCTCTCTCTCCCTTTCATGGCCGTCCACCATGGATGCCCTAGAGAGGTTCTCCATCGCCGCAGCGTCATCGTTATGTTGCCCGATCGTTTGCTCGTGGATCTCCGTCTCCTTCGGTTTGCCTCGCTCATGAAGAAGACAATGGATTCGAGATCAGGAGATCCACCACTTGGATCATCAACATGGATTGCGAGAAGCATGCGGTCCATCCACGCGCTCGCAAGCGTCTCCTCCGACAGATCGGACTTGAGACAGGAGGTCTCTTCGTTTAGAGACTCGATCGCAACCACGCTTCAATAGGTAATCCTATTCCTTGTTTGCGGTTTAGACAAAACGATCCGAGAAGTGTTCTTGGATCATGTGATTTTGTCACATGAAAATTTTTTAATTTCCGCTGCATAGAACAACTAGTTCGACTAGTCGTTCTTCATCATATTCGATACAACGCTCACGCTTCCATGATGCGCTTGAGTATTATAACCATGTCCTTCAAGTGGTATCAGAGCCTTAGGTTGGTGGTTTTGGATACGATCCATTAACCGAGGACGACTTGGGTTCATTAGGGTTTGCGAAAGTTTTCTTGCATTTCATTTTCGTATCTCTGTTTTGATATTATTTTCGGCACTGTTTAAATTGTTTAAACATTAAAATAATAAATGGATTTTTCCCCATTAAATAAGGAAACCTTAGTATCTAAGTTTTCGTGATTTCGATTCCGTTTGCTCAAGTTATGCTAGTTTTAGTGAACATGTATCCACAGTTTCAGGGACTGCGAATCTTAACGTAATTAAGATGTTAATTGCGAGTTTGATACGCCTTTAAATGCGTGAAAATCGTATGTTCTGTTGTAAATCAAATTAGCAAACTTTAAGAACTTACTTTGCTTAATTTGGATTTAAATTGATTGAGATATGGTATTTTTAGTAAGTGAGGGTCACTGCTGGAAATACTTTCCTAATCAAGAACCTAGTGATTGTCATTTAATCAATTAGTGAAATTAAATTGTTTAATTTCCTGGAATAATTGTGCATAAATATTTGTGAAATATTTGATGATAATTATTTCCTTAGATGACATTGCCTTAACCAATATTTGATTAGATGTGATCTAGATCACTAATTGGTTACATGATCTACATGATCTACATTTCAACAAACATGTTGCTTGAATAGGATTTGGGATTTGTTTAGCAAATCTCATTATAATGTTAATCAAAATTTTTTTGATTATTATTATATGGTATAATTTCGGTTGAAGAACCGATGATCATCTCAAGTACAAAGTGATCTATTTTGCTTTATCCTTTCCCGAGGTGGATATGGTGTCTAGTGGGAGAGCATTGGGGTTGCGGGTTGCAACGTATGTGGTTCGTCCCACTCTCGTCGGTACGGGTCATGACAGCGGGTAGGGTTAGTATAATGCTTAAGAAATCATGATGTATTTCTAATTATTAAAATTCAAAATAATACGTATTTGAGATAATACCATGATTCAAGTAACAATAAAGAATGTTTGTTGGATTTTGATTGGATTATTAATTTAATATGATTAGATTAATTGGAATCCAATTAAAATTAAGATACTCTATTATAAATAGATGTGTTATTTCCCTTGGAAGAATTAATCGTAATGAATATGATTCATAATGATTAATTAGAATTTGAATATGATATGGAGGATCACATAAGTGACATCCATGGTCTCCCGTCAAGGCGGAGGGTTCCGTCGCCAGGGATTGTATGTAGTAGATGCCTGTCCGAAGTGACAGCTCCTGTATGCAAGCGCATCTGAATCGGGCTCTTCTCTTCTCGAAAGAGTAAGGACGTATGCATAGTGACCCCAATATAGGGTCCTCATATTATTGGGACGATATTGGATTGCGCATAGCGAGTTGTATTCCTGTTGACGGTTGGTTCAATTAATGACAGGTAAACATCGCCTAAGGGGTGGTGGGCCCGGGTATTAAAGACCGAATTGGGAGATGCAAGTTGGACTTGCAAAGCAGAATGTGTTCCCGCTTCTTTTTATCCGAGTTGTAGGTTCTCATATTATTGGGATGTAACAAAGATAAGGAAGGAGATCCCAGATCTTGCTGAGATATGATGGTAAGCATATCTCTTACGTTGAAAGTGATTAAGGGAATGAACTTTCAGTGTTGACAAGGCAAGAAAACTTTGATATAAAAATTCCTAAATCAAGGTAAAATATGTTTACATATATGTATAAATATATACACTTATGCAAATTTTTTATTTCAGATAATCCTTCATTAAACCCACTCAATAATATACTCAATAATAACCAATAAAATATCATGGATTGGACTCATGATCCAGATATTGTACTTGCAGTTGGACACATAATGTATGTGGTTGCAAGGTGCAAGTTTCCTCATAATAATGAGGAATGACAATTAAAATAGATAATAGGACTACAACCCTAGGGTTTGTATGTCTCTATAGTCTTGATCTCTCATCGGATGTACTTTGGAAGTGACATGTCGATGATGATCGCAATTGTCAAATAATCCTTATAAAATCAATGAAGATCTTCTGGCATACATATGCGCTCTTGACATTTATCATGAATGACATGGTTCAATGCATCATGCAGAATGGTAGCTTCATAAGAGATGATGTATTCAAAAATATTTGAATATCTACCTAAACCAATGTTTTAAGAGTTTAGATGGATGTGGATATGATGAGTGTCATCATTCTACTGTCTATATTCTAGTCATTCATGAAGCTTCATAATATTCATATTATATGAATTTAATGAAGCATGTATAAATGTTGAAATGCTCTTACATTGAATTCTTTTGAATTTAACATAGGAGATCCTTAGTCTTAAGCAATGGTTGTTTATAGATAAAGGGAGCGCAGTGGAAGCATGGGTTGGAACCAAGTGAGAAGGATAGTCAAAGAGTTGACTGTACTTCTGTGACTTCCATATGACATCCAAAGAGTTGGATGAATGCCAATATTGCAATAAGTTGATGTCTTGATAGTATGACCATTAAGTCTGTCGAGAATCCTTAGAGAAGGACTCGGATAGAGCATCAGAATAATCTACATAAATCATTGATATTGACTTTCTTATTGAATAAGATAAAGTCTTGTGATTGTATCTCAATCTTCTACAACACTTGCAATGGGTTGCATATGTTTTAGAAGACTAGAAAATTTGATATTAAGGCTTATACTCATCCACATAGATATTGATGCAATTATTGCAACAATCTCTATTGGATTGAAAGGCTTCATAATTTCAGTGGGAGATCCCTTAGTCTTAGAGAATGTCTCTATGACCTAGATATTAGAATATACTCATTGTTTATTCCTAAATGTTGGAAATAAACACAAATTCTGTAATAAATCTATCATAAAGAGTCATGATGGAGATATTTCAGATAGTAATCTAAAATCTAGTGGACTTCGCTAAATTAGAAAATTAATGAATGGTTCATTAACATTTCTAATACTGAAATTAAACCTTAAAAGATAAATAGGAGGATAAAGATCATTTAATAATGATCTGACATCAAGCCTTGGACATTTGTCTGTTGATTTGATCAATAGACTAGTGAAAGATGAAACTTTAGATTGTCTAAAGGTTCAAATCTTACATACTTGTGAATATTGTATTCAAAGAGAAATATCCAATACACCCTTCTTTGGGAAAGGTGTAAGATGTCAAGGTATTTAGGATCTCATACATATTGATGTATGCGGATCATCTATATCATAGTAAAAATTATGGATATGTGATATCTATTAATGATTATGTATGATGTAAGATTGCGTCCCTTTACCTAAGAAACCTTTGAAATGTTCAAAGATTTCATTATTTTGGTTTAGAACCAAAGTTTGAAGGAAGATAAAATAAATTTGATCTAATCTAGGTAGCAAGTACCTGTTAGATAAATTCAAAGAATACCTCATGGAGATATGAATATCATTTCTATCTCAAACCTCTTAATACACCTTAACTCAATAGAGTTATAGGGAGATACAATTGGATCATGTGTGACATGATCTTATCAATGATGAACTTTAGCATAATTATCCCTTAGTTTCCAGTTATATATGTGTAGTAGAG
Organism: Ottelia alismoides; assembly: GCA_037367405.1. Taxonomy (NCBI): domain Eukaryota; kingdom Viridiplantae; phylum Streptophyta; class Magnoliopsida; order Alismatales; family Hydrocharitaceae; genus Ottelia; species Ottelia alismoides. Next base: position 1,037,500 of record JAZKJV010001286.1, read on the forward strand.
ACAACAATGTATATCCTTAATAAGATTCCATGCATGTAAGCTGGAATTGAGCACTGGAGAGTGCTGCTTCATAGGGAAAATAAAGGATGGTATTGGATACCTACTTTATGACCTTGAGATTCTTAAAATATTTCATCTCTGAGAATGTGATTCTTAGAGGTTGAGACTCTTGAGAAGATAATGAGGCTCATGAAATTGGAAACTAAAAGGACAATTAAAGATGAAACACTAATACCTCTTCAAATGAGTTTGAGGATGGATTCCATGTGTTAGAGAAATCTGACAATGATCGAACTTCATGTGATGAAGCTTCTGAAGATCATTGATGAATCTGCGATTCATCACTCTAAAAATTGAAAATAGAGCTTTGTTCCCGAGTAATTAGTAGCATATTTCCCCTTATCTTGCATAATTAACATTCATGCATGCAAGCATAATATCTGCATTTTAGCACTCATATTTGCATTAAATAAGAAGCCAATTTCACTTGTAAATAGTCACCTGTATATTAGATAAAATACCCTATTTGTATATATTTTATACTAACTCCAAATCCAATAAAATCAACTCCATAGTGTATATATTACTAACACTAATTAAAGAAAAATATCAAAAAAAATACTAACTTGTAAAACTAACCAATAAAACCCCAATCCAAGTTTGACACCATGAAACTTAAAATGTGCATATCTCTCTCATACAGCTCCGATTGAGGTCTACTCACTTTTAAAGTAATACACATTCAAGGACCTTCGAAACAATACTAATTTCATTAAAATCGGAGCTCATATGCAAAACTTGGGTTTTGGGCCCCTTTTTACATTGTACATAATGATGGTTTTACCCCTGCATTTTATCATTTTATTTTCTTCATTATTAAAAATCCAAAAAAATTAGATTAAGTTGTAAATATTCTTTTCATATTTTATCTAATCTTATTTTAATTTTTTTTCTCATTTAAAAATGATAAAAAAATCACAAAAGATAAAATGCGGTATTTTATATCTATAAGGTACCACCCAAAAATACATTTTGTACAGATGATTTCCTGTGATTTTCAGCCCTTCACGAAAGTTGTAGATCTCGTCGAGACGAGCAACTTTCTTGTTGACCACTTTTTGATTTAATCCCTTTTGTTATTTCTTTTTTATTTTCTTTACATTTAATCTTTGAATTTTCTGGGAGCGACATGTGGCAGCTCCTGGAGCCGTCACGTGTCTCCTCATTTTTTCTATTATTTTATTAATTTCGGATTTATTTTATTATTTTCGGATTTATTATTTATTATTATTTTATTATTATTATTTAAATTATTTAAGTAGCCTACTATATTACTCTATTATTTTATTTCTTTTAATCCCCTTTTACCTCTTCTCCTTTCTTTTCCCCCACTCCAAGCCACATCTTCTCCACTTCCTCCACCATTTTCTCCACTCTCTCCATCTCTTCTCTAACTCCCTCTTCCTCTTTATATTCTCATCTCCCTCTCCATTCTTCTTCATCCGCCGATTCGAGAGAAGAGAGGCCGAGCCCCTTCAACCTACAGGTGACAGCTGAAGGAGATAAGTTGAGCGACGACAGCCTTTCAGGCGAGATCTGCGGTTAAAATCCGTGTAGCGAACTTCCCATAAAGATCGCAAAGCTTCTCCGATTTTTCGTCGAACCGGATCGAAGCCACGACATCGAAAGGGTAGGTCAACCGCGGTTCGTCAAATGGCGCCGTTGTCGGGGAGGCAAACGGCTTAGGATCACTTTAGAAAAATTAGATTTACGTTTTCCAATCACTCGGGTAGTCTGACCCCCGAGCCTCATTGTAATTATCCATTTTTTATTTTATTGTTTTTCTAACCATTTCTGTATATATCTCTTCTGACATAATGTCTATCTTTCTGTGCGAGGGCCCGGTGGACTTGGAGCGGCTTTCTTGAAGTCGACGCATCTCAAAGTGCATCGGAGGCCGACGGTTCGTGGATCAAGTCGGTTGTTGGACGTCAAAAAGATTTTTGTAAAAAAAAGAGCTTCTGCATCATTTCTAGCGGTTCCCGTTTGGGTTCTCGCAAGTGTAAACATAGTGGAACCGTGTCCCCGTCTGCTGTGTGGCTTGAATTTTAGACTAGGCTTGCACTAGCGGCTCCTCGAGCCACTCTAGGATTTGCTTGTGCTCGTAAATCTTTAGGACCACACATCACAAATAAAAGACGCACTTCGACCGCAGGACTTAGCCAAATCAACTTGTTCTTCACTCGCTAATAGAATTGCCTGTCTAGGAGCGGCTTTTTCATCGTCTGCATTCATTTAGTGTAAAATTTCAATTCAGTCTTGCATCCTGCATTGTAGAGAGCTGGAGGCACTGTAAGTCTTCTTACTCAAGCATTCATCATCGTTTTCGATTGCATCGGCTTTTTCCAATCCTCTCTCTCGGTTTTCTAACCTAGGATAAAGGAATTGGGATTGGACGGTAGACGTGATTGCTTGTGTGGATTAATATCAGTGACGACTAATCTTTAAAATCGGGACTGCTAATTGAATTGGACCAAAAAAATTGACTAAAATTAACCCTTGTTTGCGGGAGAGTAACCCCGACCTTGTTTTCAGGCTGAGTGAGGGTACTTGAGTGTGTATGAACACCTTAAGGCAGAGCCCAAATCCCCTCCTTCCATATCACGGGCCAACTTATCCTAGCAAATATCACGAGTTGGATACTTTTAGCTCATTGACAAGTACCAAGTAGCCTCCGCCTATTCACGGGTAGATAGGGGCGAACCAGCGGTACTCTGCGACAAGGCCTAGCTTTGTCAGCCTCCGCCTGCTTGCAGGTAGATAGGGGCATGTCTTTGAGTCCCCAACTCCGGATAGGAGCGAAGAAAGGGAGGATCGGCGGTATCTTAGGCGACAGGTTAAATAGGGAAGACGCATCTGGCTCTGAGCCGACTTCCCTATAGGCCGCGTAAATCCTTGCTATCTTACTTGAAAAAATCACACTTAAAATTAACAAGATTAATTGGACTCGGTTTCGGGTCCTTCACCGTGTTGAGTGTGAATTCAGGGTTTGCTCTTGCGTTTGTCTTCGTGTCTGTCCGTGTGTGTTATCCTGCGTAATTGCGCATTTTCTACCTCGCTCTACTTACATTCATTTCAAGATGTCGGGATATTGGTCCCCATACCCTGAGACCTCTGGTCATTCCTCATCGATCATATATCGATCATCTTCACCTTCTCATTCTTCCATGTATCCTCCGCCACCCACGGGAGACCCTTACCCGTGGTCAGCTCCACCTCAATCCGATTATGAAGTCAGAACTTCGACTGACTTCTCCACTTCTTCGCATTTCTCACCTACTCCATATTCTAGGACCATGGATCCACTTCCACCTTGGGCTGACTGTCCTTACTCCCGAGAGCTTGCAGGAATCAAAGACTAGAATGAAGAGCAAGCCACTGCTGAGACAGATGATTGGCAAAATTATATGCCCCCACATACTTCACCCCAAGTAGGGACCACACCACAACTCATATATACACATCCCGACTTGAACTTAGGGGATAACACGGTCGATCGAACAAGCCGAATGGAGAGGCCTGAACATCATGATTTCCCAGACTAGATTGACTTTAGTGATCAAGCCTCCATTAACCAGCCTTCATTTGGAGAGCCTATACATTCACAAGATTGGACTCATGACCTAGACTTATCAGTCCCTGTTTCATTGACTCCGTCATATGAGGCTCCGACCGATATTTGCCATTTGGATAGTCCATAATCAACCCAGCATTACATGCCAGAGTCAAGGTATGTTGAGTATGAGACCCCAATATCTCAGCAGTATCCTCCACTTGAGCAGAACTATCCCATAATTTGTCATGAGAATTTTGTGGAGGATGACATCTCTAGACTTATTAAGAAAAATGAATCATTTGGTAACGAGTTGAGAGATGTCATGGGAATATTACAATCAATTTCTGCCAGCCTGGGTATAAAAGTGAGAAAAGACATGAGTAGTTTTGAGGTTGAAAACAAAGCAAACATCAGGGAATCCACACCGTCTGTACAGCTGGAGTCCATTCTATCTCCCTCTTCTACTAACCATTTGCCCTCCAATCAAGAGTCTGATCATTCACCCATCAAAAACACCAAAAAAATTGAAAAACCAAAAATTCACATAAAAATTGAAAATGAAAATGATTTAAAAAAATTGGATTCCACCCTAAGGGAAGCACTTGATGATGAATTGATCATTAAACTTCCCTTAATAAAGGCCATAGATCACTTCCCCGACCTCAAGAGATTTGTAAAGAGTAGATTGATGCCCAAGAGGTCGGATAAGAAGAGAACAAGGACTGAAAGACACATAGTGTCTATGGCCACATCCTTGGTGATGGGGAGAAAGACCAAAAGCCGCAAAGTGAAGCAGTTGCCTAGGGTTGAATGTGAAATCAAAGACACCATTTTCACCCATGCGAGAATCGATGATGACTCACCTATAAATATCCTCCCGACCTCTGTGTTTGACAAGCTCAAACTCAGGACAATCAGAAAGTCGAGAGAGATCGTTCAGCTGGCTGATCGATCCATCAAACGGTCTAGAGGAAATATTTCAGTCATCGTTACTTTCCAAGGTGCTCTTCTTCAGGTGGACTTCACGATCATTGACATCGAGCACCGCAAAGAGTTTACCCAGTCTCCGATTATTCTCGGGAAGTTGTTCTTAGCCTCAGCTAAAGCGTCTATAGATTGCGAGACTCGGGAGATCGATTTCTCAGCATTGGGAGCACTCCGACCTCACCCATTCTTTGATACACTTTACTCTAAGGTAACCCGCACATCCGCTGACAGTCGTGACCATCAAGAGGTAAATGTGTCCCACCTCTCTGCTACACCTGAGAGACCGACTGCCCAGACGACCGTTGGTTCTGAGACTCCCCAAACCTCCACTTCATCAACTGCTTGCACCGCCACCAGGACATCTTCTAAGGAGGACTCACAATCAGAAGCTATCATTAAGTCGGACATGATCTTTGTTGACTGCCTTGACCATTCTGACGATCCGACACAAGAGCCCAATAATGCCAAGCCAACTGAGACCACTAGCACTTTCCCGAGACATGTGCTGACCCTTCAGGAATATTATAATTTATATGGTGACTCGTCTGATGAGGAACCCATAGTTAGCACCACACCACGTCCCGGACCTTCAAAGGAAAAAACCAAGATTAAATTGACTCCACATAAAAACACGGTTGCTCCCTCTTCTAGTCGGCTATTTAGTGAGAGGAAGTCAAGAATTGATTCCTCGAGGAGTTCCTCCGAACCTCTCAAGGCGCGTCTCTCTCATCTCCCACTCAATGATTCAGGTTCTAGAAAACCGACTAAGAAAGTTTCCTTCAACACACCGAAGAAGGAATATTCTGAGGAGTCCTCATCTGGCCCGGACAAGGTAATTTATATGAGTGAGCTCAGGTCGGCTGTTCTCAAGCCTTACCTAAGCAAGCAGACGTGTGTCGACCCTCGTTGGACGATCCCTACACCTCACTATTATTCATCTGAGGACGATTCCGACAGCGACACATATGTATATTATCCACCTCCTCGTGTCCGCAAGAAGGTTCGTCACAGACCTTCTTAATCCTTGTATATTCTCACTCTTTCTTTTTTCTCCCTCCCTCCCCAGTGATTCGAATCACTCGCCCCGACTCATCTCATTTCATTTTAAGACTATACTTAGGATAATCAGATCCTAAGTATAGGGGGAAGAGTGACCCGCATCCATTCATTGTACATCCTACAGATCACATCGGTTCTCATACTCACTCCCGTCCTATACTTAGACTGACCGGAGCCTAAGTATAGGGGGGACCGATGCCCGCCATGTATATACTCATCCATCTTGCCCTCGTCCGCCCCATTTTTTGATCTTCTTCTACACTTAGGCTGCCAGAGCCTAAGTATAGGGGGGCGGAGCGACTTCTATACATTTTGTACTTTTAGCTCTCCTACGCTTAGTCCGAGCTATGTCTTTTTCGACGCTTTTCGTGCTCTGAGGACATAGCACACGCTAAGTATAGGGGGTGTGTATATATTACATATATACTTTACCCATAGCTCGTACTTTCGCGTATTTTCGCATATTTTCTGTATATATTATGCAATAATTACAGGGTGGGTAAAAATTGAAAAAAAAAGTGTACTATATGTATAATACTTGTATAAAAAATGTAAAATTCTTGTAAAACATACTTTTGTAAAATTTGTTGGATGTATACCGAAAAAATTGTAAACTATGTATATTATGTATAAACTAAAAACTTGTTGTAAATAATACAAATTGTTGTATACTTATACCAAAAAAAATTATGTTGAAAATAAGGCTTCTTATTTACTCTTACATATCATCCTTGCATTTAAAAAAAAGTCTTGCATTTCATTCATAGCATGTCATTTGCACCTCTCATTTGCATATCTTGCATATGCAAGGTGAAAAGCTAATGGGTTCTGAACCGAGTTATGAGTAGATATTGAGGATGGGCTTGATTTGACCTTAATCAACCTAATTTCAGAGGAACCTTATAGGAACTGGAGTTAAGATTTCTCAGGTCAAGGGACTTAATTCTTTGAGTCCGCAAGCCTATGTTCACATGTCATCTTGATTAGTCTAAGTAGAATATCTCGTGCACACGCATGATTCTTTTAAACAGTGACCTAACTTGGACAAGCACAATGCACGTAGCTCTTCATTGATGGGGTGGTAAGGAAGTAGAATCCTTTAGCTTGGAGTAGCACACGGGTGGAAACATCCATCCTCCTCTAGGGAGGGTAGTGCATCTCAACCTAGTCTGGTGGTGTTGAAGTCTAAGGACGGGACGCTGTGGGTTGCAATAATGCTTCAAAAGAGGGATAGTCTACTGGCTCAAGAGGAAAAACTCCTGATGTACATGCTGCACCTTGTATATAGTTCCAAAAAAAGAAAAAAAAGAGAAAAAAAATGCAAGAACTCGAAAAAAATAGACAGGCCACAAAAAAAATTTGCCTGTTGGAGTATGTATACTAGTAAGAAGTCTGCAGCTGGATGACTTGGCTACACTGGTCAGGCATCCCGGGATAGGTTAGCTACATTGTCTATCGTCCATTCCTTATTCTTTTCTCTACCCCCTCCTCTTGAGTTGGTCGCACTTGAACTTAGAAGGGAATACCCCGCTCCTCGAGGAAAGAGTTGCTGGACTGGGTTATTGAGTTACCTTGTTAGAGGAGGCTCATTCCAAATCATTTCTGATGTGGAGAGCTATTTATCACTTACACAATACAAGTAAGAATCATAGTCATCAGAAATTTGCGTTTGAGGATTTGTTCTGACCTGACTGTTAAGGCGTCTTGAATAGAAGACTTGTGGAACTTGAAGTCTGTTAGGTTTTAAGTTCAGATCCCAATAAGGTTCTGCCACACAATTAATCCAAAGGTCGAGTCAAGCTCCATTTTCAACTTTTGTTCATGACCTTGGTATGGAACCCAATCTCATTTCACTCTTGCATTTCATTTAGTTGCTCGGGGACGAGCAAGGTTTAAGTATAGGGGGTTGATGAATCTGCGATTCATCACTCTAAAAATTGAAAATAGAGCTTTGTTCCCGAGTAATTAGTAGCATATTTCCCCTTATCTTGCATAATTAACATTCATGCATGCAAGCATAATATCTGCATTTTAGCACTCATATTTGCATTAAATAAGAAGCCAATTTCACTTGTAAATAGTCACCTGTATATTAGATAAAATACCCTATTTGTATATATTTTATACTAACTCCAAATCCAATAAAATCAACTCCATAGTGTATATATTACTAACACTAATTAAAGAAAAATATCAAAAAAATTACTAACTTGTAAAACTAACCAATAAAACCCCAATCCAAGTTTGAAACCATGAAACTTAAAATGTGCATATCTCTCTCATACAGCCTCCGATTGAGGTGTACTTACTTTTAAAGTAATACACATTCAAAGACCTTCGAAACAAGACTAATTTCATTAAAATCGGAGCTCATATGCAAAACTTGGGTTTTGGGCCCCTTTTTACATTGTACATAATGACGGTTTTACCCCTGCATTTTATCATTTTATTTTCTTCATTATTAAAAATAAAAAAAATTAGATTAAGTTGTAAATATTCTTTTCATATTTTATCTAATCTTATTTTATTTTTTTTTCTTATTTAAAAATGATAAAAAAATCACAAAAGATAAAATGCGGTATTTTATATCTATAAGGTACCACCCAAAAATACATTTTGTACAGATGATTTCCTTTGATTTTCGGCCCTTCACGAAAGTTGTGGATCTCGTCGAGACGAGCAACTTTCGTGTTGACCACTTTTTGATTTAATCCCTTTTGTTATTTCTTTTTTATTTTCTTTACATTTAATCTTTGAATTTTCTATGAGCGACATGTGGCAGCTCCTGGAGCCGCCACGTGTCTCCTCATTTTTTTTCTATTATTTTATTAATTTCGGATTTATTTTATTATTTTCAGATTAATTATTTATTATTATTTTATTATTATTATTTTAATTATTTTAAGTAGCCTACTATATTACTCTATTATTTTATTTCTTTTAATCCCCTTTTACCTCTTCTCCTTTCTTTTCCCCCACTCCAAGCCACATCTTCTCCACTTCCTCCACCATTTTCTCCACTCTCTCCATCTCTTCTCTAACTCCCTCTTCCTCTTTATATTCTCATCTCCCTCTCCATTCTTCTTCATCCGCCGATTCGAGAGAAGAGAGGTCGAGCCCCTTCAACCTACAGGTGACAGCTGAAGGAGACAAGTTGAGCGACGACAACCTTTCAGGCGAGATCCGCGGTTAAAATCCGCGTAGCGAACTTCCCATAAAGATCGCAAAGCTTCTCCGATTTTTCGTCGAACCGGATCGAAGCCACGACAACCGGAAGCCGCACTCCGTGGCTCCAAAATCCGACGAACCACTCAGGTAAGTACCCTACCTTCATCTTGTCAATTTTTTTATCTAACATTATTTACTCATCTTGTTTATCAAACAAAAATCACACCATCACATGACCACATTATCATCTACTATTTTCACCATACAACATCACACACAAATCACATCACCAACATCACCTCATTAATTTTTCTTCATTACATTTCTACATAACAACCATCATCTCCATCTTAATCATCTACCTGTTCACATAACCATTCACTGTTAAAAAAACAAAAAAATATAAAAAATTCAAAATACAAAAAAATATAATTTTGCAGATCTGCACGGCACCGCCATTGCTGCCCATCGTCAGCCCCCTAGCCGACGGCCGCCGCCTCGCCAATTGGCCGATCCTCCGGGTAGTGTCTTCCGCGCGCACCCAACCTACGCCCGGTCGCCACCAGCCCCTGTGTCCAAGCAAGCGGCCCGCGCCGCCGCGCTGCAGCCCCTTTCCCCGCTCCAGCACCGACCCAGCCCGCAACTCCCTCGTGAGGCCGTGCACCGCCTCCACCGTCAAAGCCGCCGCCCTCGAGCTGCTCCACGCCGAACACGCCAGCGCCGCCTTCCGTCCTCGCCACTACCCCATGCCCCCAGCGCCATCCTCGCTCCACGTGTTGCGCCTCCCCCAGGTGCTCAACAGCCACCGCCGCTGCGCGGCCCACGCGCCTCCGCCCGCGCGGCCCAATCTTCGTCAATGCACTGCCCGCACCTCGCCACCCCGTCGATTCCACGAGCACGTCGCCCTGCCGTCGACGACCCACCGACGTCGCTCGCCGCCCTCCAGCGTCGTGGCCCTCGCAGCCCCGTGCGCCGCCGCCGCTCAAAGTGTTCCCCACGTATGTGTGCCCTAGCACACGAAAAGGTCTATTTTTTTATATCTTGTGAAAATTGCATTGGCATATTTCTAAGTTTTTAAAACTACAAAAGTGTCTTTGTGCATATTTGTAGTTAGTTGTTCTTTATTTCAGTATTGCATTGATACCCCTGGAGTTGCATGATTATTTGGACATCAAAATAGTATCATCTGATTCAATGAAAAATAGCATGTTGTAGAGCAATAAATTCTTTATCTTGTGGCTATTTAATTGCATTTTTGTGAGTATTTATTTATTTATTAAAAATCAGAGAGTGAAAATCAGTGATATTTTTCCCATTTATGCTCTGAAATTCGCACAGACTTATATCGTGCTCCAAAAATTGTGAAAAAATTGTGAATGTTGCCTTTTAGTGTACTTTAATTACTGTTCAAGTTTCGTCTAATTCGGAGTTGTCGTTTGCATAAACTAAATTCTAGAGCTATTTGTGTAATTGATTTTTATTTAATTCCACGAATAATATTTTTGAGAAATTTTAACTCTCCTGGATTCATCCTTAAAATATCTTTTTGAGATAAATCAATCTCTGGATAATTTGATTTCGTGGATTTATTAGAAATTAAATACTCGTTATTGCTCTGATTTTTGTAAAAAAATTCATAAAAAATCATAAAGTGTAAAAAAAATTCTAAAAATCTTTAAAGTGTAAAAAAAATTCTAAAAATCTTCATTTCATTATTTTTAACTTCCAGTAAATTTTTCATAATTTTTGCATATCATTTGCACGAAAAATTTCATAAAAACCCCAAAAAAGTTTGTATTTTTCATTTGTGCATTTTAAATTTAAAAATTCCAAAAAAATACATTTTGCATTTATCATTGGATTAGGTCTATAGGAAAAATACAATTTGGTCATTTTGGATTAATTTCACACTAAAATTAAATTTGGCTAAGTTGTTGATTTTCTTAATAACCTAATTATTGCATTTGGCATTTGTATCGCATAAAAAATTACAAAAAAAAATCCCACATGGAAAACCATAATCTAATCCATCTAATCTGATCCCGAGTTGTTCCTTTGCCTCCTTGAGTCGACCCTGGGGCTTTCCCAGGCTAAATAAACATAAAACCGTGCGTTAATTCATTAAACAATTAATTAATTTTTGCGGTAATTTTTGATCGACGCGGATCTATCCGACTGCAACGTACTAGTCAATCATACGACATCGAAAGGGTAGGTCAACCGCGGTTCGTCAAATCTGCGATTCATCAATCATAGCATGGATAGATGGATGTTATTAATAAAATTCTAAAGTAGACTTCATATACAAGTGTTGTATATGGACCCTCGCGGATCCACCTATATGGGTAAGACCCATAAAGGTGTAAATGGATCTTCAAGAGATGTAAGTCAAGATTGCATTCCTCTATGAATACCTCTCTGAGGATATTCACATGAAGTAGCCCTAAGGCTTCATGGTTGAGGAAAGCAAAGGTGTACAAGCTAAAGAATCCATCTATGGACTCAAATAAGCTTCTTGAAGTTGGACCATAAGATTTGATGAAATTATAAATGTTACGATTTCAGATAGAATCTTGATGAGCCATGTGAAGCTTAGTGGGAGTGCCTTTGTGTTCATCGTGCTAAATATAGATGATATCCTCATCATTTAAATGACATAAGGATAATAATAAGAGTTTTATAATCTGGTTGTTCCATATCTTGAAATATGATTTCAAAGATACATCTTAGATCTTAGTTCTGAAGTTGTTCAGAAGCAAAGAGTAGAGGATATTGGGACTGTCACATTTGTAGTACACCTTGGACATATTCTATTCTTAGAAATTCCAAGAAAGGCTTCCATCCCTTAAGATATGGTACTGACTTGTCTAAAGGGATAGCACCTCAAAGAGTTGAGGAAGTGAATGCTAGAACTATTTGCACTTGTGCATTAGTTACAAGAAGCTGAGTGTATGCTAGATGCGTACAAAAGCCAGATTCCTGCTATATAGTGGGAGTATTAAAGTATTGCTAATCCTACTATGGAGATAAAACACTTGATTGCAGTAATATCAAAATCTTCATAGATGACAAGATTTTTGAGATAGTGATCTCAAAGTCTTATCTTCAAAAACTTAAGACTTTATAGATAGAGATCCAAAAGATCTTAACTGTGGATACCTTAAGAGATAGTGATCTCTAGGAATATGAGTATTCTGATAAAGATTATGAAAATACTGGTTATGATAATTGTTAAGTTGTAGTGTCAAGGACACTTGAACTAACAAGATAGACTATTGGTTGCATAAGATGCAACATTCGCAATAGATGCGAGCATTGTTACTGGGGATATGCAAGTGTCGTAAAAGGACTTGGCGTAGTCTCGCGGGAACAGAGTGAGTGATCAACTTACCTAGCTATTTTCTAAATAGCATATGATTGTCACATGAGTACGGGTTTAAATGATTAGCCCATTAATGGCTCTTTGGGCTAGTGGGAGATTGTTGGAAATGCGAGCCCACGGCGAGCCATTATGCAATAAATATTATAGAAAATATCATTTCGTGATCTGAAATGAAGAATAATTAAATTGCATAATAGGTCCCTTAGTACAATTAGGGTTATGTACCGTGGCCACCTTGATGATCATACAGCTGTTGATTCAACTATTGAATCATAGAGGTTGGTGTTTGGCTGAATATCTAAAGGGTTAGATTGAGGACTCATCAAGCATCGTCAAATGATTGTTAAGAGATTATCTCCAGCCTGAGTAGGAGACGGCAATCCTTTCTCATTTAGGTTGATATCTGACCGACCTTTTGTTGCAGGTCCTCTGCATAGGAATAGAGATTCGGAGGTGTCAGATTAGTTAGGTCGAAGAGTTGACTTAACGAGATCGAGACAACCAAAGACCTATATCATATGCTATCACAATACAGGCACGCATCCTCTGACCGGAGACAGATGTGTTACTATATGTCTAAGTATGTACATTTGGCAGACCAATAGGTTGATGACCTAACCAAGGTCTATACACAGGCATGCTGGTGTGCATATAAGGGCATATGAGTAATACGATCTCTCAAAGGAATCATACAAGTTCATTTATTGAACCGGAAGGCATGAGCTCACTCATGAGATATTGGGAAGAATCAAATTCCGTGTGCGCGGTCGTCTCGCTTTGGAAGCTTGACTGAATTTGTAGGTTTGATATATACTTTTGGAAAGTATATGATCAAGACCTAGGTATGATATACGCTTTTGGAAAGTGTATGATCGATACCAACTCCCAATGATCGAATGAGAAACTTACTGATAAAACCATGAAGTAGACAGTATAAAGTTGATCCAATACTTCGGGTTTATTCTGAGTCTTCCAATATGCATGATGTACAGGTATTGGGAATACCTGAGGGTGATGTGATCATAAACGATTGTATAACCATGACGCTTCCATTCCTAGGGAGTGATGAAACGGGTCTGGATTTTAGTGACTCCTCTCGGTAGAGAAGTAATCTGATCTTAGTCCAATTGTTGGACATTGATCTGAATGTGATTCAGATGCAATGAGAAGATTAGATTTGCGATCTTGATTTAGTGAAGCATCTATGGGAGGCCCGCGATCTTGATTTGAGATATGATCTCAATATCCAAGTCACTATACATGGAACAATACAATCGCCCTATACTTATCTCCAAGTATCTGCGGAGAAATGGCATTATCCTTGAAGGAATTCATGGATAATTCTATTGTTGATATATATCCGAGCACTGAGAAAATGGATAATTAAATATGATTTAATTATCATGATTAATATGAATTCGATTCATATTATAAAGAGTTGTCTTAGATAATTAAATGTGATTTAATTATCAAAGACATAAATAATGTGAATGTGATTCATATTATTTGGACACATGAGAATAGAGATCCAAGATGATTCAATGTGATTTAATTATCATGGATATGAATAATGTGGATAGAATATCCATATTAATCAAATATATTATAAATGTGATTTATAATGTATAAGAGAGAGATGTTTGTAATTTACATTTGTTAATTAAATGTTAATGTGAATTGGATTCACGTTGGACATTAAATTGAAAATGTAATTTACATTTTATTTTGGGTTGTGAATGTGATTCACAATTTTTCAATGGCATGATTGCAATATTCACAAAATAAATTGGATTTATTTTTGTGAAATAATTTGCAACAAAAGTTGTTGCAAATATTGGAGAAATTAATGGGATAATGTATCTCATGGAATAAAAGGAGAAGAAGCCACATTCCTTGTATGGAAGGTGGACGACCACATTTCCTACATGGAATGTGGTGGTCGTCCACTCCCTTCATGGAATGAGGCTTGCCTCCTTTCCTATTTCTTCAATGGAGATTGATTTGATATAAATCAAATTATATTTAATATATATTTGATTTTTTATTAAATTAATTATTGTTGGTTTTTACCAACACAAATCTTAGCCATTAAAAGAAATACAATCAATGAGGACCATTGGATTTGTGTTGTCCCATGGATTGAGATCCATGGATCCCAAAATGTTATAAAAGGAGACGCACCCCATTGCTCTTCTTTACACAATGCTTGAGAAGCATATCTCTCTCTGTCTCTTTTCTCTCTCTACATCAGCCCTCTCTCTCTCCCTTTCATGGTCTTCCACCATGGATGCCCTAGAGAGGTTCTCCATCGCCGCAGCATCGTCGTTATGCTGCCCGATCGTTTGCTCATGGATCTCCGTCTCCTTTGGTGTGCCTCGCTCGTGAAGTAGACAATGGATCTCGTGTGTCGAGATCAGGAGATCCACCACTTGGATCATCAACATGGATTGCGAGAAGCACGCGGTTCATCCCCGTGCTCGCAAGTGTCTCCTCCGACGGATCGGACTTGAGACAGGAGGTCTCTTCGTTTAGAGACTCGATCGCAACCACGCTTCAAGAGGTAATCCTATTACTTGTTTGTGGTTTAGACAAAACGATCCGAGAAGTGTTCTTGGATCATGTGGTTCGCCGCATGAAATTTTTTTAATTTCCGCTGCATAGAACAACTAGTTCGACTAGTTGTTCTTCGTCGTATTCGATACGACGCTCACGCTTCCGTGATGCGCTTGAGGATTATACCATATACTTCCCCAAGATCGCTCTCTTTTTCGTTGGAATACGGAACGGCGGATGAAGAAAAATGGAGGAGGAGATGGGAATATAAAGAGGAGGGAGTTAGAAAGAGGTGGAGAAGATGGAGGAATGGTGGAGGAAGTGGTGACTTGGAGTGGGGAACAAGAAAAGAAGAAGTAAAAGGGAGATAAAATAAAATAAAAATATAATAGAATATAACTAAAATAAGTAGGCTACAAAAAATAACAATATAATATAAATAATTAAAATAGTGATAAAAAATCTGAAAATAATAAAAAATGGGGTGACACTGTGGCCGCCGGAAGAGCGGCCACGTGTCGCTCTGGAAAATTCAAAAACTAAATATAAAGAAAAATCAAAAAGAAATAACAAAATAAATTAAATAAAAAAGGGGTCAACACAAAATTACTCGTCTCAATGAGATCTACAACTTTCATGAATGGCTGAAAATCAAAGGAAGTCATCTATACAAAGATATTTTTGGGTGGTATCTTATAGGTATAAAATATCGAATTTTACCTTTTTTATATTTTTTGTCTTTTTAAATATGATAAAAATTAAAATAAAGTTAAAAAAATACGAAAGAAATATTTACAACTTATTCTATTTTTTTGGATTTTTAATAATTAAGAAAATAAAATGATAAAATACAAGGGCAAAAAGGTCAATTTGTACAATATACAATAGGGGCTCAAAACCCAAGTTTCACATACAATCTCCGATTTAATGAAATTGATCTTGTTTTGAAGGTCTCTGAATGTATATTACTTTAAAAGTGAGTAGACCTAAATCGGACTCTATATGAGATAGATATGTACATTTTAAGGCTCCTAGCTTCAAACTTATATTCGGGTTTTATTAGTCGAATTTGCAAGTAAGTATTTTTTGATATTTTTCTTTAATTAGTGTTTATACACTATAGAGTTTAATTTATTGTGTTTGGAGTTAATATAAAATATATACAAATATGGTATTTACAGGTGATTTGTACAAAGTGAATTGGGCTTCTTATTTAATGCGGATATGAATACTAAAATGCATATATTATTTATGCATGCATGAATGTTGATTATGCAATATAAGTGGAAATATGCAGCTAATTACTCGGGAACTAAGCTCTATTTTACCCTTTTAGAGTGATGAATCGTAGATTCATTAGTTGATCCAACTGGAAGCCCAGATTGTAACCAATTGAGCATAGCTCGCTCGTGGCCGGACTCCTCCAATGCGAATAGCCTCTTCCACCTTCCGTAGTGGAATTGAGGCCACAACCTCGTTGTTCACTCCGCCTTGATTCACCTTACACTCAAGTAGCTTCAGGTACATTCTATCATTGACGTTTCGCTATTTCTTTTTGACTTCATTCCGTCATTGCCGTCCACCCTATCTACTCCGACCATCGGGTTGGATCTCCATCTTTACCATCTGACCGCTTCAACCAGCATGCCATAGCACCCTCCCTCTTCCCTCGCAACCTGGTCCCCTTAGGTTCGATCTTTCGATCGACATTAAGAAATGGCCTCCATCTTCCATGCTTGTCGAAGGTCAAAGACCAGTCCCCATCACTTATTTTGATTTCTTTGCAAAATAATACCAATTGGAGCATCGCCTCCAAGCTTAGCATCTCCTTGTAGGTCCAGCGCCGTGCGAAAGGCTTGATTCGACCAACAGCAGAGGATGTAGTGTAGTTCTAGGATATACCACTGATAGATCATCATCAAGTCGCTTGACGACCCATACGAGCATCCACTCCGACGCAGATACTCTCCAACAAAGTATTGGCCCTCTCAGTGAGCCGATCAGAGCCTCAGATCGCCATATATTGTTAATTGAAACTCACCCAGCTCCACCTTCTTCATGTTCGTCTAGGCATCTGCAAAGCTGTCGGATCGAGAGCTGATTTCTAGATCTAGTTGTGGCCACACGTGTACGCCTTTTTCAGAGACATCAGATCTTTTCCTGACAAACACATCATGTCTTTTTATCTGAGCTGTCAAATATGCGACCCCTCCTCCATCAGGGTCGTACGCTAGAGCACGCACCCCGCACACGCCTATGGGTATATTGCATCTTTTCACCTGCCATTTCCGTTATTTACTTTTAATACATTAAATGTAAAAAGTAGTTTTGAACGTTTGTAGTAAGGACATCGTGTTTTTTATATTTGCACTTTAGTCCAACCTAGTTGAACTCACATGTGTGTTCATGTGTATTTATGGTTATATGCATGTTTATTCCTATGTTTTCACTTGTTATCTTAATCAAAGAAATTTTTGGAGATTTGCATATATACCCCTCTAAGTATAAATCACATACCCAACATAATTCTATTGAATTTATTGCATTTTGACCCTTGGAGTTTAATCGTGTATTAATATTTGGCCTTGGAACTTAAAGTATTTGTACATAGGTCCTTATGTTCCAGCAATATATATTTTGTTTATATTTATTGCAATAAATATCAAATCATGTCTAAAAAATCCCTAAAAATTCCTAGTACTTCGTGCTAGTGTGTTTTATTTGCGATAATTTTTGTTAGTTGATTTTCTTTTATTTTTATATAATTAAAAATTCAAAAAGTAGAACAAAAACTCCTTGTCTGCCTTATAAAATCCATAAAAATTCGAACAATGCCTTAAAAATTCTAAAAAATTAGTGTAATTTTTTCCACTCATTTGATTTCCTGTTCAATTTCATCTTATTTGTTTTCATAAAACCACAAATATTTTCCAAACCCTAAAAATGCTATAACAATCACAAAAAATCTTTTAAAAACCCAAAATTGGCCATTTCAGTCTTCGTTTGTAGATATTTTCTGATAGTTTTTATTAAAATTGGTTTCTAGTAGTCTCGAGTATATTTTGTATTTTTAATTTGGAAACTACTCCTTGTTGTGCGCTGTTTGTGTTTATCATATATTTTTATTTTTAGAAAATCTATAAAAATTCCAAACCCCCCTCCAAATCCATAAAAATAGTATAAAATACATAAAATACAAAAATAATTTTATTTGGCATTTTTGAGTATTTTTACTATATTGAAAATTACAAAAAAGAGGATGTTTTATTTTTATTGCATTATTTAGTTGTGATTTATTTGAAAATTAAAAACCTACAAAATTAAAAACCATTAAAAATAATAAAGAATCAAAATCCTTTGATTCTTTTGAATTTCCTACCTAGATTTAGTTATGCTTCTTGTGTTCGACCCTGGTCGTTATACCAGGTTAATAAAAATAGCTTAAACCACTTGCTTTATTTGTTTAATTCATTTTGTGGTTGAATAATTTTCTCGATTACCAACCTTATTTCTGGGGTGACAACAACAACTTAATTAATCAACTTAACCCGATTAGCTCGGTCCTTTCATCAATTAACAAAATATAAATAATAGAAAAATAATAACGTGTATATTTAACAAATAAAACCAAACCTAGTTTTGAGACAAAAAATTGTAAAGTCAAATATCTCTTACATAGACTCTCCTATGAACCCCTACTCATTTTTGAATTAATGTGCATTCAATTATATAGAAAATCAAGACCAACTTCAAAAGAATCAGAGTTCATATGTGAAACTTGGATTTTAGGTCCATGTTGTATATTATATATTGACCATTTGAACTAATCATTTTATGTACATAATTAACTCTCTTTTTCCATTTATTTTCCATTTATTTTTCTTTTATTTATGTTTTAATAAAGTGTGTAAAAATATAAACCTTAAACATGCTAAAAACTAAAGAAAATGAATCAATGCGAGTATGTATATATGGTTTGTACATAATTCCCATTTCTTTTATTTCCTTATTGTCTTAATTATAAAAATCACAAAAAAAGATTCATTTGTAATATCTTATTATATTTATTTTGATTTTTTTTCTTATTTAAAAATCACAAAAATTGTAAAACGTTAAAAATACGGCATTCTATGTAAATAGAATACCACCAAAAAATACATTTTGTACAGATGATTTCTTTTGATTTTGGTTTCATCATGAAAGTTGTAGATCTCATCGAGATGAACAACTTTTATGAAGACTACTTTTGATTTTATGTTATTCGCTATTTTATTCCTTTTTTTTATTTCTGATTTCTGTAGGGACGACACCATGGCCGCTCCCGGAGCTACCACGTGTCCCCAACTTAAGTCCTTTAGCCTCCTCCTTTCTAGGCTAATGTAGGGAGCACCCTTCATCCAATGACCCGAATTATTTCATCTTTTGTTCTTATATTTATTTATGAAATTATTTTCTTTTTATTTTCATTTCTTTGTTATTATGTAGCCTCTTGTCAACCGTTCAATCTCGATTGATCGAAAGCCCTAGAACCCATCTTCCACCTTTGATTCCTCAGCCCCAACAGCCTCTTCCTCCTCCTCTCTCTGCTTGTTCATAACACCTGCAATAGTGCACGACCGAGCCCTCTCCTCCATGACCCCCTCCATGTATAGTTTTCCTCTTCTATCTTCCTCATTTTTCTTCTTCACTTTAGTGTTACATATTTTCTTACTATTGTCATTTATTCTCTCAACCTTCTTATTATGTTGATCTGTAAAAAACTCAAATTCAAAACCAAAAAATGCCAAACCAATTTTGAGTATCATCTCACCTTCCTCACACCATCGTCTTCCCGTTCTTCTCCACCACAATCTCCCATCGATATCAATCTCCCCTCTCCTACTCTCAACAAAGCTTCGACCAACCATTATTCCCCTATAATGAGAAAATGATATTTGAGTTCAATATTCCAGTGGCATTTGCAGGTGATACACAACAACTGCACACATTGGAGCTCTTCCTTCCAAGCACAAGCTGCGACAGGCGCACCTCACTGATGAACCACATTTTTTCCCTCTTTAATATCATTGAATTATCGTAGCATAGGGGGTGAAAATGGATCTATCAATGATACCACACCTTTGAATATGTGGCAAAAAATTTGCTTGGCAAGCATACCAAGGTCGAACACAGGGATACGAGCCTCCTCGATGACTATTCATAAATTAGTGCCTAAATTGAGCGATTAGTTTTTTGAACCTAAGTCTACAGGCAGATAGATGCACAAAATGCATAATGCATAAAATGACAAGTAAAGGATACATGTAAAAGAATGATGAATAAATATCAATATTTTTCTATTTAAGTTTATGTAAATGAAAAGAAATGACATTATGCATCTAAATCATATGCATGGCATGTGGTTAACGACTCATATGGATCTCATATGATGCATGATGTAAGAACTGGAAAAATGTCATTTTATTTTATTTTTATGCAGATTGAAATGCAGATGTCGTGTTATAATATGCAATATCATGCAAACATTTATTTACAAGCGCAAGTATGCCCTAGAATAATTTGAAAATTGAGCAAGAAAGAAAGATTCAATTCCATGATCAATTGAAGTAAAAAAACAATTAACGGTATTTAAATAAAGAGTAAATGACACACAAGAATTATTTATAATTTAGTAAGTTACTCAAAGTGTCATATCTGTAAATAAATATTGCCATCATGTAGAACATAAAATCAATGTCAAAATGAAATGAAATTACTTAAATTGGAGAGGTGCTAAAGATATAAAGATAATTGTCCAAGGGCATAATGCAAGAAAATATATAAAATAAATAGCCACAACATTCAAATATGTCCATGTTAGGGCATTGATGTAATTATTTAAAATTAATTAGGCTTCTTTGCAATTTTCCCTAGGCACAGCATGTGAGGTATGCACACATAGGAAGGATATTTCTGTAATTATGGAGAAGGCATGAGCTTAAATGCTATTTCCCATCCTGCATGATCTCAGCACGTGTGCAGTCTAGGCTCAGTGGAGGATCGGTCGGTTGCATGTTCGGAAGCCATGTGGTATGGCCCCTCTGCTTCAAAAGGTGGCTCGATCCCACCAAGATGGTTGGATCGTGGTGGAGGCTTGAGGATCACTTGGGTTGTCCAAACCAGCTGACCAGACGGTGCCCATAGCACGAGGGTTCTTCTTCCTCTACCTTCGCACAACAACGATGTTGGGGCTCTGACAAGCACGCCATGTCTCCTCCTTGCTTCACCTCTTCATCTGAAGCACCAGGAAGCTTCACCGGGGGTCGCGAAGGTCTTAGAAGGCTGGCAGAGCATGGGTAATGCTTGGATCACTAAGATGATGGTGGCTCATCGAAAGCTTGATCTAGAACGGAATGTCCTTCGAAGCTCCGACAATTGACAATGGACCAGCAAAAGGGGTCAGAATATAAATGAAGCATGTGTGCGTGCATGCAGTAAGTGAAATGGATGCTATTGGGAAACCAAGGTTTCCTCCTCTTATGCATGAGGAGGAAGATAACATGAGTGAAGGGAGTTTTAGAGAAGGGAGAAGATTATCAGAGGTTGGAGGGAAGGTGAGAGGTGCTCGATGGAGGTATGTGAGAGATCAATTTAGAGTAGAGTAATCGGGGTGTGTGCAATTAAAAGGGAGAAAATATAAAGAAAAATAGAGATGACTTATTAGTGAGGAACAAGACGACAGAGTGGGGCATGATCTGAGCTCTAGCTTGAACTACGGTATTTGCTCTATATGGTCAGCCATGCCAGAGATCTTGAACAGTTGCTGGAGGTGCCATGGCTTGGCCGACCAGCTAGGGGTCTCACCTGGAGATGGCTGCTTCCACCTCCCCCATTTATAGGGAGGGGAAGAAGAACAAGGTCGAGACTCCGCAAATTGGTGGATGGGCCGAGGGAGAGTATTTGAAGGAGGTCTCTCTGGTCATTACAGAAGGTGACGACGATGTTTGTAAAGGTGACGGCGATGTTTGTATGATTTTGCACTAGTTATAGGTTTTAGATCATGGGGTGTTAATGGTCAAGCAAGAATGTTGGGTGTGAGGGTTACGTGGGAGAAAGATAAGCGAGTGGAGAGGACGTTTAAAGTGATGGAGAAAATGGGAAGAAGAGAGGTGGGAGGGGAGGTGTTAGTGGGAGAGGGAGTTACGGATGAAGAAGATGTTGGCCATGTGAGCCCGAGGCGAACCATTCTTATAATAAATGTTATTGTAATATATATGTGTGTGTGTGTGTGTTTTTATCAATAAAAGTTATTGATTGTTTCACTCCCTTTCTAAAATTAAATGAATGAATGCACTATAAGATCCCTCTGTACAATTAGGATTATGTACCATGGCCGTCTTCATGATCATATAGTTGTTTATTCATTAATTTATCATAGAGGTTGGTGTTTGGATGAATATCTAAAGAGTTAGATAGAGGACTCATCAAGCACCGTCAAATGATTACTAAGAGATGATCTCCATCTTGAGTAGGAGATGGCAATCCTTTCTCATAAAGGTTGATATCTGACCGACCTCTTGATGTATGTCCTCTACATGGGAATAGTGATTCAGAGTTGTAAGATGATTTAGGTCAAAGGGTTGATTTGATTTAACGAGATCGTGATAACTTAAGTCCTATGTTGAATGTAGTCACATCATAGGCACACATCCTCTAACCAGAGACAGATTTGTTGCTATATGTCTGAGTGTGTACATTTGGCAGACCAATAGGTTGATGACCTAACCAAGGTCTATACACCGGCGAGCAGGTATGCATGTAAGGGCATATGAGTAATACGATCTCTCAAAGGGATCATACAGGTTCACTTGTGAACTGGAAGACATGAGCTCACTCATGAGGTATTGGGACCGATTAAATTCTTTGCATGGTTTTCGTGCTTTGGAAGCATGACAAGAATTTGAAGGTATGATATATGCTTTGGGTAAGCATATAATCGATACAGATTCCCAATGACCAAGATTGAGAAACTTATTGATCAAACACTGAAGATGACAGTGTAAAATTGATCTATATCTTCAGGTTGATCATAGTTCTTCCATTATGCAGGATGTACCGGTGTTAGGAATACCTAAGGGTGATTTGATCATAAACGATTGTATAACCTTGACGCTTCCATTCCGAGGGAGTGATGAAACAGGTTAGGATTTTAGTGGCTCCTCTCAGTAGAGAAGTATCTAAGAAGATTAGATTTGCGGTCTTGATTTAATCAAGCATCTATGAGAGGTCCTTGAGATCTAGATTTGAGATGAGATCTCAACATCCAAGTCACTATGCGTGGAACAATACAATCGCCCTGTCCTTATCTCCAAGTATCTGCAGAGAAAGCACATTATTCTTGAAAGAGTTCAAGAATAATTCCTTTGATGAATTATGTATCCAAGCAACAAGATGTAGATAATTAAATGAGATTAATTATCCAAGAATAATATCAATAAGATTCATATTATGAGATTTGATTATCCAAGGTAATTAAATGTGATTTAATTATCACGGAAATGCAGATTGTGGATAGTACTATCCATGTTATTCATAATATCTATGTATATTACAAATATGATTTATAATATATTAGAGAGAGCACCTTTGTAAATAACATTTGTTAATTGATTGTTAATGAGAATTGGATTCACATTAAGCAATTAATTGGAAATGTAATTTACAATTTTGTTTGGGTTGTGAATATGATCACAAATTTTCAATGGAATGATTGAAAGATTCACTAATTAATTTGGAATTAATTTGGTGAATATATTTGCAGTAAATATTGTTGCAAATAATTAAGAGATAATGAGATAATAAAAAAGGAAGATAAAATCTCCAATAAAAGAGGTGGTGTCACCCATGAATTGGTCATGAGTGACGCCCCCCTTTTTTAGGAGAGGATTATTATCCTTTTTTTTGATATCTTGTGATAATTAATTTTATTGAATTAAATTATGTTGATTATAATGAAACATATATTTAATTTAATATGAATTAATAAGTTGTTATTTTAAACAACAATGATCATGGCCATTGATTAAAAACACAAATCAATCTAACCATTGATTTTATGTAACCCATGGATTGTGATCCATGGACTCCCAAACTAATAATTAAGAAGGGCAACCCTAGCCCTTGGATAATACATTTCTAATCTCTCTTCCTCTACTCTCATTATCACGCCATCTCTCTCTCTCTCTAAGGGTGGTCGTCCACCTTAAGATCTTGAGAGATTGCAATCGTTGTTACGCCGTCGTGATGACGCCTCGATTGCTCGTGGATCTCTGTCTTCTTTGGAGCTTCTTGAACTAGAAGTATACATTGGATTTCGTTGTACGAAATTAGGAGATTCAAGGCTTGGATCTTCATCGTGGATTGTGGGAAGCACGTGTCTCATCATCATGCCCGCAAGTGCCATCTTCGTGGATCGGACTTGAGTTAGGAGGATCTCTTACTTTAGAGATCAAGTGATCACAACCATGCTTCAAGAGGTATTTCTATGTGGTTAAATGAAACGATCCAAGAAATGTTCTTGGGATCATGTGTTTTCATCATATGATTTTAAAATTTTAAATTCCGTTGCACCAAGCGACTAGTCGCTCCCATCACATAAGATGCGATCATCACGCTTCCATGATGTGATTTAAGGATTCCTCATATCCTTGAAGTGGTATCAGATCTAGTTTGGAAGGTTTTGGATACGATCCATAAACCTAGGACGACTTGGGTTCGTTAAGGTCGCGAAAGTTTTTTATCGCATTTCATTTTCGCACCTCTGTTTGGTGAATAAATTCGGCCCTGTTTAAAATGTTTAAACACGAATTAGTGACTTGAATTTTGTTCCCCCATTAAGTAAGTAAATCATAGGATCTAATTTTACATAATTTGGATTCCGTTTGCTCGAGATATGACCTTTTGAATAAACATGTATCACTGTTGTTGGAACTGCGAATCTTAACATGATTAATGAGTTAATTACTATTTTGATGCGCCTAAAAATGCGTGAAATATCATTTAGGTTCTGTCATAAATCAAATTATCAATCTTAAGAAACTGATTTTGCATAATTTGGATTTAAATTGATCAAGCCATGTTGATTTTAGTGAGTAGGGATCACTGCTGGAAATTAACAAACTTGATCATGAATTTTGTGATAGTCATTCAAATAAATTGATGAAAATTAATTGTTAATTTTCTGAAATGATTATTGATAATAATTTTTGAAATATTTAAATAAGATAATTATTTCCTTCAATGACATTGCACTAACCAAAATGATAAGATAGTTGATCTTGATCATAATTGGTTGATATGAACTCACCAACAAACAATGTTTTCATGCAAACCTCTAGTTTATCCTACAATAGTTGTAGGACTACTTTTACATGCAAAACTCTCTTGCTTGAATAGGATTGGGGATTTGTTTAGCAAATCTCCTTATAATATTATCAAAATGGTTTTTATGAATTTTATATGGTATAACTTCGGTTGAAAGACCGATGAACATCTCAAGTACAAAGTGATTGACTCGACATCCTTTTTTCCCGAGGCGGATATGGTGCCTAGTCAGGGAGCGTTGGGGTAGCAGGTTGCATTGTGTGTGATCTGTCCCACTCCCGTCGGTACTAGCCATAGTAACGGGTAGGGAACGAATGATGCTTGAGAGATCATGATGCATTTTTCTAATTATTAAAATTCAAATAATACGTATTTTGAGATTATACCATCCATTCAAGTAACAAAACAAGTTTGTTGGTTGATTAAAATTGGATTAATAATTGATTTAATATGATTAAATCAATTATGTCCAAATTAAAAGCACTCTATTACGAATTGATGTGTATTTCCCTTGGAAGAATTAATTATGTGAATATGATTCACGATGATTAATTAATTATAATTTGAATATGAGGTGGAGGATCACATAAGTGACATCCATGGTCTCCCATCAAGGTAAAGGATTCCGTCGCCAGATATTGTGTATAGGAGACGCCTGTCCGAAGTGACAGCTCCTGTATACAATTTATTTGGATCGGGTTCTTTGCTTCTCGAAAGAGTAAGGCCATATACATACTGACCCCAATATTGAGTCCTCATATTATTGGGGTGATATTAGATTGCGTATAGCGACTATTAAGCCTGTTGACGGTTGGTTCAATTAACGACGGGTCAACATCATCTTAGGGGTTGTGGGCCCGGGTGTTAAAGATCGAATTGGGAAATGCAAGTTGGACTTGCAAGACGGAATGTGTTCCCGCTTCTCTTTATTCGAGTCACATGTTCTCATATTATTGGTATGTGACAAAGATAGAGAGGAGATCAAAGTTCTTGCTTGAGATATAGCGGTAAGTTTATCTCTTGCTTTGAAAGATAATAAGGGAATAAACTTTCAAAGTTATAGAGCAAGAAAAATTTGATTTAAAATGCCTTAATCAAATGTTTTTTTAAAAATTAATATATAATCATTTATATAATCTAATATAGTGCATTCTTAATTTTCGAAAATGAAGTCCATGAACCCTCTGAGTAGGCTCCTGGAGGTCAATCAGTTGACCGGACCAAATTATTCGGATTGGATCCGAAATTTGGATCTTGTCCTTTCTGCAGAGCGCATCTCCTATGTGTTATCCAAAGACAAGATAGCAGACCCTCAGACTCCGAAAGATAAATCTTTTAATGAAAAATATGATGAAGATCATAACTTGGTGAGATGTTATATCCTTGGCTCATTATCCAATGTGCTTCATAAGTAGCATGTAGAAATGAACAATTGCCAAGAAATCATGTTGAATCTAAAAGAAATGTTTGGTGACATAAACCGCACACAGCGTTATAATGTGATGAAAGAGCTTATTCGTTGCAAGATGCAGGAAGGGACCTCTGTCAGAGAACACATACTCAAAGTGTTTGAGTACCTCTCTGAATTGGAAACCTTGGGAGCCTACATGGATTCTGAAATGCAGGTTGATTTCATTCTTCTATCGCTCCCTAAGTCTTTCAACAACTTTGTTGTGTCATATCACATGATCAAAGGTGATTTTACTAACGCTGGGTTGTTAGATGCATTAAAGTCTGCAGAAGACATAATGAAGAAGGACACCCCTCTGCTAGTGCAATGGTTGCACAAGTAAAAGGAAAGCGCGGTCGGAAGCAAGGTTCTCAAAAGGGCCCGCCCCAGAAGAGAAAGAAGAAGAGTCAAGGAGTTGGCTCATCTTCCAATGCATCCACGTTGATAGCGTCGAAGAAAACTCACATTTGTCACCACTACAAGAAGCCGGTGCACAAGAGGCATAATTGCCCGGAATACCTGAAGTTGATTGACAAAGGTAAAGCGCCAGCAGGTATGAAATCTACTTTCATCATTGAAACTAGTTTTCTCGTTGGACGAGAAGGAAGTTGGGTAGTAGATTCTGGTGCTACTGTTCATGTATGCAATTTGTTGCATTTGTTTCAGGAAACTAGGAATCTGGAGCAAGGGGAGATAGTCATCCAGATGGGATCTGATGCAAGTGTTGCAACAGTCGCCATCGGGACCTGCCGACTATCGTTATCTAGTGGTAGAGTCTTAGTACTTAAAGAATGTTATTATGTACCTGAAGTCAGGAGGAACTTGATATATGTATCAAAACTTGTTAGAAATGGATACATGAAGTCATGTATGCAATTTGTTGCATTTGCTTCAGGAAACTAGGAATCTGGAGCAAGGGGAGATAGTCATCCAGATGGGATCTGATGCAAGTGTTGCAACAGTCGCCATCGGGACCTGCCGACTATCGTTATCTAGTGGTAGAGTCTTAGTAATTAAAGAATGTCTTTATGTACCTGAAGTCAGGAGGAACTTGATATATATATATATATATATATATATATATCTAAACTTGTTAGAAATGGATATTCCTTCCTTTTCTGTAATAAGTTAGTCATTAATCAATATGATAAATTTATTGCGGATGGTGTTTTGACTTCTGGTGGACTATATGAATTGTGCATTGATGATCATGTCATGAATGTTACTACCACTAATAAGAACCCTAAAAGATCCAGGGAGAATGAAAATCATTCGAAAATCATTTGGCATCAAAGGCTTGGCCATTTATCTGTTGATAGGATCAATAGATTGATAAAGGATAGACCTTTAGATTTTCTACATGTTCAATCGTTACCTGCCTGTGAACATAGCATTCGAGGTAAAATGACTAGGATGTCTTTCCGTAACAAGGTTACAAGATGCAAAGGTATTCTTGACCTAGTACATATTGATGTATGTGGTCCCTTCAGTACCGCGACTCAACATGGATATCGATATTATTTGACGTTTATTGATGACCATTCGCGATACGAATTTATCTTCCTACTACGTCATAAATCTGAAACCTTTGAAAAGTTCAGAGTTTAAGGATTTGGTTGAGAATCAGATCGATGGGAAGATTAAACGGATTCGATCTGACCGAGGTTGCGAGTACCTCTCAGATGAATTCGAGGAATACCTTAAAGAGAATGGAATTGTCTCCAATCTCACTCCCTCTGAAACCCCTCAACTTAATGGCATTGTTGAAAGACGCAACAGGATCATCATGGACATGGTACGTTCAATGATGAGCAAAGCACATTTACCTCTTAGTTTCTAGGGATATGCAGTAGAGACTGCAATATATATCCTGAATAAGATTCCTAGCAAATATGTACCCAAGACTCCTCACGAGTTATGGTATGGAACCAAACCTAGTGTTAATCACTTGAGGGTTTGGGGTTGCTTGGTCCATGTAAAGAGCATGGACGCAAGTAAGCTAGAATCTTGCACTCGTGAGTGTTACTTCATTGGGTATGTTAAAGATGGTATTGGATACCAGCTCTATGACCCTGAGACCCAAAAGGTTTTTTTTCTCTAGAGATGTGAAATTTATGGAGAATGATTTCCTTAAAGATCGAGACAAAAATGAAGTAGAGTAACTCATTGAATCCCCTGAGGATTATGAGATTCCTGAACCAGAAACTGAAGAGATAAATAAAGATCAAACATACATGCCTCTTCTAAGGAGTTCAAGGGTGGTTGCACCACCTGAAAGGTATGGATTCCATGTGTCAAGTGAGGATGACAATGATCCAACTTCATTTGATGAAGTACTCGCAAATCATGACATGGATATATGAATGCTAGCAATGAAATCAGAAATTGACTCCATGCATAAGAATGTAGTATGGACCCTAGAGGATCCGCCTAAAGGGGTAAAACCCATTCGGTGTAAATGGATCTTCAAGAGAAAAACGGGACCTGATGGGAAAGTAGAGACTTTCAAAGCACGGCTAGTAGACAAGGGCTACACACAGAGAGAAGGCATCGACTACAATGAGACATTCTCTCTTGTGGCTATGCTTAAGTCCATCAAGACACTGCTAGCTATAGTTGCATCTCTTGACTACGACATCTGGCAAATGGACGTTAAGACGGCTTTCTTTAATGGACACCTCGAGGAGGATATATATATGGAGGAGCCCCAGGGCTTCATAGTTGAGGATGGCAAAGTATGCAAGATAAAGAAATCCATCTATGGGCTCAAACAAGCTTCTCGTAGTAGAACATCAGATTTGATGAAACCATAAAGAGTTATGATTTTGTGCAGAATCCCGATGAACCTTGTATGTACAAGAAGCTTAGTGGGAGCGCCATTATGTTCATCGTGCTTTACGTAGATGATATCCTTATCGTTAGAAATGATACAGAAATGATGACCAGTGTGAAAATTTGGTTGTCACGTACCTTTGAGATGAAAGATCTTGGAGAAGCCTCTTACATCTTAGGCATGAAGTTGTTCAGAAATCGAGAAAAGAGGATATTGGGATTATCACAACATGGATACATTAAGAAGATTCATGAACGATTTCGTATGGATAGTTCCAAGAAAGGATTCCTCTCCTTAAGACAATGTATCCATTTGTCTAAAGGGATGGCTCCTCAAAGTGTTGAGGAAAAGAAGGCCATGGCTGGATGCCCCTATGCATCAGCTGTAGGAAGCTTAATGTATGCCATGATGTGTACTACGCCAGACATCTACCATGCAGTGGGAGTGGTAAGCCGTTACCAATCCTACTATGGAGAGCAACACTGGAATGTAGTAAAGAACATATTCAAATATATAAGACGAACACAAGATTACATCTTGGTCTATGGAGATGGTGATCTCCATGTTTTGGGATATACAGACTCAGACTTCCAGTCGGATATTGATGATCGAAAGTCGACATCAAGGTTTGTATTCCTGTTGAACGGTGGTGTTGTGAGCTGGAGAAGAAAGAAGAAGGACACTATGGCATATTCAACAACAGAAGCCGAATATATTGCCGCATCGGATGCTGCAAAGGAGGCGGTGTGGTTGCGCAAGTTCATACTGGAACTTGGCGTAGTTTCCTATGATATTCCCATCTCGTTGCTCTGCGATAACACGGAAGCCATTGCCCGAGCGAAGGAACCCATATGGCATCAAAAGAGAAAGCACGTGGAAAGGAAATACCACATCATTCGAGAGATTCAAAAGCGTGGTGACATAGTCATCACCAAGGTGGCCTATGCCGACAACGTTGTTGATCCTCCTATCAAGGTTTTCGACCAGCACATAATGAGTTTAGGTTTACGGATTGTTCCTGAATGGTTTTGAGGGCTAGTGGGAGATTGTTAGCCACGTGAGCCTGAGGTGAACCATTCTTACAATAAATGTTATTGTAATATATATATATATATGTTTTATCAATAAAAGTTATTGATTGTTTCACTCCCTTTCTAAAATTAAATGAATGAATGCACTATAAGGTCCCTCTGCACAATTAGGGTTATGTACCATGGTTGTCTTGATGATCATATAGTTGTTGATTCATTAATTGAATCACAGAGGCTAGTGTTTGGATGAATATCTAAAGAGATAGATAGAGGAATCATCAAGCACCATCAAATAATTATTAAGAGATGATCTCCAGCTTGAGTAGGAGATGGAAATCCTTCCTCATAAAGGCTGATATCTGACCGGTCTCTTGATGCATGTCCTCTATATGGGAATAGTGATTCGGAGGTGTCAGATTAGTTGGGTAAAAGGGTTGATTTATTGAGATCGAGATAACCTAAGTCCTATGTTGAATGCTGTCACAGCATAGGCACACATCCTCTGACCAGAGACAGATGTGTTACTATATGTCTCAGTGTGTACATTTGGCAGATCAATAGGTTGATGACCTAACCAAGGTCTATACACCAACGAGCTGGTGTGCATGTAAGGGCATATGAGTAATACGATCTCTCAAAGGGATCATACAGGTTCACTTGTGAACTGGAAGACATGATCTCACTCATGAGGTATTGGGACCGATCAAATTCCATGCATGATCGTCGTTCTTTGGAAGCAAGACAAGAATTTGAAGGTATGATATATGCTTTGGGAAAGCATATGATTGATATTGATTCCCAATGACCAAGATTGAGAAACTTGGTGATCAAACCCTGAAGATGACAGTGTAAAATTGATCTATATCTTCAGGTTGATCATAGGTCTTCTCGTATGCAGGATGTACAGGTGTTAGGAATACATGAGGGTGATTTAATCATAAACGATTGTATAACCATGACACTTCCATTCTGAGGGAGTGATGAAACAGGTTTCGATTTTAGTGGCTCCTCTTAGTAGAGAAGTAATATGATCTTGGTCCAAGTGTTGGACGTTAATCTGAATGAGATTCAGATGCAATGAGAAGATTAGATGTGCGGTCTTGATTTAAGCAAGCATCTATGAGAGGTCCTTGATATCTGCATTTGAGATGAGATCTCAACATCCAAGTCACTATACGTGGACCAATACAATCGCCATGTCCTTATCTCCAAGTATCTGCGGAGAAAGCATGTTATTCTTGAAAGAGTTCAAAAATAATTCCTTTGATGAATTATGTATCCAAGCAACAAGATGTTGATAATTAAATGAGATTTAATTATCAAGGAAATGCATATTGTGGATAGTACTATCCATGCTATTCGTAATATATATGTATATTATAAATATTATTTATAATATATTAGAGAGAGCACCTTTGTAAATAACATTTGTTAATTGATTGTTAATGAGAATTGGATTAACATTAAGCAATTAGTTGGATATGTAATTTACAATTTTGTTTGGATCGTGAATATGATTCACAATTTTTCAATGGCATGATTGAAATATTCACTAATTAATTTGGTGAATATATTTGCAATAAATGTTGTTGCAAATAATTAAGAGATAATGAGATAATAAAAATAGAAGATAAAATCCCCAATAAAAGAGGTGGTGTCACCCATGAAGTGATCATGGATGACACCCCCCTTTTTTAGGAGAGGATTATTATCTTTTTTTATTATCTTGTGATAATTAATTTTATTGAACTAAATTATGTTGATGATAATGCAACATATATTTAATTTAGTATAAATTAATAAGTTGTTGTTTTAAACAACAATGATCATGGCCATTGATTAAAAACACAAATCAATCTAACCATTGATTTTGTGTATCCCATGAATTGTGATCCATGGACTCTCAAACTAATATATAAGAAGGGCAACACTAGCCCTTGGATAATACACATCTACTCTCTCTTCCTCTACTCTCATTCTCACATCATCTCTCTCTTTCTAAGGGTGGTCGTCCACCTTAAGATCTTGAGAGAATTGCAATCGTTGTTACGTCGTCGTGTTGTCGCCTCGATTGCTCGTGGATCTCCGTCTACTTTGGAGCTTCTTGCACTAGAAAGGGACGTCGGATTTCGTTGGACAAAATCAGGAGATTCAAGGCTTGGATCTTCATCGTGGATTGTGGGAAGCACACGTCTCATCATCGCGCTCGCAAGTGCCATCTTCGTGGATCAGACTTGACTCAAGGATCTCTTAATTTAGAGATCAAGTGATCGCAACCATGCTTCAAGAGGTATTCTAATACTTTGTGGTTAGATGAAACGATCCAAGAAATGTTCTTGGGATTATGTCGTTGTTGGAAATGCGAGCCCACGGCGAGCCATTATGCAATAAATGTTATTGCAATTCACTCCTTAATCTGAAATGAAGAATACATAATTTGCATAATAGGTCCCTTAGTACAATTAGGGTTATGTACCATGGCCATCTTGATGATCATACAGCTGTTGATTCAACTATTGAATCATAGAGGCTGGTGCTTGAATGAATATCTAAAGAGTTAGATTGAGGACTCATCAAGCACCGTCAGATGATTGTTAAGAGATGATCTCCAGCCTGAGTAGAAGATGGCAATCCTTATCTCTGAAGGCTGATATCTGACCGACCTCTTGATGCAGGTCCTCTGCATAGGAATAGAGATTTGGAGGTGTCAGATTAGTTAGGTCAAAGAGTTGACTTAACGAGATCGAGATAACCAAAGTCCTATATCGTATACTGTCATGATATAGGCACGCATCCTCTGACCGGAGACAGATGTGTTGCTATATGTCTAAGTATGTACATTTGGCAGACCAATAGGTTGATGACCTAATCAAGGTCTACACACCGGCGCGCTGGTGTGCATATAAGGGCATATGAGTAATACGATCTCTCAAAGGGATCATACAGGTTCAGTTACTGAACCGGAAGACATGAGCTCACTCATGAGATATTGGGAAGAATCAAATTCCGTGCGCACGGTCGTCTCGCTTTGGAAGCTTGACTGAATTTGTAGGTTTGATATATACTTTTGGAAAGTATATGATCAAGACCTAGGTATGATATATGCTTTTGAAAAGTATATGATCGATACCGACTCCCAATGATCGAATGAGAAACTTACTGATAAAACCATGAAGTAGACAGTATAAAGTTGATCGAATACTTCGGGTTTAGTCTGAGTCTTCCAGTATGCAGGATGTACAGGTATTGGGAATACCTGAGGGTGATGTGATCATAAACGATTGTATAACCATGACGCTTCCATTCCTAGGGAGTGATGAAACGGGTTTGGATTTTAGTGACTCCTCTCAGTAGAGAAGTAATCTGATCTTGGTCCAAGTGCTGGACATTGATCTGAATGTGATTCAGATGCAATAAGAAGATTAGATTTACGGTCTTGATTTAATCAAGCATCTATGGGAGGCCTGCGATCTGGATTTGAGATATGATCTCAATATCCATGTCACTATACGTGGAACAATACAATCGCCCTGTCCTTATCTCCAAGTATCTGCGGAGAAAGCGCATTATCCTTGAAAGAGTTCATGGATAATTCTATTGTTGATATATGTATCCAAGCATTGAGAAAATAGATAATTAAATGAGATTTAATTATCATGAATAATATGAATTTGATTCATATTATAAAGAGAGTTATATAAGATAATTAAATGTGATTTAATTATCAAAGATGTAAATAATGTGAATGTGATTCATATTATTTGGACACAAGAGAATAGAGATCCAAGATGATTAAATATGATTTAATATGAATAGCAATATTCATATTAATCAAATATATTATAAATGTGATTTATAATATATAAGAGAGAGATGTTTGTAATTTACATTTGTTAATTAAATGTTAATGTGAATTGGATTCACATTGGACAATAAATTGAAAATGTAATTTACATTTTGTTTTGGGTTGTGAATGTGATTCACAAATTTCCAATGGCATGATTGCAATGTTCACAAAATAAATTGGATTTATTTTTGTGCAATAATTTGCAACAAAAGTTGTTGCAAATATTGGAGAGAATCATGAGATAATGTAATCTCATGTAATAGGAAAAAGGATGCTCCCTTCCTAATGAGGAGAGGGGACGGCCACAATTCCCATGAGGAATTGGTGGCCGTCCACCCTCCTTATGGAAGGAGGCTTGCCTCCTTTCCTATCTCTCCAATGGAGATTGATTTGATATAAATCAAATTATATTTAATATATATTTGATTTTTATTAAATTAATTGTTGTTGTGTTTTTAGCAACAAATCATGGCCATTGAAAGAAACACAAATTAATGTGGACCATTGGATTTGTGTTGACACATGGATTGAGATCCATGGATCCCAAAACCCTATAAAAGGAGAGGCACCCCGTTGCTCTTCTTGACACATAAGTTGAGGCAACAAAATCTCTCTCTCTCTCTCTCTCTCTCATTCTCTCTACACGTCCTCTCTCCATCTCTCTCATGTGGCCGTCCACCATGGATGCCCTAGAGAGGTTCTCCATCGCCGCGGCATCGTCGTTATGCTGCCCGATGGTTTGCTCGAGGATCTCTGTCTCCTTCGGTGCGCCCCGCTCGTGAAGAAGACATCGGATCTCGTGTGTCGAGATCAGGAGATCCGCCGCTTGGATCATCAACATGGATTGCGAGAAGCACGCGGTTCATCCCCGCGCTCGCAAGCGTCTCCTCCGTCGGATCGGACTTGAGACAGGAGGTCTCTTTGTTTAGAGACTCGATCGCAACCACGCTTCAAGAGGTAAACCTAATACTTGTTTGTGGTTTAGACGAAACGATCCGAGAAGTGTTCTTGGATCATGTGGTTTCGTCGCAAGAAAATTTTTTTTAATTTCCGCTGCATTGAACAACTAGTACGACTAGTCGTTCTTCGTCGTATTCGATACGACGATCACGCTTCCGTGATGCTCTTGAGGATCTAACCATATCCTTCAAGTGGTATCAGAGCCTTAGGTCGATGGTTTTGGATACGATCCATAAACCGAGGACGACTTGGGTTCATTAGGGTTTGCGAAAGTTTTCTTGCATTTCATTTTCGCATCTCTTTTTTGATATTATTTTCGGCACTGTTTAAATTGTTTAAACACGAAAATAATATTTGTATTTTATTCCCCATTAAATAAGGAAACCGTAGGATCTGAGTTTGCGTGATTTCGATTCCGTTTGCTCTAGATATGCTCATTTTAGTGAACATGTATCCACTGTTTCGGGGACTGCGGATCATGACGTAATTAAGATGTTAATTGTGGATTTGATACGCCTTGAAATGCGTGCAAATCACTTGGGTTCTGTTGTAAATCAAGTTAGCAAACTTTAGAAATTTACTTTGCTTAATTTGGATTTAAATTGATTGAGATATGATATTTTTAGTAAGTGAGGGTCACTGCTGAAAATACTTTCCTAATCAAGAACCTAGTGATTGTCATTTAATTAATTAGTGAAATTAAATTGTTTAATTTCCTGGAATAATTATGCATAAATATTTGTGAAATATTTAATGACAATTATGTCCTTAAATGACTTTGCCCTAACCAACAAATGATTAGATGTGATCTAGATCAAGATTGGTTACATGATCTACATGATCAACATTCCAACAAACATGTTGCTTGAATAGGACTTGGGATTTGTTTAGCAAATCTCATTATAATGTTAATCAAAAATGTTTTGATTATTACTATATGGTACAATTTCGGTTGAAGAACCGATGATCATCTCAAGTACAAATTAATCAATTTGGCATTATCCTTTCCCGAGGCGGATATGGTGCCTAGTCGGAGAGCATTGGGGTTGCGGGTTGCAACGTATGTGGTCCGTCCCACTCTCGTCGGTACTGGCCATGACAGCGGGTAGGGCCGGGATAATGTCCGAGGGATTAAGATGTATTTTTCTAATTATTAAAATTCGAAATAATACGTATTTGAGATAATACCATTATTCAAGTAACTATTAAAATGTTTGTTGGATATTAATTGGATCATTAATTTAATATGATTAGATTAATTGGAATCCAATTAAGATTGAAATACTCTAATATTATTAGAGTTAATAATTCCCTTGGAAGAATTAATTATGTGAATGTGATTCACTATAATTAATTAAAATTTGAATATGAGGTGGAGGATCACATAAGTGACATCATGGTCTCCCGTCAAGGCGAAGGGTTCCGTCGCCAGGGATTGTATGTGGGAGACGCCTGTCCGAAGTGACAGCTCCTGTATGCAAGCGCATCTGGATCGGATTCTTTGCTTCTCGAAAGAGTAAGGCCGTATACGTAGTGACCCCAATATCGGATCCTCATATTATTGGGGCGATATTGGATTGCGTATAGCGAGTACTATTCCTGTTGACGGTTGGTTCAATTAACGACGGGTCAACATCGCCTTAGGGGTGGTGGGCTCGGGTGTTAAAGACCGAATTGGGAGATGCAAGTTGGACTTGCAAAGCGGAATGTGTTCCCGCTTCTTTTTATCCGAGTTGCAGATTCTCATATTATTGGGATGTAACAAAGATAAGGAAGGAGATCCCAGATCTTGTTGAGATATAGTGGTAAGTATATCTCTTACATTGAAAGTGATTAAGGGAATGAACTTTCAGTGTTGACAAGACAAGACAACTTTGATATAAAAAAAATCCTAAATCAAAGTAAAATATATATATTTATATATTTATGCAAATTTCTTATTTCAGATAATCCTTCATTAAAACCCACTCAATGATATACTCAATAATAACCAGTGAAATATCTTGGATTGGACTCATGATCCAGATATTGTACTTGCAGTTGGACACATAATGTATGTGGTTGCAATGAGCAAGTTTCCTCATAATAATGAGGAATGACAATTAAATAGATAATAAGACTACAACCCTAGGGTTTGTATGTCTCTATAGTCTTGATCTCTCATCGGATGTACTTTGGAAGTGACATGTCGATGATGATCGCAATTGTCAAATAATCCTTATAAAATTTATGAAGATATTCGGGCATACATATGTGCTCTTGACATTTAACATGAATGAGATGGTTCACTGCATCATGCAGAATGGTGGCTCTATAAGAGATGATGTATTCAAATTGTTTGAGTACCTACCTGAACCTATGTTTTGAGAGTTTAGATGGATGTAGATGATGAGTGTCATCATTCTACTATCTATACTCTGGTCATTCATGAAGCTTCATAATATTCATATTGTATGAATTTAATGAAGCATGTATAAATGTTGAAATGCTCTTACATAAGAGATCCTTAGTCTTAAGCAATGGTTGCTTATAGATAAAGGGAGCGCAGTGGAAGCATGGGTTGGACCCGAGTAAGAAGTATGGTCAAAGAGTTGATTGTACATCTATGACTTCCATATGTCATCCGAAGAGTTGGATGAATGCCAATACTGCAATAAGTTGATGTGTTGATAGTATGACTATCAAGTCTATCTAGAATCCTTAGAGAAGGACTCGGATGGAGCATCAGATTAATCTACATAAATCATTGATAAGATAAAGTCAAATAATTGTATCTCAATCTTCTGATGACATTTGCAATAGGTTGCATATGTTTTAGAAGACTGAAAAATTTGATCTTAAAGGTTTATAGTTATCCACATGGATATTGATGCAATTGTTGCAACAATCTCTGTTGGATTGATAGACTTGTTAATTTCAGTGGGAGAGTCCTTAGTCTTAGAGAATGTCTCTATGACCTAGATATAAGAATACACTCATTGTTTGTTTCTAGATGTTGGAAATAAACATGAATTCTGAGGTAGAACTATCATAAAAAGTTATGATGGAGATATTTCAGATAGTAATCTAAAATCTAGTGGACTCCACTAAATTAGAAAATTAATGAATGGTTCATTAACATTTCTAAATACTGAAATTAAACCTTAAGATCAATAGGAGGATGAAGATCATTTGACAATGATCTAGCATCAAGCCTTGGACATTTGTCTATTGATTTGATCAATAGACTAGTAAGAGATGAAACTTTAGAATGTCTAAAATTTCAAAACTTACATACTTATGAATATTGTATTCAAAGAAAAATGTCCAATACACCCTTCTTAGAGAAAGGTGTAAGATGTCAAGGTATTCAGGATCTCATATATATTGATGTATGTAGATCATCTATATCATAGTAAACATTATGGATATGTGATATCTGTTGATGATTATGTATGATATGAGATTTCTTCTCTTCACCTAAGAAACCTTTGAAATGTTCAAAGATTTCATTATTTTTGGTTTAAAACCAAAGTTTGAAGGAAGATAAAATGAATTTGATCTAATCTAGGTAGCAAGTACCTGTTAGATAAATTCAAAGAATACCTTATAGAGATATGAATATCATTTCTATCTCAATCCTCCTAACACACCTTAACTCAATAGAGTTATAGGCAGATACAATTGGATCATGTGTGACATGATCTTATCAATGATGAATTTTAGCATAATTATCCCTTAGTTTCCAGGTATATATGTGTAGTAGAGACTACAATGTATATCCTTAATAAGGTTCCATGCAAGATGGAATCTAGCACTTGAGAGTGCTGCTTCATTAGGAAAATAAAGGATGGTATTGGATACCTACTTTATGACCTTGAGATTCTTGAAATATCTCATCTCTGAGAATGTGATTCTTGGAGGTTGAGACTCTTGAGAATCAAGATAAAAATGAAGTGTAGGAACTCATTTAATCTTGAAAAGATAAT
Source organism: Ottelia alismoides (assembly GCA_037367405.1). Lineage (NCBI taxonomy): Eukaryota > Viridiplantae > Streptophyta > Magnoliopsida > Alismatales > Hydrocharitaceae > Ottelia > Ottelia alismoides. The sequence goes on from JAZKJV010001286.1 coordinate 1,076,716, forward strand.
GAGGCTCCTAAAAATTGGAAACTAAAAGGATAATTGAAGATGAAACACTGAAACCTCTTCAAATAAGTTTGAGGATGGATTCCATGTGTCAGAGAAATCTGACAATGATCGAACTTCATGTGATGAAGCTTCTGAAGATCATAGCATGGATAGATGGATGTTAGCAATAAAAGTCTAATGTAGACTTCATGTACAAGTGTTGTATATGGACCCTCGAGGATCCACCTATATGGGTAAGACCCGTAAAGGTGTAAATGGATCTTCAAGAGAAAGGGAACCTGATGAGAAGGTACATACCTTCAAAGCATAGTTCGTAGCAATGAGCTACACATGGAAGAGAAGACATTGCTTGCAATGAGACTTGCTTTTCGGCGAACATGCTTAAAATCATCAGAATATTGCTAACCTTAGCTACACAACTTGACTATTGCATCTTCGAGATGTAAGTCCAGATTGCATTCCTCTATGAATATCTCTCTGAGGATATTCACATGAAGTAGCCCCAGGGCTTCATGGTTGAGGAAAGCAAGGTGTGCAAGATAAGGAATCCATCTAAGGACTCAAATAAGCTTCTTTGAGATGGACCATAAGATTTGATGAAATTATAAATGTTATGATTTCAAATAAAATCTTGATGAGCCATGCGAAGCTTAGTGGGAGTGCCTATGTGTTCATTGCGCTAAATATAGATGATATCCTGATCATTTAAAATGATATAAGGATAATAATAAGTGTTTTATAATCTGGTTTATCCATATCTTGAAATATGAATTCAAAGATACCTCTTAGATCTTAGTTCTGAAGTTGTTCAGAAGCCAAGAGAAGAGGATAATTGGACTGTCACATTTGTAGTATACCTTGGACATATTCTATTCATAGAAATTCCAAGAAAGACTTCTAACCCTTAAGATATGGTACTGACCTATCTTAAGGGATAGCACCTCAAAGAGTTGAGGAAGTAAATGCTATAACTACTTGCACTTGTGCATTAGTTACGAGAAGTTGAGTGTATGCTAGAGTGTACAAATACCAGATGTCTGTCAAGCAGTGGGAGTAGTAAATTGTTACTAATCCTACTGTAGAGATAAAACACTTGATTGCAGTAATAACAAAATCTTCATAGATGAGGAGATTTTTGAGATAGTAATCTCAAAGTCTTATCTTCAAAAGTTTAAGACCATGTAGATAGTGATCTATAAAGGTCTAAACTTTAGATACCTTAGGAGATAGAGATCTCCGGGAATGAAGGTATTCTAATAAGGATTATGGGGATACTGGTTATGATGTCAGGGACAATGTAACCAACTAGATTGAGTATTGGTTGCATGAGATGCAACATTCGCATTAGATGCGAGCACTGTTACTGGGGATATGCAAGTGTCGTAAAAGGACTTGGCATAGTCTCGCGGGAACAGAGTGACTGATCAGCTTACCTAGCTATTTTCTAAATAGCCTATGATTGTCACATGAGTGCGGGTTTAAATGATTAGCCCATTAATGGCTCTTTGGGCTAGTGGGAGATTGTTGGAAATGCGAGCCCACGGCGAGCCATTATGCAATAAATGTTATTGCAATTCACTCCTTAATCTGAAATGAAGAATACATAATTTGCATAATAGGTCCCTTAGTACAATTAGGGTTATGTACCATGGCCATCTTGATGATCATACAGCTGTTGATTCAACTATTGAATCATAGAGGCTGGTGCTTGAATGAATATCTAAAGAGTTAGATTGAGGACTCATCAAGCACCGTCAGATGATTGTTAAGAGATGATCTCCAGCCTGAGTAGAAGATGGCAATCCTTATCTCTGAAGGCTGATATCTGACCGACCTCTTGATGCAGGTCCTCTGCATAGGAATAGAGATTTGGAGGTGTCAGATTAGTTAGGTCAAAGAGTTGACTTAACGAGATCGAGATAACCAAAGTCCTATATCGTATGCTGTCATGATATAGGCACGCATCCTCTGACCGGAGACAGATGTGTTGCTATATGTCTAAGTATGTACATTTGGCAGACCAATAGGTTGATGACCTAATCAAGGTCTACACACCGACGCGCTGGTGTGCATATAAGGGCATATGAGTAATACGATCTCTCAAAGGGATCATACAGGTTCAGTTACTGAACCGAAAGACATGAGCTCACTCATGAGATATTGGGAAGAATCAAATTCCGTGCGCACGGTCGTCTCGCTTTGGAAGCTTGACTGAATTTGTAGGTTTGATATATACTTTTGGAAAGTATATGATCAAGACCTAGGTATGATATATGCTTTTGAAAAGTATATGATCGATACCGACTCCCAATGATCGAATGAGAAACTTACTGATAAAACCATGAAGTAGACAGTATAAAGTTGATCGAATACTTCGGGTTTAGTCTGAGTCTTCCAGTATGCAGGATGTACAGGTATTGGGAATACCTGAGGGTGATGTGATCATAAACGATTGTATAACCATGACGCTTCCATTCCTAGGGAGTGATGAAACGGGTTTGGATTTTAGTGACTCCTCTCAGTAGAGAAGTAATCTGATCTTGGTCCAAGTGCTGGACATTGATCTGAATGTGATTCAGATGCAATAAGAAGATTAGATTTACGGTCTTGATTTAATCAAGCATCTATGGGAGGCCTGCGATCTGGATTTGAGATATGATCTCAATATCCATGTCACTATACGTGGAACAATACAATCGCCCTGTCCTTATCTCCAAGTATCTGCGGAGAAAGCGCATTATCCTTGAAAGAGTTCATGGATAATTCTATTGTTGATATATGTATCCAAGCATTGAGAAAATAGATAATTAAATGAGATTTAATTATCATGAATAATATGAATTTGATTCATATTATAAAGAGAGTTATATAAGATAATTAAATGTGATTTAATTATCAAAGATGTAAATAATGTGAATGTGATTCATATTATTTGGACACAAGAGAATAGAGATCCAAGATGATTAAATATGATTTAATATGAATAGCAATATTCATATTAATCAAATATATTATAAATGTGATTTATAATATATAAGAGAGAGATGTTTGTAATTTACATTTGTTAATTAAATGTTAATGTGAATTGGATTCACATTGGACAATAAATTGAAAATGTAATTTACATTTTGTTTTGGGTTGTGAATGTGATTCACAAATTTCCAATGGCATGATTGCAATGTTCACAAAATAAATTGGATTTATTTTTGTGCAATAATTTGCAACAAAAGTTGTTGCAAATATTGGAGAGAATCATGAGATAATGTAATCTCATGTAATAGGAAAAAGGATGCTCCCTTCCTAATGAGGAGAGGGGACGGCCACAATTCCCATGAGGAATTGGTGGCCGTCCACCCTCCTTATGGAAGGAGGCTTGCCTCCTTTCCTATCTCTCCAATGGAGATTGATTTGATATAAATCAAATTATATTTAATATATATTTGATTTTTATTAAATTAATTGTTGTTGTGTTTTTAGCAACAAATCATGGCCATTGAAAGAAACACAAATTAATGTGGACCATTGGATTTGTGTTGACACATGGATTGAGATCCATGGATCCCAAAACCCTATAAAAGGAGAGGCACCCCATTGCTCTTCTTGACACATAAGTTGAGGCAACAAAATCTCTCTCTCTCTCTCATTCTCTCTACACGTCCTCTCTCCATCTCTCTCATGTGGCCGTCCACCATGGATGCCCTAGAGAGGTTCTCCATCGCCGCGGCATCGTCGTTATGTTGCCCGATGGTTTGCTCGAGGATCTCTGTCTCCTTCGGTGCGCCCCGCTCGTGAAGAAGACATCGGATCTCGTGTGTCGAGATCAGGAGATCCGCCGCTTGGATCATCAACATGGATTGCGAGAAGCACGCGGTTCATCCCCGCGCTCGCAAGCGTCTCCTCCGTCGGATCGGACTTGAGATAGGAGGTCTCTTTGTTTAGAGACTCGATCGCAACCACGCTTCAAGAGGTAAACCTAAGACTTGTTTGTGGTTTAGACGAAACGATCCGAGAAGTGTTCTTGGATCATGTGGTTTCGTCGCAAGAAAATTTTTTTTAATTTCCGCTGCATTGAACAACTAGTACGACTAGTCGTTCTTCGTCGTATTCGATACGACGATCACGCTTCCGTGATGCGCTTGAGGATCTAACCATATCCTTCAGTCGTTTCATCATATGATTTGAAATTTTCAAATTCTGCTGCACTAAGCGACTAGTGCGACTAGTCGCTCCAATCGCATAAGATGCGATCATCACACTTTCATGATGCGCTTTAAGGATTCCTCATATCCTTTAGAAGGGGTGTCGGTCGTTGGATCTTGCGATCCAATGGTCCTGATGTGGGTATGAGGGAGAGAGCTAGATCAGATCACGTAATCTGATTTAGCGATGGGAAGTGAGGTGATGGTGTTTGGCCGAGAAGGAGTCCATCAGGTTGAGATTACGACTAGTGAGTAGGTGTGTGAGGCAGGAGAGCAGGCCATGTGGGTTGCCTAGCGGGTGCTACGTGGCCCAATGAAAAAATTAAAAATAAACAAAAATCGAAAAGAAATAAAAGGAAATCAAATCAGAAAAAAGTCAAAACATGAATGTTGTAGATCTCCATGAGATATACAAGTTTTATGCAGAACAAAAAGCCAAAATAAGTTATGTAAACAAAGTATAAGTTTTACAAGTATTTTTAATGACTTAAAAATACTTATTTTAATTATTTTGCATTTTATGTATTTTTAATTTCTTTTTAATGCCAAAAAATGTATAAAAAAATTTACCTATTTTTTGGAATTTTTAATAAGAATAAAATAAGGAAAATAAAAAGATATTAAATATTAAATTTATATAATAATTATGGCTAATTATAGACTAGGGGTTAGTTGTTAATTAAACTGAAGTAGTTGTGCATTTTATTGATGTGTTCAAGAGAGGAGGATAATAACTGAAAGATGTCATGATAAATAAGAGGTTCATCACCCCCCATACTTAAACCTTGCTCGACCTCAAGCATTTTAAAGAGTCAGATTAATACCTGACAGTGCATGTGAATTTTCAAGGCTTACTTCATCAAGAATCCTTGATTTGAGTGACCCTGAAATGTTGGGCTTAACCAAGCAAGAGTCAAAAGGAATCCAAGTTATGTAATTATCAAACTCTCTATTTGTACATTTATAAGGATGTGATATTTAGTGTACTACAATCATGAGAGTCGAGTTGAGGTGTCACCGAAGTTCCTGATCTAAGAGACTCTCCTCAAGACCTAATTCTCAATACTAGGAAATAAGTCATTTGGTGCATTCAATCCATCATCTCAGTAGTTCGTCGGACTTGAAAGTGTAGATGTAGGACGAATTGATGGAGGACATAGGTTTGTGTATTTTCTTCTCTCCCTCTCATTGGAACAAGGGTCCTCTCCAGTACCTTATTACGCAACTCATATTTTTGTTTGTTGATTAATTTGTCCATCAAGAGAGCTCAGAGTCGTTTGCACTTGTTTTCCTGAGAGTACACCATGGTGTGTGTTCTTTAAGTACCTAATATATTTACACCCAGACTTATATCACTTACAATGCAAAGCCCTTTTTGAGGTACTAGCATGATTCATGATCCTAATAGCTTTCGTACAAATGGACACTTTGAAATGATTAGGAGTGCTCGCCTTTAATGGAAGATTTTTGAAATTGACTTCGTATTGAGAGCTTTTTCATTCACATTTCTTTTATTTTCTTTTTGGCTAGTGATGAATCTCCATTTCATCACCTTTATTCTATCATTTTGGCCTTAAAAACCCTGGCAAATGCATGTAAATAGCATTATTTTGTACATATTAGCATTCATTAATTATTGCATTTATTATATAAATAATATTATTTTTAATGCCAAAATTATATAATAAAGAGAATAAAGAAAGAATAAAATACCAAAGCTATTTTATGACCCTAAACCCCGATACCAAGTCACGAATTGAGTTGGTCGACAAGGAATAAAGTAGGGGGGAATAAGGGCCAAAAATATAATAAAAATCCCTTCTATTTATTCATTAATAAAGAATTTTTTGGACCTATTTTATTTTTTATTTTTATGCCTCAAATAAAGAAACTTTGTACATGAAAATTCTATATAATAAAATAAATAAAAATATAAAATTGATTTCATACAAAAATAATATAGTGAGTTCTTTTTATACACAAAATAAAAAGATATAAACCAAACTTTATAGACTCATATCTCTCGAATAAAAACTTAAAATATATCAAAATCGCTCTAATTGTATATAACTTTTAGAAATCTATTTAACGGAGGTGGCTTCATAATTTTTGGAGCTAAGTTGTGAAAGTTGGGTTTTGGGCCCTTATTGTACATTATACCCAATTAAAATATTTATTTTATTTATTCTTTATCATTTTTATTATTTCATATTTTTATACATTTGTAAATATTATTTGTAACTTACGTACATATTAAAACAAAAATAAAACCATAAAAACATTAAAATAAATTAAATACAAAAATACATATGTAAAATATCTATACTTATACCTATATATATCATACTCCTATTTAATTAAGTATATGTCGAGCTTCTCGCTCCCCTGCTCCCTTGTCACAGCTGAGCTTCTCGCTCCCATGCTCCCTTGTCACAACCGAGCATCTCGCTCCCCTGTCCGCTTGAACATGAGCTCTAACCTCTTCGAGAAAGAGCGGAATTCCATTCTAATAAACTGAGGATCTACAATTGATATGCCACATGATGAAGAGTATCCATTCTTGCTTTAGCAGACCTTGCTCATCGCAGATAGATTCAGTAAAGATACTCCGGAGGCGAGGTCTCTCATCAGGGAAGGTATAAGCTCCTTCCAGTCCTGCACCCGTCAATCATACAGGAACTGATCTAGACTTTCCCGGGTTTGAGTGGTCCCTTGGGGAACAGACAACCATGATGACGGATTTTCCCGGCTCACGTGGCTCTAAAGCAGACCGCGGTTCTACTTTTCTGAAACAACTATCATAAAAATATAATAAAAATATATTTATGAACTTAAAAATAAGTTATAAATATATAAAATATGAGAATAAAATAATGAAATAAAATATACAAAATAAAAATAAAAATAGATAAAACATAGATGAATATACCTATAAATACATCCCTAAAAACTAACTTGCAATAAATAATACCAAAAATAAGTAAAAATCATATTAAAATACTGCATAAAATAATATAGATATTTACTTTATAATCAAAAATTAATAAAATCATTCACTATTTTTAATTATTTATTTTCGAATAATCTAAGTTGGTTTGTCCTATAGCGACCTACTTGGACCAATCAAGTCGCGTCGATGGTTGACCCCTAGTCAACTCCCCCTCCAAGGTGTTTGTCTCTGACACCCGTCTTTTCTCCCATTTTCATCTTTAATTCCTGCTCAATTCATCGATCAAACAACCTCTATCCATTCATGAGATTTCATCTCTAATTCTCCATGATTCACGTCGGCCCCCTAGATCCCTTGTACATACATTCCAATCTTGCCAAATCGTCCTTGAATAAGGGTTATCCTTATGTGTATAAATAAAAACCTCTGCTATTCCTCCAGTTCTTTGGTCATCTTCCAAACCTTAAAGTCCATCACCCTTGGTCTAGTGCATATCCCGGTGACAGGGGGTCCATTGAGGAATTGGCGCTTCTGAAGGAGGCGGAGGTGCACCTACGGCAGCCACTCCAGCAGCCCCACACCTTGGCCTACAACCAGGTATAAGAGCAGACTTTTATTGCTTTCTAGATAGATTTTAATTCTTGTATTTTAATTTTGCAATTAGTTTAGTCATTAGGTTAGTGATTTAGCATTAAAAATCCCCCTTCGTAGTTCACCGGAGCACAGCTCCGGTGAACCCATTCACCTGTTCCCGGCCATTTTTCTGACCCCTGGTCGCTTCCATTCACCGTGACCCCTTACATTCACCTTACTACCCTCTAGAGTAATCCACAGGATCCCATCCTCCTCTACTCGTCGGAGATCCGCCATCCGACGCATCTACACTTCCATTCCCTCGCTTACTAGACGAGGCACTTTGTCCTCAACCTTGTTGTTATCTGTGCATGTCAAAAGCTCAAAGGAGCCCTTCTAGACTCAATTCAATTCGACCTGAAGGTCTCTAGGTTGCCTATGTTCCTCAAGCTCGTCAAGTCTCTCCTTGGAGTCTTGCATCTTCTAGTGACCATCTTCAACTGCGGAGAGCCTCCTAGGTCATGAAGAGCCAAGAACTATCGCTAGAGACTGTCGGAGAAGGGAGGAATCAAGGATCAAAGCTCGGAGACACGGACCTTCTTCCCTATTTTTCAAACAAAGCAGTAGTCGTTCGATGGAGTCGTTCTCTCCAGATCGCATCAGAGATGTCCGATCATAAGAAGCCTCAGCCATTGGATCGCTCCCTACATTCTAATCCCAAATGTCCAATTTCGAACCGGTACCAGCCACGCGGATAGCGACACGTGGTTAAATGAAGATGTCCAAGCCATTAAGGGGTAAATTGTAAATCTTTCCTCAAACCTTTTTGTATTTATTAATTAACCCAAGAAATAAAATGTAAAGCATAAATAAAATGTACATTTTGCATGAAGGCCCATGTACTTATTTGTAATTATTTTTTGGTCATGTCTAGCTCAGCTCACGTGCCATCCCACATGAGCTAGGTAATTTGAAAGGAAGCCCTAGCGAGTTATTGTATTTACTTTTAGTCCAAAAAATAGATATATGTATGAATTTTCGGGAAATTTTGCACTTGAGCCCTTAATGTTTATTTTATTTGCAATTATGCCCTTCCTAGTACATGTATTTTTGGTGTTTGGATTTCATTTATTAAAAAGAGCACCCTTGCTCCTAAAATCGTGCAAAAAGGGTTAAATGCATGGTAGCACGTATTTTCATGTCCTATATTGAATTTTCATTTTTAACATTTTTACTATTTATTAAAAATCAAAGGGAGCACATTTTTGTACTATCCATCTTATAAAATACCCAAAAATAGAAAAATGATTTGAAAAATTCCAAAAAACATGTATGTTTGTTATTTTGTCATATTGTAACTCCAGACCAAAAATCACTAGAAATAGAAAAAGAAACTTGTAAAAATTAAAAAACAACAAAACCATTATAAAAATCTAAAAAATCACTAAAAAGTCCAAAAATATGTTTTTCCTATTTCTTAATTTTATTTGAATAATCATTTATATATATTATTTGATTGGAGTAATTTTGGATCTTATTCCCTATTTTTAAAAATTCAGATCAATTTCGGATAATTATTAAATCCATATTTTGGAACATTTATTATTTTAAAAATCCATAAAAATTAGCAAAAATTCCAGAAAATTAAAAAACATTATCAAAATATAGAAAATCAAAAAAAATAATTTATGTATTTTATGTATTTTCACTATTATTTATATCTATAATATCTATTATGGCATATATAGCCTTTTGTATTCTATTATATATTAAAATAAAAAGAAATTATAAAAAATCTAAAAACATAAAAAAAATATAAAAGTATAAAAACTGAAAACCAAATAAAAACTATAAAAATAAAAATCCAAAAAAATTTTTAAATTAAAAACCCACAAAAACCATAATTGTACAAGAGAAGAGAACAAATTTTTGTGCATTATTTTGTACAATCTACTGTTTGCTTCCTAAGTTTGAACTCTACACATGCTTACACTATACACACTTGTTTGAGATTTATAATAAATTTGGACTCCACATTTTTTATATTCATTATTTTAATTTATGTCGTAGGTTAATTGTTGAGTAATTGAGGTTTTTCTTGGGTCGCCACAACGACTGTCTCTGTCTTGTGTGAGACATATTTAGACCCCCGACAAATCTTGATTAGGGAGCTTCACTTGTTTTACCAAGTTGGCACTAATCAACAATTCATTTAATTTCATCACACATTGACACATAGGTCAATATCAAAAGATAGCATGAGAACGTAGCATGAGAACTTGTTCGCATAATCGCTAGGGTTTTCTGACACTCAGGTTTCATGAATCTTTCATTGACTTCATCCCATCCTCAAGGATCATCAAATCGGATCTAGACTCAAATCTCAAGTCTCAGTCCCTTAAGGTGAAACCTCAACTCATCTCTTCATTCATGTAGTTGTGCAGGTGATGTGCTGATCATATTCTTTTAAGGTATAGATGAAGAGTGCAATATAGTGCTCATATCATTCAAACTAGGGAAGTGTGGATTATTAAGTCTCAAACCCTAATGACTAAGGACGGATAACTTAAACTTTCAAGACCTCAAAAACCAAGTGTTCTTAATTCCTCAAGCCTTGAGTGATAATAAATATGTCAGAGATACATCAACTCAAAAGTTTAATATTTTTTATGATTTTTGCAATTTTTGCAATTTTTATGGATTTTTTTGGCTTTTTTAGAGAAACAATGAATGGCATAAACTCATATGACTAATTACATCTACTTCCTTCCAGTATGGATATAAGTACGATCGTCAAATGGCTACCCGTATTACTTCAAGATGGTACCATACACATTCTCTTTTAACCACTTACCTTGCCAAGGCATAATGTAGCTCCTTAATGTCAAACATTTTTCAAAGAAGTGTCACACAATTTAGAAAATTTTTCAATCATGTTACAAACATTTTTTTATGAACATCAGTTCGCAACATAATATATCCTAGCCCTAAAAGTTTGAAGTTTTTCAAAATACGAGATATTGCTAAAGTATATATGAAATATATATGGTAACCCCCCCCCCTCCATACTTAGCTTTTGTTATGTCCTCATAGTAGAAATTGATATGAATACATAGCTCATGATAAAATATAGAAGAGCATATAGGAACTAACTCAGGTCACCCCCCCCCCCATACTTAGGTTATGGATATCCTAAGTATAATAAGAGCACTTAAAAGAGGAGATCAAATTAGTAAAGAGGATGGCAAGGGCTATGGTCTCCCATATACTTATGTTGAGAATAGCCTTAAGGATAGCAATATGCAATGAGGATGGAGAGTCCTGATGTGAACAATCAGAGAGTTATATGTTTCCCTCTATACTTATGCTAAAGAGTAGCCGAAGCATTTGGATTTAGAACTGAGAGTGGGGAGCCATGTTGCAGTAAGGGTTAGAGGGGGAATGGATATACAAGATAGATGAATCTCTAATGATTACTAAATCTATGGAGATGGGAGACGGAGTGACTAGGGTATGGGAGGGTTGGGTGAAATACACAATCAAGCTCAACCAAGCAAGTAATGCATCCTTGGTTTACCAACTCATACATGAAGGGCAAGAAATGTCAGACATTTATCTTATCAGTTTTACTAGTGATCATCCAAATTTTGAGTTCATTATGTACGGCTTATTGGGTTTTAGGCACTATCCTAGGGATACGTCCCCACCCCTCAACATGCAATCAAATCTTGTGTATAATACGGGTATTGCTCTCCCATAATCCTAGGTGATATTTTCACTCCATTTTATTTTTGTCAACTTGCATTAATAGTCCAAATTTTATGCTTTAGATCATCGCTGAATTAATGTAAGCACAGATCAAACATTCAGCATCTAACGACCATTCCTAGTTCCATTTATTTCCTAAGTGATTAATCTAGAGGAAGATCCAAAAAGGTTGATGCAAAAGGAAATAATGATGCATGCTCAAGAGAGAAACTTATAGTGCATCTAGCATTCTCCATGCACTTGCAACACTGAAATTGATGTTATCTCTATATTCATGCAAGTCGAAGAAATCGCATCCTAAACGTGATACTATTAGTGGGAAGAATTGAATTTGTTTTGGCTAATTTGATCGATGTTTGGCATATCTCACTGAATCATATGAGATTGAGTAGATCTCATAGATTTTTATTAATGTGTCCTAACTCACGATCAAACACGAGTGATATATATATATATAATCAAACAAGCACAAAGAGCCACGTGCTTAACTCTAAGTTTGAACAATCAAGTGGAGCCCCAACCAGAATAGGGTGAAACATGCTCCACACACCACAAAAATTGTCCAAGTCCATATACACATGCGAGCCCTCGAACGAGGACAACTAGAAATGCAATCATTACAAATAATCTGCAACAATGCATGAAACGGTGCTAATTAAATTTCTTGATGTCTTTAGGGTTTCTTCTACAGCTCCTCATAGGGGAACTCCCAACTCCATGCCTCCGTGTTTCCAAGCGTCCTCGGTCTCGCCCCTTCCACAAAAGAGAGCATAAGATATATATCAAGAAATTTAATGACAACAATCATGCAAAAACAAACACAATATAGATACCTGAGTGTTGAAAATAATCAACTTAAAATAAAACATTAAAATCCAAGAATGAGCCATGCCTCCGGCAACGACGTCATTTGATGAATTGCATTTTTGTCTCTTTAATATTATCGAATTATCGTAGCATAGGAGGTGAAAATGAATCTATCAAATATACCACACCTTTGAATATGTGAGCGATAATTTTCTTGGTAAGCGTACCAAGGTTGAACATAGGGACACGAGTCTCCATGGTGACTAATCAGAAATCAATGCCTAAATTGAGTGACTAATCTTCTGAACCTAAGTCTACTGACAGACAAATGCACAAAATGCACAATGCATAAAATGATGAAAACATTATGCAAGACAAAGATGCATGCTACATAATGATGAATAAATATCAAGTACATTTTATTTAATTTTAAGCAAATTAAAATAAATGACATTATACAACAAAATGATATGCATGGCATGTGGTGAATGGGTCATATGCATGTGATTATTGTATGTTGGAAGGATGGAACAATGCCATTTTTATTTTATTTTTATGCAGTTTGAAATGCAAATGTCATGCTACAATATAAAATATCACGCAAACATTTATTTACAAATGCAAATATTCCCTAGAATAGTTAAGTGAGCAAGAAAGAAAGATTCAATTCCATTATAAATTGATGCAAAAAAACAATTGATGGCATTTAGATAAAGATTACATAACACATGAAATATTTATAATTTAGCAAGTGATTCAAAGTGTCATATTAGTAAATAAAGATAGCCATCATGTAGAACATAAAATCAGCGTCAAAATGAAACTGAAATCACTTAAATTGAAGGAGTACTTAAGATATAAAGATAATGTTCCAAGGGCATATATGCAAGAAAACATAGAAAATAAATAGCCAAAATATTCAAACAGGTCCCTATTAGGGGCATTTATGTGATTCCTTAAAACTGACCGAGCATCTTTGTAATTTTCCCAATACAGCACATGAGGCATGCGCGCCATGGAAGGACCTTTCTATAATTATGGAGAAGTTGCGGGCTTAGATGCATATTACTCAGCACGCATGCGGTCATCATGCATGCAGGCTAGGCTTGGGTGGAGGATCGGTCGCCTGCAAGTTTGTAAGCCACATGATTTGGCCTCTGTGCTTTGAAAGGCGACTCAGTCCCACCGAGCCGGTTGGATCATGGTGGAGACTTGGGGATCATCCGGGCCATCTAATCCAGCTGATTGGATGGTGCCTGCAGTGAGAGGGTTCTTGTTCCTTCGTCTTTGCACGACGACGATAATAGGGCTTCAGCGAGACCACCACATCTCCACCTTGCTTCACCTCTTCATCTGAAGCATCGGGAAGCTTCACTAGGGATCGACAAAGGTCTTGGAAGGCTGGCAGAGCATAGGCAACTCTTTGATCATGGACACATTGATGTCTTCTAGAGGCCATGCTCTAGAATGGAGCGGTCTTCGAAGCTCCAAACATTGATAAATGGACCTGCAAAAGTTCAGTGTATAGGCAAAGCATGTGTGCGTGTGAGCACTGAGTGACATGGAGGGCCATTAGTGAGAGGAAGCACATCCCTAATGGGTTCTTCTACGTAGGAGGAGGAATATGACCGAAGTGAAGGGGGTTTTAAAGAAGGGAGGAGGTGATCGGAGGGTGGAGCGAAGGTGAGAGGTGCTCGGTGGAGGTGCATGAGGGATCAATTTAGAGTGGAGTGATCGGGGTGTGTGTAATTAAAAGGAAGAAAACATAAAGACAGAGCAAAGAATCCTTACCTGAAAATCGATCGAGGAAGAAGACGGCAGAGTGGGGCTCTGAGATTTGTTTGAGCTTCGATCTTTGCTCTATCTAGTCAGCCATGCTAGAGAGCTCGAACGATTTTCGGAGCTGTCATGGCTTGGTCGGTCGCCCAAGGGTCTCACCTAGAGGTGACTGCCATTATAGTCCTTCAATTTCACCTCCCCCTGTCACATGGAGGTAAAGAAGATCTAGTCATATCCTTGTGAATTGGTGGATGGGATGAATGGAGGGCAGAGGTGGCGTATTTGAAGGGTGTCCTCTAGCTGTTACAGAAGGTGGCATCGAGGTTTGTAATGGTCATGCATTGGCTTTAGGTTTTATGTCATGGGCGTGGGGTGTTGTGAGAATGTCGGGTGAGAGGGATATGTGAGAGTGAGATCAACGAGTGGAGAGGACGTATAGAGTGATGGAGAGAATGGGAAGAAGAGAGGTTGGTAGTGACGCATTAGTGGGGAGATGGGGAGTTACATAAGAAGAAAATGGGGTATGGGGGCATAAGGGAGAGGACCAGATATGATCAGGCGATCTGATCTAGTAGTGGGAAGTGATGCGCTAGTGTGTGGCAAGGATGGAGTTCCTTTGGAGGAGATGAATGGCTGACGGGTAGACGAGTGGCGACAGGAGAGCGGGTCGTGTGGGTTGCCAATGGGGAACTACGTGGCCTAATGAAATTATTCAAAAGTAAAAATAAAGAAAAATAAAAAAGAAATAAAAGGAAATCGAATTGCAAAAAAGTCAAAACTTGAAAGCTATATATGTCGATGATATCTACAAGTTTCATGTTGAACAAAAAGCCGAAATAAGTTACATAAATAAAGTAGAATTTTCGCAAGTATTTTTAATGCCTTAAAAACCCTAATTTTAATTCTTTTGCAATTTTTTATTTTAATTTCGTTTTAATGCTAAAATAAATGTATACAATAATTCATCTAATTTTTTGGGATTGTTTTAATAAAATAAGGAAAATAAAGAAAATAAAAAGATGTTAAATTTATAACAAACCCAGGATTAGTTATTAATCAAAGAGAATTAGTTGTGCATTTTATTGATTTGTTCAAGCTAGGAAAATAATAACTGAAAGATGTGATGATAAATCAGAAATTCATCACTTACCAGTCGAGCATGACAGAGCTTCGGTCCTTAGCCATTTTCGAGTAGCCACCCACGATGCCAGTATCTGAACAACACCTTATGGAGAAGTTGATCGGGGAATAAAATCCACACAGGTCCTCGCCGTCACCACCACCATACCCTCCCTCTGATATGATTCAAGCAGCGTTACGCAACTCATGCACTAATGAATCTATGATTCTCATTCTTTATCTTTTATTTTAGCTTTATCTTTTAGCAGAAACACCTATAAATATACGTAAATACAATAAATAAACTTGTACATGTCCTTGTTAATAATTCAAAATTAACACAAATTTTTCAAAAATAAAAGAATAAAGAGAAAAGAAAAAGAAGGATGTATTTAGAATAAATACAGAGTGACCTAAACCTTGAGAGAAGGCCAAACCTTGGCTTGATCGACAAGGAATATAAGTAGGGGGAGAGAGGGTATATTATAGAAAATACCTATACAAATAAATATTTTATATTTTTTAAATACCATAGTATTTTTGAATACTTGTATATATCCTTAATAATAAAATAAAAATGAGACAACATAAAATAAATTAAAAATAAAATCCATAATTTATTGTACAAAGCCACAAGTGTGTGTATACTATACAAAATTATTTATACATTTATGTAAATTATAAAAATTAAATAAAATCATTTTCAGAATCTTAAAATTATTTTGTAAATAAATAAATTATAAAATAAAATATATTTTTAAAAAATAATAAAAGAAAGTTACTTGTATATAATATATAGGTTTATTATACTTGTACATAAAACTTTATGTTGTATATACCCTACATATATTTTTCATATAAATAAATAAAAATCATAGAAAAGTAGTTCGAAAAATAATAAACATTTCTTATTTTATTCATTTTATGTTTTGAAATCATTTACTATTTTATATTTAATAATCTTTTATTTTGTAAATCTTGATTTCTGATTAGTCCATGACAGATTGTTGACCTCGATCAACTCTGCCTTCCAGCTGACCCGACCCGATCTACCTTCACTGGAACCATTTTCTCTCCTTTTTCTTGATTGGGTCAGACCTCTATTTGCATTGAGTTATGCGCCCGATTATGCTCCTAAGATCCATTATCCTTGTCAATCCCAAGGCACAGCCAGATCGCGCTAGGGTTTCACTGAATCTTCTGATCTTTTTGGACCCTAGCCTTCCCCTATAAATAATCTTCTCCAACTCCCGAGCTTGGCAGCTCGTTCCTTGCCACCTTCTTGCTCCCTAGCCACCTCCAACAAAGTGATAGGAGTTCGAAGCGCCCTTTAGAGCCTTGTTTGGCATTCGTTGAGCGAAGTTCAGCTCGTGGCTGGAGCCCTCGTCATGACAAGCCTCTCTGCCTTCCGCAATTTGGTTGAGCCCATAACCCCCTCCATTTAACTCGCCTGAAGTTCCTAAGTCCTTCAGAATCTCCCAATACCCTCCATTTCACTTATGTTTCCATTTTAATTTTGAATTCCATCCATCATCCTCGTCGCAGTTCACCAGCTCCGACCAGCTAGTCGGAGGTTCGTTTCGCACACCCCCTCGTACCCATCGACACATTGTACCATCGCCATACTTCCCTCACGACCTGACCCCTTAGTCTCACTTGTTAGAGTAAGATTAAGGTTTGATCTCCTTCTTCCATGTACACCGGAGATCGAGGTCCATCCCCTACTCGCTTCCCCTTGTTTTCTAAGCAATAACTAGACCAGAGCAAAGCCCCAGAGTCCTACTACCCTTTGTAGATGATGGTTAGCTCGCGAAGACCCAGTGGTGCCCCAGTTGCTCAGGAGAAACAGCTCCAGGAAGAGCATCACATGCCTTATAATCGGGAAAATAGCATAGGGTCGCACAGTTCCTCAAGGCGAAACCGCGGTTATTGTGTTGACCGCTCAATAATTCCTAATTAGTCAGTAGATAATCCACAAAGTAAATAAAGTCATGAACAATGTGCACTAAACTTTATTATCTCTACATAAGATGGACAGTGATTAAGCATGTAGAGGTCGTAGCACAGAGAGCAAAACGGGTATCCTATGGTTATTTATATACAACCATGTCCTTTATCATATCTATACATATATTTTTTGTGGGATTTTTTAATAAATTTTTATTTTATTTTTGTTTTATTTACTTTGTAGATGATTTTTAATTTCCTGTTTCTATATTTTTTAGATTTTTTTATATTTTTATATTTTTTATTAAAGATATATACTATATACAAAGCTATATAAATGCTACATAAAGTAATATATTTATAAATACTAAAAAATAAAAATAAAAGGCAAAATAAAATTTGTTTTTGGAATTAATAAAATTTTCTAATGTTTTTATTATTTTTCTGGAATTTTTGCTTATTTTTATATTTGTAAAATTAAAAATATCCCAAATAAGGGATTTAATAAATATCTAAAATTAATTTGGATTTTAAAAATAGTAAATAGGCTCAAATATTATCCAAATTAAATTTATTATATATAATAGAAAAAATTGGATTTTTAAATGATTTTTGAGATTTTTATGAAAATTTTTGGGGTTTTTGGTTTTTTAATATTTTTTCCATTTTAGAGATTTTTTATCTGTAATAACAATAGGGAAAAATAGACTATATATACTTTTCGGAATTTTTAGACACGTTTTTGTATTTTTGGTATTTTATAATTTAAACATGGAATATTTGTGCTCATTTTGATTTTTAATAAATAGATAAATGTACAATAATGTAAAATGAATATAGGGTATGTAAGTACTTGTCAAGAGGCATCTATCCCTATTTTTGCTTAGTTTTTGAAACACATTAGTTATTTATAATAATTAGATGAAATGTAAAAAAATACAAGTCCTAGCAAAGGCATATTTGCAATAAAAATAAACATCAGGAGGCTCAGTGTAATTTTTCCAAAAATATACAATGTATTCTGCATTTTTCTACACTATTTAACAATTACAAAAATCGAAGGGCTTCAATGCAATTTCACCACCTCACGTAGGACGACACCCGACTTGACGTGGAATGGAACCAATCGCAAAAAAATGCAGGGGCCTTTCTGTAAAATTTCCATTTTATTTTACACGTTATATTTTATTTATAGGACAACAAATTAAATCTTCAAAAAGGAGGGGCGAGATGTGAAATTTACACCATAACGAGTGCTATCCAACAGCTGGAGGGGTGCCACTTATACACGAGTCGACACTAGAGGTGTCGATGCCCCTTCGACGATGAGTGTTCGGGATCAGATCTAGGGCCTTCATCAAAGGCGATGGTTACTCGTGAATGGACGGTTGAGATTAAAACTGGAGCGGCACCTCAATTAGATGGTTGTTGCTTTGCTCGAAGAACAGGGAGGAAGGTCCCTGCCTCCGAGCTTCCATCAAAGAATCCTCCTTCACCTGGTGGTCTCCTACAATGGTGTGGGATTCTATACGTCCGGTGAAGCTCTCTGCAACTACCGATGTGCTCGATAGGCTTCAGGTCCCATCGATGGGGTCCTGGCACATCGATGAAGCGCAAGCACCTAGAGCATCCTCGATGAACTTGATTTCAACCCAGAAGGGGTCCGTCTTGACTTGGACCTGCACGAAGGCATTGCTAGACTCGAGTGTCTCGGCCTCGGCCCATTTTGAAGTTGGATTGCATGAGGAATGAGGCAAATGGGTATGCTCTGACAAATGACGGTGCTGGAGCATTAATCTCTCGATCACAAGGGTAATTAAGGTGGAAGGAGTGTGGGAAGTCATGGAGAAATGGACGACGAACATGAAGGGAGTGGAGAGAAGAGTAGGAACTGGGTAGTATGTGACGGGAATGGAAGGTGGCCGGAGTGGAGCTTTGGCGAAGATCGCCTTGCTAATTTACCTAATTAACTAAGGGATACATGAAATCTAATGCTTGAAATTAAACCTACAACTAATGCTAAACTAAAGAAATGTAAAGAAACTACTCTTATACCTAGGGGTCCACTAGGGAGCAGGTCCACCGGTAAGGTGGCAGTGGGTGCATCTCCGACCTCCTGAAGCTCCGCCCCACCACGAGAAGACTCCTCATATCATGAAAAGACCTATTAGGCCAAGGACGAGGGCTCCTAGACTCAAAATGGTGACCAAAGAGGCTATGGAAGTTAGAGGGAATTATTTATAGACAAGGTTTGGCACCCTTATTGATGGTTGAAATGGGGAGAATCGAGATGATGTACAACCGATCTGGAACGCCGACGTGAATCTAGGAAGATCAATGATCATTTTTTTCTGAAGAAAGCAAGCATGATTGATCGATAGATCAAGCAGGAAAAATGCAAGAAAATTGGGGAAACGAAGGTTCTAACAAAAGTTAGAGGCACAGGGAGAGTTGACTGGCGGTCAACAATCCTTGGCCTCTAATTGGTCCAGCTCAAGCGCAAAAGGACAAAACTGCTTGAATTATTCAAATTAATTGATTAAAAATAGTATTTGATTTATTAATTTTGATTATAAAATTAAAAATGTTTATTTTTTATTTGTATTTTATTATGATTTTTATTTATTTTTTTATGTTATTTATTAAAAGTTACTTTTTAGGGGTGTATTTATAGGTATATTCAGTAGTGTTTTGGCTTTTTTATTCCGTACATTTTATTTTATTTTATTTCTTTTTTTATATGTTTATAACATTTTTTTAGGTGTATAAATACATTTTTATTATATTTTTATGATATTATTTGCACACTTAAATAAATAAGGGTATATATTATATATGTGTACTTATAGATACTTCATCTATGATTTATATACATTATTTTATTTTAATGTACTTTATTCGGTTCTAATTTGTATTTATATTTTTAATTTAGTAAAAATAATGTTTGTAAGAATATAAAAATATCAAGGAATAAAGAATGAATTTCACTTTTATTTATATACAGGTATTATTATAGATATTTTACATATACATATATATAAACTTTTTTTATTTTGTCTCTTTTTGTTTTATTTTGGTTTTAATATAGGTACAAGTTATGAACAATAATTACAGAATTATAAAAATATAAAAGTATACAAATAATAAAGAATGAATAAATTAAATATTTTATTCGAGTCTATTGTACAATGAGGGTTCAAAACCTAATTTTCATACCCTAACTCCAAAAATTATTAAACCACCTCCATAAAATAGCTTTTGAAACAGTTATATACAATTAGTGGTGATTTTGATACATTCTGAGTTTTTATTTGGAAGATATTGGTTTGTGACGTTGGGATTTTGACTTTTTATTTTGTGTATAAAATGTTGTGTGTTATTTTTGTGCAAACTAAATTTTGTAATTTTATTTACATTATTATCCAAAACTTTCATGTACAAAGTTTCTGTATTCGTTGCATAAATAATAAAGAATAAAATAGGTGTCAAAAATGCTTTATTGAATGAATAAATAAATGTAATTTTTATTGTATTTTTGGCCCTTATCTCCCCCTACTTTAATCCTTGTCGACCAATTCACTTCTTCACTTGGTCTTGAGGTTTAGGCTCATAAAATATATTTGATATTTTATCCTTTTTTCTTTTCTTCTCTTTATTCTATAATTTTGAATTTAAAATCATATTATTTACATAATAAATATAATACTTGATGAATGCTATTTGTACAAACTGATGCTATTTACATGCATTAGCTAGGGTTTTTAAGGCCAAAATAATAGAATAAAGATGATGAAATGGAAATTCATCACCCCCTATACCTGCATTTGCTAGTCCCTAGCAAACACATGCAATAAGTAAAAAAAGAATAAAGAAGAAAAGAAAATGAAAAAAATAGAACTGATTTTAATTATTAAACTTGTCTTTACAAAATCAAAGTTTGGAGCTCAAGTTAGACCTTGATATGAGAATGTGTGTGGAACATGGTCGGGAACCATATTTAAAACAGAACAGCCTTCGACAGTCACAGAACTTAGTTCAAACCACCTCAATAGCCAGGTCAGAACTAGCCTACATCATATGCGAACCCTTATGACTATGAAATCGACTTGTACAGTGTAAGTGATAGTGGCTCTGTCCAACTGAAATAGGAACTGACTTCTCCAGAATGACAGCCCAATGATTCCCCAATCCAATGACTCTTTCCTCGAGGAGTGTGGTAAGAAAAAAATGGATGGTAGCCAATGTAGCTACCTATCTTGGGATGTATGAACAATTTAGTCAAGTCATCCAGCTACAGGATCACATGGTATAACTTTGATGCTCAAGCTTGATTATTGATTATACAACATATATACATACTCAGGCAACCATTTTATTTTCAATCAGGCCTATCCACTTTTTGGAGAGTTTTTTTTGAAATACTATTTATAGCAGTATTTACATAAGGAGTTTTTCTCTTGAGCTAGAAGACTCCCTCCTTTGAAGCATTATTGCAACCCACACTCTCCTGTCTTTAGACCTCATGGCAACTAGATCGGGTTGGGGTGTACTCTCCCTAGATGAGGACAAATGTTTCCACTCGTGTGTGTCTCAAACAGGAAAATCCAACCCTCTAACCACTCCAACTGAGTTGAGCCAAGTGAAAGGTGCAAGTGTTCAAGTTAGGTCACTGCCGATAAGAGTCATGTGTACGTCTCAAAAAGTTCTATTTAGTCAGTTGAGGTGACTTGAATGCGGCCATGAGTCTCAAAGAATTAAGTCCAAATGGACATGAGGTACTTTAAACCTAGTTCCCAAAAGGTTTCAGAGCAATTAGGTGCACTAAGGTCCAACTAATCTCCAATCTTCGACTTTATTTGGACTAGTTCAATCATCGAGCTCAATCCAAAAGAATATGAATGCTATATAAATGCCATGTATAACGCAGAAGAATAATGCAATTTTTCAAAAGTTTTGAACTTTTTGTGGATTTTTTTAAAAGATGATGCATGTGCACTTTTCAAAAAAAATCAAGAAGTTTTTGAAAATATTTCTGTGATTTTTGAAAACCAAAGATTTTGGCTAAGAAAATAGGTACAAATATTTACACGGGGATGCACCTTGTATTTGCAAGACTTTGGGTTTTAAAGAATCTACAAAGGGTAAGCAATCAATTTTATAGACATGTATATTAGGAATTTTAATATGGTATGAATACTCCTCAAACTTATTTGAAAATCATTTTACGACATTGTTGAAACTATAGTCCAAAATAATTTTTACAAACATTTGAAAATGATTTTGCAAAGGTTTTTCAAACTGTATATATAGATTTTTCAAAATATTTTTGCAACCATTTTTCAAACCATTTGCAAATTGGTTTTTCAAACATTTTTATTTCATAAAAAGAAATTAAATTTTGCAAATAAAATCTTTTTTAAAAAGGATGAACATATTTACAAAATATTTTCCAAACATTTTTCAAATGATTTTTCAAAAATATTTTCAAACTCTTTTCTAAAAATTTTGCAAAAGTATTTTCACCTGATTTATTAATCAGTATATACAAAAAGAGTTTGAGGAGATATAAGAATCTTTTTATTAGAAGATTTTAATGAATTTAATAGTATTTTTATCCATGAGTATTATTTAAAATATGAAGTTTGAGTTATGGCTAAAGTGTATACATAGTATATACGACCATCTATACTTAACATCATATGTGTCCTCATAGAGCAAAGAGAAAAAGAGAAGACATAACTCGTACTAGGTATAGAAAAGTCCAAAGAGTTAATGAATGAGGAAATGAATGAACGAATGGGAAGTTGACTGTCCCCCCTATACTTAGGATCAAATAATTCTAAGTATAGTAGATTGTACACAAGGCAGGGAGGATCAAGGGTGAGAATGAACATATCGTACTCAGACTGTCTCCCCCCCCCCCTTATGTAGGGTAAGATATCCCTAAGTATCGATAAGAAGAGGAGACAATGGAGAGGATCAAAGAATGAGGGTAATCGGAGTGTGTACCCCTCTATACTTAGGGCAAAGTATGCCCTAAGTATATCAGACTGACAAAAAGGGATGATACACCTACGTATTTATATATATATAATAAAGAACAAAGTTGAAAACGAAAAGAAGAAAAAATAAGAGCTTAAAGGAAAAGTTTTTGAGTTGCATTATGCGAATCTTTTGATGTTGACAGTGATGTGGATGTATTGTCGGAGAGCAATACTTGGATAGAGTCGACAACGGCCAAGAAAGTGTCATGCTCGAGGTAGGGCTTCAGTAGCTAACCGCTGATGACAAACGGTTGTGCGTCAGGAGACAATTTTGATATTGCAATGTTGCCACTGTCATGCACTTTTCGAACTTGAAATTGCCTTGTCCATTTTCTTTTCCATTTTCTCGAGAAGATCTTCAACTTTGCATAAAATAACCACACTTTCTACCCAGCTTCGAAGGTCTTTCGTCTGATGTAGCGGTCATGCCAGCATTTCACCTTCTCGTTATACATCAATGTGTTATCATATGCATAGTCTCGAAATTCCAGGAGCCTGTTCAGATCATCTTTCCTTTTCTGACCACCTTGTTGTGAGTCCAAGTTACATATATTGATATCC
Organism: Ottelia alismoides; assembly: GCA_037367405.1. Taxonomy (NCBI): domain Eukaryota; kingdom Viridiplantae; phylum Streptophyta; class Magnoliopsida; order Alismatales; family Hydrocharitaceae; genus Ottelia; species Ottelia alismoides. Next base: position 1,100,463 of record JAZKJV010001286.1, read on the forward strand.
CATAAAGATTTACGAATTAACTCCATGAGAAGATGACATGTTTACCATATACAAGATGGTAGGATGGCATGGCCAAGGGAGACTTGTAAGCGGTTCTGCATGCCCATAGGACATAGTCCAAGAGTTGGGACCAATTTTTTCTGTCTGGCTTCACAAGCTTCTGAAGGATCATATTGAATTCTCTGTTTGATAATTTTGCCATGCAATTGGTATGGGGATGGTAAGGAGATGCAACTCGATGCTTGATGTTGTACTACTTCGTTAATTTATTGACGTCTCTATTAATGATGTGACTACCCCCCATCTGATATCAGTATCTTCGGAATCCCGAACCGCAAGATGATATTTTCTTTTAGAAAGCGGCACACTGTCCGGCTGTCTGTGGCTAGCTTCAACCTAGAGACTCACATAATCAATGACAAGAAGGAAGTGCTCATATCCCTGACCAGTGGGAAAGGGTCCCATGAAATTAATGCCCCAAGCATCGAATACATCTGCTATTTGAATTATCTTTAGGGGCATTGAATCTTTTATTGTGAGGGTACCCTTCAATCACTGACAGTCAGTACATATCTTGATAAATGTTGTTGCATCCTTAAATAGTGTGGGCCACCAGAGGTCACACTAAAGTACTTTTGCTATCGTTTTGTCTCCAGAGTGGTGTCCACCATATTCGATTAAGTGAAAATGCCCGAGGACACTATGATGCTCCACCTGAGGAACACACATGCGCCAAATGCAATATGCTCCCTCCCTGAATAGGAGTAAGTCTTCCAATTGGTAAAAATGAATAGCAAACAAGAACCTGTCCTTATTTATTTTCGTCCCATCTTTTGGAACCTCACTGTATATGAGGTAGTTCACAATATCTGCATACCAAGGGAGCAAATCCACGACCAAAATCGACTCGTCAAGAAAGATATATGTGATAGGTGCATTACTAAGTGGAGGCTCTTGTTTCTCAATTGTGGAAAGGTGATATGCTACCACATTCCGAACTCCAATTTTGTCTTTTTATCTCCAAATCTAACTCCTTGAGGAGAAGGATCCATATAATCAATCTTGGTTTGGCATCCTTCTTCTGTTGTAGGTACTGGATAGCAAAGTGGTCGGTGAAGATAGTGACTTTTGATCCAAGAAGATATGATATGAACTTCTCAAGGGTGAATACCATATCTAGCAATTCTTTCTCTGTCACAATTTATTTCTCAGAACTTCGTCTAATGTTTTTGTGGCATAATGAATGGCATAGGGTGCTTTGTCTTTCCTTTGTCCTAAAACAACCCCAACTGCAAAGCCTGACACGTCCATCATGATCTTAAAGGGGAGAGACCAATCTGACAGTTGTAGGACTGGATCTTGCGTGATTATCTCCTTCAACTGATTGAATGAAAGGAGAACCTGTTGATACACATTAAATTCAGTGTCCTTGCATAGAAGTTCTATAAGAGGTCTGGAAATGCGGTTGAAATCTTGGATGAACCTTCTATAGAATCCCACATGCCTCAGAAATGACCTCAGATTCTTAACTGTCTGAGGTGACTCAAGATTTACAATTACCTCCACCTTTGTCAGGTCGACTTCCATGACACGTTTGGAAACGACGTGACCCAGCACAATCCCTTCTCTAACCATGAAGTGGATCTTTTCCCATGATAACACTATGACTTCTCGACATTTCTGAAGTACTCTATCCAGATGCTGAAGACAAGAATCGAAGTTGTCACCATAGTCCATAAACACATTGAGAAAACTGCCTATCATCTCGACAAAAACTGCAACCATGCATCTCTGACTTGTCGACGGTGCATTGCACAATCAAGGGAATTCTCCTGAAAGCATAGGTGTCAAACGGGCAAGTAAAGATCATTTTCTCTTGATCGTCAGGGTCGATTACCATTTGATTGTATCTAGAGTACCCATCGAGAAAGCAAAAGAACTCCTTGCCAGCTAGTCTTTCCAAAACTTGATCAATGAATGGCAACGGGAAGTTGTCCTTCTTAGTGGTTGCGTTAAAACAGCGATACTAAACACATACATGCCATGATGTTGGTACCCAAGGAGATATCTCATCTCCTCTGTCATTTGTAATAACAGTAAGCCCTGACTTTTTTGGAACTACGTGCAAGGGACTTACCCATTTTGAGTCGAAGATGGGATAAATGAAGCATGCATCATACCATTTCGTGAGTTCCTTCATGACGACATCCCTCAGATTCGGATTTAATCTTCTTTGAAACTTGTAGGATGACTTGGCATCTTATTCTAGTTAGATGTGATGTGAGCATAGTGCAGGATTTATCTTCAGAAATATGAGACATGCCAACCAAGTGCCTTACAGCTTTTTTCTAGAACCTTGAGGATTCGAGATTCTTATTCCGAGGTCAGTATGCTGTTGATTATGATCGGATACATGTCGTCTGCACTCGCAAGGAAAGCATGCTTTAGGCCTGTTGGAAGTGGATTGAGTTCTGGTTTTGATCTGGCCAGCTTCTCGATCACTTTTAAAATAGTGTTGGTTAGAGGATGCTTTGCCTGAACTTTTACAAAGTTGCTGACCTCAGTATTCTGCAGAGATTCTGATAATATGACGAATGGATCTGTAAGGGGATCAGTGTGTTTCAGTTGGAGTGAAACATCAGAATCAAAATGATGCATCAGAAGATTAGACTCGGTCTCCCAAATGTTATTGGATCTTCCATCGATTGTGCTTTCCAGGTCCACCTCTAGGGAGAGTATTTCCTGTGTCCGTGGGTCATTCAAAGACAATGGTGTATCTCTGATCTCTACAATGAATCCACAGTCTGCTTTGGACGGTGTTGCATGACCCTCATCTGTTACGACTCTGGGCTCGTTGATCATGTCTATGGTAATTTTGTTGTTGCCCAAGATGAAGGTGATCTTGCCAGACCCATAATCAACCACAGCCTCTGAGGTGCACGAGAATGTTTGGCTTAGGATGAACGGAGTCTGGAGTAAAGGCGCGGGAGAGTCTATATAAAGGACTACAAAATCTACGGGAAACTGCATTTCCCGTACCCTTACCACAACGTTTTCCAAAAGACCTCGAGGTTACTTGATGGATCGATCAGTGAACTGAAGGATCATCCGTGCCTGCTTGAGTGGACCTAACCCAAATTCTTGAATAGTAAAGAAGGCAAGAGGTTGATAGAAGAACCGATGTCAAGCAATGTTCATTCAAAGACTTGATCGAAAATCTCGCAACTGAACAGAGGTGCTCCTTTGTCTTGTTTCTTCTGCGGGAGATTGCTGATGGATGCAATGGTGGTCATGGTGAGAATGTGCTTCTCAACCTGTCGGCGTCTATTGTTTTGTGTTGGTCGATGCTTCTTTATACATGCCTCTTTCAACCCTTTATTCACCGCATGCATGTATTCCACGGCCTTCATCAATGGAAGCTCAACAGTCAAATTATTGATAATGTCCACAACTCCATATTCAGATAATGTACTTTTCTTTTTCCATTTTTTTGGATTGTTCAATTGCATCAGGGAAAGGAATATGTACATTGATGGAATCGGAAATAGAGTTCTTATTTACAACAAAATCCTTATCCACAATCCAAGACACAAAAAGGTGTAAATGTTGGAAGTGAAGATTCTGGTGCTAGTGGACAAGACAAAAGTGGGGCCTCTACTCCATCGGCTGGCGTAGGATATGCCGAGATTGGTGGCTCCTCCATGGCTGGAATGGCATCACTTTGGAAGCGATCGTCTTTTTGGTCTTTTTGCTTTTTCAGATTTTTTTGGTATTATTGTTGCTTGTGGTAGGGATGGATGGTAGCTGGCATGGCTCCTCCTTCTTCTTCTTCCTCACTCGTACCTTTGACTGGCATGGTTGATGCAGAAGACGACGATTCACCCGTTGAAGCTTTATTCTTCCCATGGCTAGTGGCAGATGGAGGCAAGGTCCTATCGCTCCTGAGAGTGACAACATTAGATAAAGCAATAGTACAATCATCTGACTCTACAGGAATAGGCTGGACATTACATTCTACTCGCTCTTTCCTCTTGAAGCTATTGGGATTAGCTTCAACCTGTGTCAGAATGGTAGTTTTCATGGTGGTCGGGTCGTCTAGCTTCTTCATCATGTCTGATAGGCCTTTGATAAGCTGGGACAAGCAATCAAGGGTAGGGTTTGTAGGACTTGCCTCAGAAGGTTCAACGTGCAGACCACGTTGTTGATGAGTGTTTTGTGGCTGAGGCTGCGACTGTTGGTGGTGCCGATGTGGTGGAGGAAGCTGATACTAATGGTAATATGGAGGAGGGTAGTGCTAGTACTGAAGAGGTGGTGTAACCGCATACTTGTGATATGGTTGTGGATGGCAGTACTGTGGCTGATGGTATTGTTTATTTGGCATCCATTGGTTGTTGTACTGCGGAGGCTAATGATATTGAGGCGAGGGTTGCGAGGACTGCCCAAAGCGACCACCCTATGGTTGGTGGTATTTCCTGTTGGCTTGTTGCTAGCCTTGGTGGTGTCTAATAAGATGGGCTAGCTGTGCATCATTACTCCATACACCATTGACCTCTTGAATCAAGGGTGGTGGTGGAAAGGCTGGATCAGAAGATATAAGGAAGTCTGGTTGGTAGACCACCATCTGCTATTGTGGCTGGCTCTGATCGGGCGCCTGCACCTAGTATATGTGCTAGAATGTCAGTGGATGCTGACTCGGTAGAGGTTGCTGTTGTGATGCTGGCTCATCTTTCTTCTTAGTTAGAGTCTCCATAGATGGTGTTGCCGACTAGATAGCGCTGATGGTACCTACCAGCAGCTCCAATTCTTGGTGATTTGATCCACTTTGTCCAGGTTCTGTGTCCTCTTTTTGATCACATCAAGTTTCTCGGGATCCTGTGATCGCTTCTCGATGATATCAACTTTTGAGAGATGGCCTTCGATGATTCTGAGATGGGAGCTCTCATCTCTCTCTACCTCCCGAGACGCTGTCATGTAGACTTTCTTCTAGAGGATATGGGGTTGCTTCTGATATGTTTTGGATGAAGAGAGGGCAACCTCTCTTCGGCCATTTCTCCAAAGATCTGCTAGACTACATCTTCATCCTTGTTAAAGTGTGATCCCCACAAGCTACGTCAATGTGCCTTTGACTTTCTACGTTCTACCCCATGAAGAAGTGTTGGACCAAGCCAGTCCTTAGAATTTCATGATGGGGGCATTTCTCCTATATATCTGTGAATCTCTCCCAGGCTTCATGAATAGTTTCGTGGGCTCCCTGAGAGAAATTGTTGATTCTGGCTCGCATTTGATTGAGCCGGCCGAAAGGATAAAATTTGTGCAGGAAGGTGGACTTTAGTTCCTCCCAAGTTGTCACAACCTTTCCTAGATGATTAACCCAGTATAGGGCCTTATCCTATAGGCTGAAGGGAAACACCATCATCTTCACTACATCCAAAGGAACATTGGGGTAGTAGGTAATACGACAGATGCGTGAAAATTGCTGCAGGCGAATATATGGCTCTTCGATTGTGTTCTCGTGAAATGAAGGTAGAAGGGCCAAGAATTGAGACTTCAGCTCAAAGTGAGTGTGCACCAGTGGAAGGAGGATCTACTCGGTCACTTAGCTATCTCCAAGGTTATATGTCTCTTTTAGTGTGGGTTTAGGCCTCCCTTGTTCTGGCTCTTCCTCATCGGGATTGACACGAGGGCCACCACCTCCTCCTGTTGGTTTGTCTCCTTCCCCTCCTATTTGTCAGTTCATAACATCATTCAATATATCCCAAAATGCAGTTTGTGCCAAGGCTTGATCAGTTAGTTGTTGTTGGATGGCCTGGATGGAGGCCAGCAACTGAGCATTCACTTGGTTTTAGTCAGGCAATTGTCCCTGTTCTGGCTGGGGAGGTTGTTGATCCATGCCCATTCCTTGGGAGCCATCTCAGGGTCTGAGTCTGAAGATATGAATTCTGTGTTAGGATCCAGGACTGGGGCTGGCTTCTATCTTCAATGCAAAGAATTATCGATCAGACCACTTGCAATTGAATCCTAGTTGCTAAGATGGATCTGGAATTAAGGTCAATCCCAGAGTGTTGTGAATGAAAAAGGATATGGATTGTGATCAACTTTCATTCACAACGGTGAAGGTGGGACAAGAGTGGACCCAGTTTATTGGGTGGTCAAAAGAAAGGATAGAAAACGAGGAGTCTGTAGATCGACTCGTAAGGTTCAGATCGAGTTCTTGGGAATCGCCTCGAATTATTGATGAAGCTGAGTCTATGGAATTGATGTAGGTGTCGGTGGAGTCTCGACTAAACCATCCATGGATCGACATCGTGAAGCAAGAGGGAGATCGATGCAGAAAGAAAGATATGGTGGTCAACGAGGAATAAAATGGAGTGTAAAACAACAGAAAGGCTTAAACTGAGCGGGGTCAAAAGGAGGACATATATGACAAAATTTGTGCAAATGCGTGGGACTTGATCTTTGAACCTTAATCTAGATCCATACAAATACAATACAAAATTAGGTTCACCAACTCACGCCATGTGAAGCCGTGAAGGTTTGGCTACTTATTATCTTTTTAGTTTTAAAGTTGTTATTTTAGGCATATCTTATAACAAGTCCTTAGCACGTTAACCCTATAGGAGAGAGAGTACTGCCAGAAAAGTATCTCATACTTGTCATCCTCCTTTGTAACCTGTAGTCTGTACTTTTTTAGGTCCTTTTAACCCTTCCAGGATTCCTACTCAGCCAAAGAAATAGAGAGAGGAAGCCGATAAGTGAAACCGCTACTTCGCTTCTCGCTCGCAATGGAATCACCCATGAGTGTGCAAGAACCTACTCGGACGCAAATCGATGGGACAGACACCTCCATGAAGGTGTGCCTAAGATCAGTATTTCATATCAGGTTGATGTTCCACTTTCCACACAAGGAAGAAACATCATCGTTGACAAGGCCCTACTCAACCATATATGATAGAAGTGCCATTACTTCAGAAATCCAGGCGATACACAAGGTGGTTACAGACTGGGTTTTTGGATCTAATCCTTAGTGGGTCGTGCCTCGCTCATGGGAGTTTTGGATCCCTCCCAATGTACCTGACATCAATGAGGGCTTTATGAATCAAAAACAATGAAAGTCCATTACGGTTTTTAATTAAGGTCAAAGTTTATTTTGCAGTCCCCTTGTTTTAGTTTTTTGGATTTTCACTTTTTTGATCTGTTTTCATACAAGCTCCTATCATTTTTTGTAGATTTTCATTTAAAGTCCTAGGTGCTCAAAATCAAAGGGAGATAGTGAAGAAGTCGTGCAAGTCGATTCTATGGTGGAAATCTCACCATTAAATCTAATGATGCATGCTATGTTAAAGGACTTACAGTGCTTCCCAGCTCTCTCCATGCGGTATGCAAAACATAATTTTTAAACCTATCTACATGATGGTGTGTGATCGACAAAATCACCCTAAACAATAGTTGTTATTAATCGTGAAGAACCATATGCTAGTTATATAAAGACAAACCCAAGAGTACGGTCTAGGAGACATCTCAGTGCCTGATAAACCGTCGTTTCATAATCTTTATTCTATCATTTTGGCATTAAAAACCCTAGTAAATGCGTGTAAATAGGCCTAATTCATGCATTTTATCATTCATGCATTGTTGTGAAAATAGTGTATAAAATACGGTTTTTAAAGCCAAAATTATAGAATAAAGAAAAGAAAAAAAGAATGAAATATTGAAAATATTTTATGACCCGAAACCCCGAGACCTAGGCATTTTGATGACTACGTCGACAAGGAATAAAGTAGGGGGATAAGGGTCAAAAATCTAATAAAATATCCTCTTATTTAATTCATTTTCATTCATTTTTGGGACATATTTTTTATACATTAAATAAAGAAACTTTGAACATAAAATTTGTAGATAATTAAATATAGAAAAATAAAAATTTATTTCATACAAAAATAATGTACATATAAAAAGATATGATTTGGATAAGATTCCAAAATCCCAACATCCCAAACCCATATATCTCAAATAAAAACTCAAAATATATCAAAATCACCTTTAATTGTATATAAATTTTAATAAGATATTTAGTGGAGGTGGTTTCATATTTTTTTGGAGTTACGGTTTGAAAGTTAGGTTTTGGACCCCTATTGTATACTTATACTGATTAAAATATTTATTTTATTCGTTATTCATTATTTTTATAATTTTATATTTTTATAATTTTGTAAATATTATTTATAATATATGTGGATATTAAAATTAGAATAAAAAAAACATAAAAATAAAATACTTGTATAAAATACATAGATGAATTGCCTATAAGTATACCTATACAAATATCACATCTATTTATTTAACTGTATATAATGCATCCGAAAAATAAAATAAAACTATATTTAACTGTATAAAATTGAATTATAAATATATAAAATAATAACTAAATTAATAAAATCAAAAATACAAAATAAAAATAAAAGGATTAAAATACATAGACAAATATACCTATATATAGCCTTAAAAAGTAACTTGTAATTTTAGACCTCTAAAAAATAAATAAAAATCATACGAAAATACTTCAGAAAATAATAAATATTTTTTATTTTATAACTTAAAATTAATAAAATACTTTATTATTTTTAATTGATTTTACAAAACATTTATTCAGGCTTTTCCCTGGTTGGCCCACGTGGTCAACTCTCTGGCCCGACTCCTGCCCCTGTCAGACCTCAATTTTTGCCCATCTTTGTGTATTTTTTGAGGCTGAATCTTTCATCCTTTCATGATGCATCCTTCACAACTTTTGTTCCCCAGTCATCGAGGATTCACGCCAGCATCATACATCGATCTTTGGATCATCGATTCGTCCACTATTCCTCCTTCTTCTCGTTGCATCCGTCACTTCTTTAAAACCCTCCCCTTTCCTCCATTTGAATTCCGAACCCCTTTGACCCATCTCTCTCGCTCTTGATGCGCTAGATGGCTAGAGGATGGTGACAGGATCCTCGCCCACACTTTAGGTTGTCGAAGAGTAGGTCCTTTGGCGGTCTCCACCCCACCTTCGACCATCGGCCGTCGAGGTTCATCTCCTGGTTTCCCGGCCAGTCGAGGTTGTTGTTATTCATTTTTCTTTTCTCTTTAGTTAATCTAGTTGGTAGCTTTAATTTTGCATTTTTATCCATTCGATTGGCACTTGTTCCACCACCTATCACCCCTCGTCGGAGCTCGCTCCGGCGAGATTCCATCATGCTTCCTCCGCCCCCATACCATCCCCCTATATGGTTGAGGAATTTTTCCCGAGACCTAACTAACTCCAGTGTAGGTTTAAGGCTCAAAGGATAACCGGAGGCTCGTTTTTGTAAGTCACCGGAGGCACCGGTGGCTTTGCTCCTCCGCCTCCGCCAGTGCGCTCTGGTGGAAGTTGGGCCATTTTGGAGCCACCAACAGAAAGGGAAGACCCGCAGGAGCTCCGCGCACCATTTTAAAGCATCAAAGATAGCTGGAGAGTGAAGATCTCGCCGGAGGAACTTCGCATCGGCGGAGTTCTTCCCCGTTCGACGACCAGCACTCCGTCGTTGTATCATCAACGTGCCTAGATCAAGCAGCTACCATTGGATTCGCAGAGCCAAAGCTGTCAGATCCAGATCTGGGATTTAATCCCAGTCGTCGCTTGTGAATCGGTATCGGGCCATCAAGACGCGACGCATGGCTTAAGTGGAGAAGATATACCATCCATCCTCGCTAGCGCTGGGTATTTTTCATTTTTAACCCCACCAATTTTGTATTTAAAGTTTAAAACTGAATCTTTCATCTGTCATTTAATTATTTTTGTAAACTTCACATCTAGGCCCCTAAACTTTGTGGTTATTGCACTTAGGTCCCCGGCCATATCACCTCACGTGCCTATGCGCATGAGGGGAGTAACCATTTTGCACGTGGACTCTTGTGGGTCTTGTTATTTGTACTTGGTCCTAAAACTTTTGTATTAAGTGTTATAATTTCTGGAAAATATGCGGACAAGCCCTTGGATTTTTGGATATTCGCATTTTTATCCTCGCTAGTGGCGCACATGTTTATGCACGTGATTTTGGAGCTTTTACAGGGATACCCTTGGGGTTCTGTGTATTCCATCTCGGTCCTGTAACTTTTTGAGCACGTTATAAATTTATGTGAAAATTACAGGTTGGCCCCTGATTTTTCATCTATTTACATTAATACCCCTGCTAGTATTTTATTTTCTCTTTGTTGTCTATAATTATTTTATGCATCTATAAACCTCTAAAAATCCATAAAAATAGACTTAAGCTCCGATTGCATTGTTCTTTCACGCGCATATTTTTAATTTGCATTTATAATCATTTTATTATTTATAAAAATCAAAAACATCTATTTTTGGCCCTGTTTGTAAGAGAAAATCCATAAAAAATATAAAAACTCTTTGAAAAATTCCAAAAATATATTTTTCATATTTATGTATGTCTAACTTCCAAACCAAAAATCACTAAAAATATAAAAGAAAACTCAAAAAATTGAAAAAACCCTAAAAGCTTTATAAAATTATAAAAAAATCCTTAAAAATCACAAAAATATAATTTTATTACTGAATTTTCTATATATTATTATCATTATTATAAAATTAATTTGAGAAATTTTGACTTTGTTTGATATTTTTCATCTCCAATTTAATTTCATGTATTTATTTTAAACCATGTTTTGGGTATTTTGTCTTTAAAAATCTTTAAAAATTAGCAAAATTATCTAAAAATTCACAAAAACATAAAAAATTATATAAAAATCAAAAATATTTTATTTCCTATATTTTTCTTATTTTTACCTATTTTTGTATATATACTATCTCTCTCTTACCTCTCTTGTATATATATTCTCTATATAGCCTTATATTTCTATTTAAAAGAAAAAGATACAAAAATACAAAATATAAAAAGAAAATACAAAATTAGAAAATTAAAAATCAAAATATAAAAAAATAAAATTAAAAAAAAAATAAAATTAAAAATTATAAAGTTAAAAACTCACAAAAACATAACACATATAGACAAATACATCACAGCCATTTTTGAGCATTCATTTCCCTGATCTACTTACTTGTTCCCTGTGTTCGACACTCTACACATACTTACACCTATACACATCTTTGTTGTAGAGTTATAATAAATTTTAACTCCACAATTGCTTTTCATTGTTTGATCATTGTTGTGGGTTAATTGTTGTTTGAATAAGGGTTTCTTGCGAGTCGCCACAACAAATGCGCCTCCGCCTTGTGTGAAACGTATTTTAGACCCGAGAAAACCCACTTCAACAAATGGTGTCGTTGTCGGGGAGCAACAACGTTTAGATTGGGATTCATTTTTATTGTGATTACTTGTCTATATTTTTGCCTTATTTATTTGATATTTATTGTGAATTGTCTAATCCCCCTTTCTTGTTTGACCTTTTGTGAGGAACGTTGACCGAGGGATGTGCTCTCTTCTATGAGCGCCTACGCACCCACGTGAATCGACTTGGACCTAGCACGAAGGCGGACTTAGAGGGAATTTTGAAGATAATTTTTGTAGAATCTATTTGTGTAATTTTTGTGAGAGAAAGACCACTATTATTTGTAATAAAACAGGTACTCAAGACTTTGAACATTCAGGCCCAATTTCCAAGTGATTGTTCACTTGGAGACTCAACGCACTTTTTCCGCATTTTCATCGCATTTTTTCCTTTTTTTTCCGATTTTGTTTTCTCTCTTTTGTGTGATTGAGCCCTTAGATTTAGGATTGCTTGACGATAGAGTAGGTCCAAACACGTAATAGCCATTGCTTAGTCAAATCTAAACTGCTTCTCACTTAGTCTCGGAACCCCCACGCCATGAGAGTTCTCCATACATCGCTTGCAGGACCCATTATGGTGGGCATCGAGGAGACTCCAAGTCCAAACTCTTAGGTTCCATAATAAGTCATTAGCATTGGTTCTTCACGATAATAGCAATTTCTGAACTTAGGGTGATTTCATCGGCTTGCATTTGCATATAGATAGGTTTCAATTCTGTTGAGCATCCTTGCATGTAGAGTGCTGGAGGCAAGATGAGCATTTACGCTTTAGCATAGATCATCGTTTTGAGACTTGCATTGCTTTTCTGCCTCTCCCTCTGATTTTTGCCAACCTAGGTGCTTAAAATAATTGACTCCTCGATAGGCTCATGCATTCTTATTAAAAATCAAAAAAAGTGATAACAATAAAATTGGGACTGCTAACATTACTTGACCCTAAAATACACCAAAAAGAAATATTTGTCTTGGGACGAGTAATCCCCTCATTGTCTTCGCTTTTACTTGCTCGTGCACACCCTAAGGACTAGTGCCCAAATCCTATCAAGCCTCCTAAGTGTTTACGCAACATTTTGACTTCTCACCTAACTCTAAAATAGACAAGATAAAAAGGCTATGTTTTTTACGATCTCTACCGAGTTGAGTAGGTGAATTGAGGGTTTGTTTTGTGTGAGTTTGTTTGTGCTTGCTTGTGTGCATTCTAGATCGCCTTTGCACATTTGCGCCTTTTCCTCACTATTCTTGACTTTACCATCGTGCTCTCCCGATCATTTTCCTCTTGTTTCTGAGATGGCCGATTGGAGTTATTTTTATCCAGACTTTACAGATCCCTCGTACACTCCAGTCGGTCCACCTCCCTTTTTCTAGGAGGACTTTGCTCCTAACTTTTGTAAATCTCCTCCTCAGCCACACATTTAGACCTTGGATTTTTACCCACCACCTTCACATCACCCTTCACATCCACCAGAGACTAATCTGTTGGAGTCACCTCTCATGATTTCCACTCTTGATACCTTGACCTAGTTCATGGAGCATATGAATTCGAGGATTGACGACCTCACTAGCCTAAATAAGAGCCATATCGATGCTTCACGATCTAATGATTTGGATTTGATTGAGGATTTCCATGATAGCTTGCAATCATCAAAAATAAAAAATAAGAAAAAACTAAAAATCCAAAAATATTTCATGGGACCTTTGGTTGACTCAGACTGTGAGAAGAATACCCACTTGCAAGATCCTTTGACCACACATCTTTTCACATCTTGTCCCACCTTTGTTTGACCCCGAGGATGCCGATGTACAAACTGCTCTTGGCATTTCTCGTGTATATGTTGATTCCGACCTCCTCCCTTGTATAGAGGAGGTAAAAAAATTCAAAAAAATGTTGATTGAATCTGAAGTGGTGGCCACCATTCATGAGATCATCCGTGCCCCACTTCAGGAGGATATGAACGATTTATTTGATCCTCTTCCCAAGAAGAGAAAGTGGAGAAGCATATCTGAGCATCGTATCTTGACCATGACCACTGCCCACGCCATCACACACCGTCCCATTCCTAGGAAAAAGAACACCACCACACCTTTCATTAGTTGCACCATCTCTGACTTCACATGTGAGCACACTCTCCTCAATGGTGGTGCTTCGATTAGCATATTACCCTTCTCACTGGTACAGTCTCTTCGCTTAGGGCCTCTAAAGAAGACCAGGATGATGGTTCAATTTGCTAATGGATCTATCAAGATACTGAAGGTTATCCTTGAAAACATCGTCATTTCGATTCAGGGCACGATGTACAATGTTGATTTTGTCGTATTGCCCATGGAGACCTCCACAAGGGAGCACTCTCCAATCATCCTGGGACGACCATTCCTCGCCTCTACGAGGGTCGTTATTGATTATGGATCAGGAGAGATTCGCCTCCGTCCTGTTGACTAGAGCGAAGTGTTGATCACCGCACCGACTGCTGACCAGAGACTTGCAACTGATGTGACCACACCTATTCTGGATGACCTCGAGGATCATGACCTTGAGAGATGATCAAAGACTTTTGTTGCATGTTGGATTCCACGGAGACCCAAGAATTCCTCTCCAAGGAGGAAGACTTGGAAAGCATGGACCTCGAAGTTCCTTCTTCTGGGAATTGGCATTGTGTTGATGACATCCGCAGAATTTACACGATTGATACCATTGTCAATAATGACTTAACTTGGACACCTACACCTTTCTCTTGGCTCAACTTAGTTGGAGCGGTGAGGGGATTGGATTTGCCGATATGAGACGTACACAAGTGGAAACATTTATCCTCCTCTAGGGAGAGAAGTGCACCCCAACCCGTCCAGTGATGAGTTTTGAAGACAGGAGAGTGTGGGTTGCAATAAAGCTTCAAAAGAGGGATAGTCTACTAGCTTAAGAGGAAAAACTCCTTTTGTAAATGTTGTTATGGATAGTATAAAAAAAAGAGCAAAAAGCAAAAACTTCAAAAAGGTGGGCAGGCCTGTACAAAAATAAAACGTCTGCCGGAGTGTATATATTTGTATAGTCAATAAGCAAGCTTGAGCTTCAAAGTCAAATCATGTGAGCTTGCAGCTGGATGACTTGACTACACTGGTCTTGCATTCTAGGATAGGTAGTTACACTAGCTACCGTCCATTCTTCTCTTAAACCCCTCCTCTTGAGTTGGTTGCCACTTGAACTTAGAAGGGAATACCACGCTCCCCGAGGAATGAGTTATTGGATTGGGGAATCAGTGGGTTGTCATACTGGAGAAGTCAGACTCTTTGTTCTTTCAATTGAGGAGAACCACCATCACTTACAATGCACGAGTCAGATTCATGGTCATAAGGGTTTGTGTATGAGTTGAAGTATTCTGACCTGAATATTAAGGGGACTTGAGCAGAGTTTTGGGATTCTCGAAGGCTGTTGTATTTCAAATTCGATTCCCATTAAGGTTCTGCATGCACTAAAATTCCAAAGTCCGACTTAAGCTCCAAACTTTGATTTTGTGAAGACAAGTTTGATAATTAAATTTAATCTAGTTTCTTTTTTTCTTTTCTGTGTTCTTCTTTTCTGCACTTATTGCATAAGTGTTTACTAGGGACTAGCAAAGGCAAGTATGGGAGGATGATGAATCTCCATTTCATCATCTTTATTCTATCATTTTGTCCTTAAAAACCCTAGTAATTCGTGTAAATAGGCCTAATTCATGCATTTTATCATTCATGCATTATTGTGAAAATAGTGTATAAATACGGTTTTTAAATCCAAAATTAGAGAATAAAGAAAATAAAAGAAAAATAATGAAATATTGAAAATATTTTATGACCTGAAACCCTGAGTCCTAGGCATCTCGAGGACTAGGTCGATTAAGAATAAAGTAGGGAGATAAGGGTCAAAACCAATAAAATATCCTTTTATTTAATTCATTTTTATTCATTTTTGGGACCTTTTCTTGATTCCATTTTTTATAATTAAAATAAAGAAACTTTGAACATAAAAGTTGTAGATAATTAAATAAATAAAAATACAAAATTTATTTCATACAAAAATAATGTACAGATTAAAGGATATGATCTGAATAAGATTCTAAAATCCCAACTTCCCAGACCCATATCTCTCAAATAAAAAAATAAAATATATCAAAATCACCTTTAATTATATATAACTTTTTATAAGCTATTTAATGGAGGTGGTTTCATATTTTTTGGAGTTACGGTTTAAAAGTTAGGTTTCGGACCCCTATTGTATACTTATACTGATTAAAATATTCATTTTATTCATTATTCATTATTTTTATAATTTTATATTTTTATAATTTTTTAAATATTATTTATAATATATTTGTATATAAAATTGGAATAAAAATATCAAGGAAACATAAAATAAAATACTTTATAAAATACAGAGTTGAACACCTTTATTTATTTAACCGTATACAATACATCAAAAAATAAAGTAAAAATATATTTAAGTGTATAAAATTGAGTTATAAATATACAAAATAATAAACTAAATTAATAAAATAAAAAATACAATAAAAATAAAAGGATTAAAATACATAGACAAATATACATATATATAGTCGTAAAAAGCAACTTGTAATTCTAGACCTCTAAAAAATAAATAAAATTCATCATAAAATACTTCAGAAAATAATAAATATTTTTATTTTATAACCAAAAATTAATAAAATAGTTTATTATTTTTAATTGATGTTACAAATCTTTTCTCCAGGGTTTTTCCTGGTTGGTCTACGTGGACCAACCAGGAGGGTCGGAGAGTTGACCCGCGGTCAACTCTCTGACCCGCCTTTTGCCCTTGTCAGACCTCAATTTTTGCCCATCTTTGTGGATTTGTCGAGGCTAAATCCTTTACCCTTTCATGATGCATCCTTCACAACTTTTGTTCCCCAATCATCGAGGATTTACGCCAGCATCATACATCGATCTTTGGATCATTGATTCGTCCACTATTCCTCGTTCTTCTCGTTGCATCCGTCATTCGTCCAAAACCCTCCCCTTTCCTCCATTTGAATTTTGAACCCCTTTTGACCCATCTCTCTCTCCCGATGCGCTAGATGACTAGAGGATGATGACAGGATCCTCGCCCACACTTTAGGTTGTCGAAGAGTAGGTCCTTTGGCAGTCTCCACCCCACCTCCGGCCATCGATCGTCGAGAATTATCTCCTTGTTTCCCGGCCAGTCGAGGTAATTGTTTTTCATTTCTCTTTACTCTTTAGTTAGCCATAGTTAGCAGCTTTAATTTTGCATTTTTATTCGTTCGATTGGCGCTTGTTCCACCACCTATCACCCCTCGCCGGAGCTCGCTCCTGTGAGATTCCATCGCGCTTCCTCCGCCCCCATACCATCCCCCTATACGGTCGAGGCATTTTTCCTAAGACCTAGCTAACTCAGTTGCAGGTTTAAGGCTCAAAGGATAGTTGGAGGCTCGTTTTTGGAAGTCGTCGAAGGTACCTGGGGGGGCTTTGCTCCTCCGCTTCCTCCGAAGTGCTCTGGTGGTAGCTAGGCCATTTTGGATCCACCAACAGATAGAGAGGACCTGCAGAAGAATTGGGCACCATTTTGAAGCATCAAGGACCATCCGAGAGGGAAGATCTCATCGGAGGAACTTCGCATTCGCGGAGTTCTTCCTCGTTCGTCAACCAGCCTTCTCCGTAGTCGGATCATCAAGGTGC
Organism: Ottelia alismoides; assembly: GCA_037367405.1. Classification (NCBI taxonomy): domain Eukaryota; kingdom Viridiplantae; phylum Streptophyta; class Magnoliopsida; order Alismatales; family Hydrocharitaceae; genus Ottelia; species Ottelia alismoides. The sequence continues at coordinate 1,117,475 of JAZKJV010001286.1, forward strand.
CCCATATCAAGCATTTATCGTTGGATTCACCGAGTCAGAGACGTCCACTCCAGATCTGGGATCTAATCCCAACAATCGCTCATAAATCGGTATCGGGCCATAGGGATGCGACACGTGGCTTAAGTGGAGAAGATATGCCCTCTAGCGCTGGGTATTTTGCATTTTTAACCCACCAATTTTGTATTTAAAGTTTAAAACTGAATATTTCATCTCTCATTTAATTATTTTAGTAAACTTTACATCTAGGCCATTGAACTTTGTGGTTATTGCACTTAGGTCCCTGACCATGTCACCTCACGTGCCTATGCGCGTGAGGGGAGTGGCCAATTTGCAAGGGGACCCTTGTGGGTCTTGTTATTTGCACTAGGTCCTAAAGCTTTTTTATTAAGTGTTATAATTTCTGGAAAATTTGTGGACAAGCCCTTGGATTTTTGGATATTAGCATTTAATCCTCGCTACTGGCGCACGTGTTTATACACGTGATTTAGAAATTTTTACAAGGATACCCTTGGGTTTCTATGTATTTTGTCTCGGTCCTATAACTTTTTGATCACGTTATAAATTTCTGTGAAAATTGCAGTCTGGCTCCTAATCTTTCATCTATTTACATTAATACCCCTACAAGTATTGCATTTTCTCTTTGATGTCTCTAATTATTTTATGTGTCTATAAACCTCTAAAAAATCCACAAAAATAGACTTAAGCTCATGTTGCATTGATAATTCATGTGTATATTTTAAATTTGCATTTTGAAGCATTTCATTATTTATAAAAAATAAAAACATCTATTTTTGGCCTTGTTTGCATGAGAAAATCCATAAAAATTATAAAAACTCTTTGAAAAACTCCAAGAAATATATTTTGCTTAATTATGTATGTCTAAGTTCCAAACCAAAAATCATTAACAAATATAAAAGAAAACTCATAAAAAATGAAAAAACCCCTAAAACCTTTATAAAAATATAAAAAATCCTTAAAAAATCAAAAAAATAATTTCTATCGCTGAATTTTCTCTATATTATTATCATTATTATAAATCTAATTTAGAGAATTTTTTACCCTATTTGATATTTTTCATCTCCAATTTAATTTCAGGTATTTATTTTAAACCCTGTTTTGGGTATTTTTGTCTTTAAAAATCTATAAAAAATAGCAAAATTATTTAAAAAATCATAAAAAAAATATTAGAAAATTATATAAAAACTTTATTTCCTATATTTTTCTCATTTTTACCTATTTTTGTATATATACTATCTCTTTCTTACCTCTCTTGTATATATACTCTTTATAGCCTTATATTCTATTTAAAAGAAAAATAAAATATAAAAATACAAAAAACTAAAAGAAAATACAAAATTAGAAAATTAAAAATCAAAATATAAAAATATAAAATTAAAAAATATAAAATTAAAAACCCACGAAAACATAGCACATATAGACAAATATATGACATTCATTTTTTAGCATTCATTGCTCCGATCTACCTGCTTGTTCCTTGTGTTCGACCTCTGCATTACTTTCACTGTACACATCTTTTGTGGAGTTATAATAAATTTTAACTTCGCATATGCTTTTCATTGTTTGATCATATGTTGTAGGTTAATTGTTGTTTGAATTAGGGTTTCTTGTGGGTCGCCACAGCGACTACACCTCCGCCTTGTGTGAGATGTAATTTAAACCTGTTAAAAACCATGTTCAACGATTCCCGTCACAACGGGTCCTACTCGCGATGTATGATGCCTCTCACGGCATGCGGGTTTGAATTCAAATGACTAAAATTTATTAATTTGACTAGATCCAAATGTAAGTGACTACAGGAACATGCATTCTTATTAGGGTTTGGACCTAATTACCAAGCAAACAACCTGAGTCTAGGGCCTCCATGCACACGAAACAAATGAAAATAAGGGGGAAAACTCAAAACCATGGAAAACAACATAAAAGAAGGCGAGAGAACACGGAAAACTGTGACGAGGTCCCTAAGTGAAATGACACCCGGGTACTGGACCTTGTTGTGGAGAATAGAGTCCAAAGTCCTTAATTATTACATATTAAAATTGTCTCTCTCTCTCACTAATAATTACATAAATAAAGCTAATCTAATTCTATGCTAATTCTCTCTCCTTATTTCCTTATAGCCTCTCAACCTGGTAACATAGTGCAGACCAACCTCCTCCAAGCTTGGCTACATCAGCCTCCTAAAAAGGCATCCTCGCATGGAGGGCCCTCGCAACAAAGTCACAAAGAAGAGTGTATTAGCATAGATAATCAAATAAAATCAAAATGAGCTATGCAAAGAATTAATGGAATGACTATATATAAAATAAATCAATTAATATTTCTATTAATAAATTAATGAATAAGAATAAATGATTATATAAAATGAATGACAAAACAAGGCTATGCTCATTGATCCCCGGCAACGGCGCCATCTGATAATCGGGAAAATAACAGAGGGTCGCACTATTGCACAAGGCAAAACCGCGGTCGATGTGTTGGCCGCTCAAGAATTCCCAATTATTCAATATATAACCCACAAAGTAAATAAAGCCATGAATAACAAAAAATGTGGATTAAAATTTATTATCTCTGCATAAGATAGATAGTGATTAAGCATGTAGAGGTCGGACCACAGAGAGTAAAATGGGTAGCCTATGGTTATTTATTTACAACCATGTTGTTTATCATGTATATACAAAAATCTTTTTATGAGCTTTTGAATTTATGATTTCTTATTTTATTTTTGTTTTATATTATTATTGTAGTTGATTTTTTATTTCTATTTTTACATTTTTTATTTTTATACATTTCATTTTTATAAAGATATATACCATACATAAGGCTACATATGCCACATAGAGTGATATGTTTATAAATACTAATAAATATAAATAAAATACAGAATTAAAATTTTCTAGATTTAATAAATTATTCTAATGTTTTTGTGATTTTTTGGAATTTTTCTAATTTTTATGTATTTTAAAGTCAAAAAATACCAAATAAGGGATTTAATAAATATCTATAATTAATTTGGATTTTAAAAATAGTAAATAGGCTCCGAAATTATCTAGATTAAATTTAATATGTAAATATTTATATAAAGAAAAATATAAAATAGAAAAACTTATTTAAGGGTTTTTAATGAATTTTTAGTTTTTTATTTAAGATTTTGGGGTTTTTTGATTTTTATGTTTTTTACACTTTTACTGATTTTTGGTCTGCAATTAAAAGAACGCAAAATAGACTATATATAATTTTTGGAATTTTTAGATACATTATTGTATTTTTTGGTATTTTATAATTTAAACTTGGAATATACGTGCTCATTTTGATTTTTAATAAATAGATAAATGCACAAGAATGCAAAATGAATATAGTGCATGAAAGTACGTGGAAATAGGCATCTATCCCAATTTGTATTTTTAGGAACATATTAGCTATTATAACAATTAGATGAAATGCACAAAAATATTAGTCCTAGAAAGGGCATATTTGCAATAAAAATAAAAATCAGGGGGCTCAGTGCAGTTTTGTCAAAAATATACAACGTATTCAACATTTTTCTACACTTTTTAACAATTACAAAAACCGTAGGGCTTCAATGCTATTTCGCTACCTCATGTGGGACGACACGTGAGGTGATGTCGAATGGACCCAATCGTAAATAAAATAAATACATGGGCCTTTCTACAAAATTTCCATTTTATTTTGCATGTTATATTTTATTTATAGGACTAAAAATTAAATATATAAAGGAGGGGTGAGATGTAAAATTTACCCCATAACGGGTGCTATCCAACGGTTGGAGGGGTGCCACTTATACACGTGTCGCCACTAGAGGCGTCGATGCCCCTTTGACGATGAGTGTTCAGGATCAGATCTAGGGCCTTCATCAACGGTGGCGGTTGCTCATGAATGGACGGGTGAGATTAAAACAGGACCGATACCTCCATCGGACGACTGTTGCTTCTCTCGAAGAACAGGGAGGAAGGTCCCTGCCTCCGAGCTTCGATTGAAGAATCCTCCTTCACCCGACGGTCTCATGCGATGGTGTGGGATTCTACACGTTCGGTGAAACTCTCCGCAGTTACTGATGTGCTCGAGAGGCTCCAAGACCCATCGATGGGGTCCTAGCACATAGATAAAACGCAAGCACTTGGAGCATCCTCGATGAACTTGATTTCGACACAGAAGGGGTCCGTCTTAACCGAGACCAGCACGAAGGCATTGCTCGACTCGAGGGCTTGGCCTCGACCTATTTTGAAGCCGGATTACATGAGGAATGAGGTGAATTTGGAAGCTCCGGTGAACAATGGTGCTAGAGCATCGATCTCCCAATTACAGGGGTCATCGAGGTGGAAGGAACGTGGAAAGTCATGGAGAAATTGACGGCAAACATGAAGGGAGTGGAGAGAAGGGTAGGAACTGGGCAGTATGTGGCGTGAACGAAAGGTGGCGGGGTGGAGCTCCAGCGAAGTTCACCTTGATAATTTACCTAATTAACTAAGGGACACATGAAATCTAATGATCGAAATTAAGCATACGACTAATGCTAAACTAAAGAGACATAAAGAATCAACTCTTATACATGGGGGTCGACTATGGAGTAGGGTTGTCGGCGAGGTGGTTGTGGGTGCACCTTCGGCCTCCTGAAGCTCCACCTGGTCGCGAGAAGACTCCTCCTATAACAAGAAGACCTGTTTGGCCAAGGACGAGGGCTCCTAGACTCAAAATTGTGACCAAAGAGGCAATGGAAGTCGGAGGGAATTATTTATAGACAAGGTTTGAAACCCTTATTGATGGTTGAAATGGGGAGAATCGAGATGATGTACAACTGATCTGGAAGGCCGACGTGAATCTAGGAAGATCAATGACCATTTTTTCTGAAGGAAGCGAGCACGATTGATTGATTGATAAAGCAGAAAAAATGTAAGAAAACTAGGGAAACGATGGTTATGGCAAAAGTCAGAGGCGCGGGAGAGTTGACTGGCGATCAACAATCCTTCGCCTCTGATTGGTCCAACTCATGCACAAAAGGACAAAACTGTCTGAATTATTCAAAATTAATTAATTAAAAATAGTTTTTGATTTTATTAATTTTTTTATAAGATAAAAATTGTTTAGTATCTTATATGATATTTATTTATTTATTGATGTTATTTATTAGTAGTTACTTTTTAGGGGTATATTTATAGGTATATTCATTTGTGTTTCGACTTATTTTATTTTTATTTTGTAAATTTTATTTTATTATTTTATTCTCTTTATTAATATGTTTATAACTTATTTTTAGGTATATAAATAAATTTTTATTATATTTGTATGATATTTTTTGTACACTTAAATAAATAAGGCTATATATTATATAGGTGTACTTATAAGTATTTCATCTATGAGTTATATACATTATTTTATTTTAATGTATTTATTGGGTTTTAATTTTTCTTTATATTTTTAATAGAGTTGAAAAAATATTTATAAAAGGATAAACATATCAAGAAATAAAGAATGAATTTCACTTCTATTTATATACAAGTATTATTAGGAATTTTACATATACATTCATATAAACTTATTTTATTTTGTCTTTTTTATTTTGGTTTTAATATAGGTGCGAATACTTATTACAAAATTATAAAAATATAAAAGTATAGAAATAATAAAGAATGAATAAATTGAATACTTTATTCGGGTCTCTTGTACAATGAGGGTCCAAAACCTAACTTTCACACCTTAACTCCAAAAGTTATGAAACCAACTCCATTAAATAACTTATGAAAATTTATATATAATTGGAGGATTTTGATACATTTTGAGTTTTTATTTGGAAGATATGGGTCTGTGAAGTTGGGATTTTAGCTTTTTATTTTGTGTATAAAATGTTTATTGTGTGTTATTTTTGTGCAAACTAAATTTTATAATTTTATTTACATTATTATCCAGAATTTCCATGTACAAAGTTTCTGTATTCGATGCATAAATAATAAAGAACAAAATAGGTGTCAAAAATGCTTTATTGAATGAATGAATAAATAAATGTGATTTTTATTGTATTTTTTGCCCTTATCTCCCCCTACATTATTCCTTACTGACCAATTCACTTATTGACTTGGTCTCGAGGTTTAGGGTCTTTTTTCTTTTCTTCTCTTCATTCTATTATTTTTGGCATTAAAACCCATATTATTTACAAAATAAATACAATACTTGACGAATGCTATTTTGTGCAAATTGATGCTATTTACATGCATTAGCTAAGGTTTTTAAGGCAAAAAATGATAGAATAAAGATGATGAAATGGATATTCATCACTGCCCGACCATCCAACCAATGTCCCTCTCATCAGAGTCATTCATCCGACGGTAAAGCACTTCCATGAAGGCATGGGACTTCCTTACGAGTCGATCAGCTTCCAAGATCTCCCTCTACATCCGATCGAAGCTCGCCCGAGCTGTGTCCATCATGCGCTTTCTAGAGCCATCTGATCGCTAGTCCCCATCCAGTTATGATCTGAGCCGTTGGTAATCATCCCTTTTTCATAGGCGCATCAGGGCCATCAGATCCTCCGATAACAGCTAATCATATTCGTTTGCACACGCCTCGACATCGGTCGTCAGATGCTTTTGCAGAGGTGCATCAAAGCCATCAGTCTCCTCATGCGCCAATCACGTGCATCTTGGGAATATTTCCGTTTTACCCTGAATGTCTTTTTATTTCTATTCATTCCACTAAATGTAAGAAGTAGTTAAGAATTTTTGTAGTCTGGACTCTTTAGTTTACATATTTGCATTTTGATCTAGCCAGGTCGAGTTCACGTGCGTCCTCACGTGATTATTTTGGTTATTTGCATTATTTGGTCAGAACACTTCGCTTATTATGGAATGAGGTTTATGTTTTGAATATTTACAATTATACCCATGACTGCCTGGATCACGTGTTGTGCATGCCCTTTCTTGATTATTTGCATAGTTGCCCCTAGAGTTTTACTACATGTTAAGATTAGGCCCTCAGAACTTAATTTCTTTGAGAAAAAAATCCTTGTGAACTATTTTTAACTATTTGTCTTTTATTTAATGCAATAAATATTAAATCAACTCTAAAAATTATTTAAAAATTACCTATAGATCCTACTAGCATGTATTCTTTATGGTAATATTTTGGGTGTTGATTTGTGTGCATTTTCGATTATTAAAAATTTAAAAACCATTAAAAAGTGTCCCATTTGCGTTTGGAAAATTATAAAATTTCGAAAAATTATTTAAAATTTCTACAAAATCTTTTGGAATTGTATTTCATTGCCTTTTATCTTCAGTATTAATTTTATTGAAAAATACTTTATAAAAACCATAAAAATTACAAAATACTCAAAAACTTATAAAATTTTATAAAATTATAAAAAATATCCAAAAATAGTGATTTTAGTCTCTATTTGTAGATATTTACCTACATTACCAAAAAAACAACCCCAGCAGTTTTGGACATTTTAGTTATTTTTAACTTGCAAATTACTCTTGGTTGTTCATTCTTTGTTACTTTTAACACTATTTTATTTTTAAAAAATTACAAAAACATTTGAAAACTCTATAAAAATTTCCCAAAACAATATAAAATATATAAAACCCAAAAAAAATTATTGCAATTTTCTAAGCATTTTTGACCTATTAGAAAAATACAAAAAGAGCATTAGTGTGTGTTTTTATCACTTGTGCTTATTGGAAAATTAAAAAATAAATAAAATTTAAAACCACTAAAAAGATTTTTATTCCCGAAATCACACTACTTTGCTTTTAATTGTGCTCCTTGTGTTTGACCCTGGTCGCTATACCAGGTAAACAAAAGTAGCGAAACAGCTTACATTTGATTGTTTCATCTCTTAGTAGTTTAAATTTTCTTGTTCATCGATTTGATAGATTGAGGACGATGACAATTAATTTATTCCACCTTAGACAATCAAGAAATCACCACGTCAGAATGGTGTCATTGTCAGGTAGCACGGCTTAGTAGTTTGATTCCAATTTTGCCTATTTTTGTCTCTATTTATTATAACTATTTTCTAACATTATTCTGTTTGGTTTTTTGTGCGAGTGACCATCGGAGCACGACTCGATCCATTTTGGACGGACCAACATAGAAGGAGGAGCAGAAGGTAGCAGGAGCGGTTATTTTATATAGAGTTTATTCAAAAAAATTTATTGAAATAACCTAGAACATTTTGACACTCTTATTACTCGAGGTTTGTTTTATCGAGTGGCGGTGCACTCGGGGGACCTCACCGAGTTTTTTGTTGTTTTAAAAATTTGCATTTATTTTATATTTGATTCCGAAAGATTTGGCCCATAGATTTAGGACTTTTTTTGCTTGAGCTCGGTAATTATCTTAGCTCCAAACACCCTAACAGAATATCTATTCCAATAGAACGTATTTGGACTTAGTCAAATAAAGAAAAGGTTAATTTAATTAGTTAAGAGACTGCATGTCGTGAGAAGTCGCATACATCGCAAGCAGGACCCATTGTGGTGGGCATCGAGCGACTTCCAAGACCGGACTCAGGTCTCTTCTCTAATTAGTTAACTACCAGCTCTTCCTGCTGATAGAAGTTGCTCATCTTAAGATGATTTCCTCGTGCATCATATAGATTTAATTTTATTTTTGTCTTTAATTTTTTGCGTGCATCACCATGCATGTAGAGTGTTGGAGCAAGGTACGCATTTCTATTCTTGTATGCATCATTGTGTTTGATCGTGCATCGACTTTTCCGTCTTCCCCCTAGTTTTATTGGACTTAAATAAAAAGGAAATTAGAAAATTCGTTAGAAGTTTTATTATTCAAAAAATGACATAAAAAGATATAACAAAATAAAATATGGGATTGCTAAAGCAAACTTGACCTAAAACTATACTTCACTCAAAAGCTTTGTTTTGGGGAGGGTAACCCCCCTCATTGTCTGATTTTTCTGCACAGAGTTGAGCGATCCGCACACTAGTATAGATCCACGCCTGAACTTTCTTTAGATTACCGTTTCTAAAAATGATCTATTCTTCGGCGAGGACTTTCCCGTAGCCGGTAAACAGTCTGAACTTCCTTAGCATAGTTGGAGGTTTAGAGGGTGCCGTGAAAGCACGGTCCTCAAGCAAAATGGGTAGCCAGAAACGATCCGTACTTACACCCATACTGACTGGAAATAGATGCAACTAACCATAGGAATCCAGGTCAGTCTCCAGGGAGAAGTGGGCTCTCGCTAACTCGCTCTGAAAGATTAGATTATCCCCTAATAAAAATTGATAAGATAAACGATCGAGCCTTTACGGTCATCACATTGCATTGTATAGGTGAATTGAGGGTTTGTTTTCTCATCCTGCTTGCATTCCAGATCTAATCTTCATAAATCCCCACATCACAAGGATGGGAAGAAGGTCTCTTAGGCTGCCTCTAGCAATACAGCTTTTCAGCACTCCTGCCCATTCATCTACAGCGGATGCAGAGAGCTCAGACCCGCTCTCTGAACCTGAATTCAACTCCACCATGTTCCCCCTCGACCACTGACGATCCCGAAAATGCCGCGTTAAAAAGATGGCCTTATCTTTGTAGTGTGGAAATAATTAAATTCGTGCGTTGTAGGCGGCAATCGGAATCGGTCAAGAAATAACCACAAATGTTTAACCAATTTCAATTAAGTGGTTTTATGTTTATTTTACTTGGGCAAGTCCCAAGGTCGATCACAAGGAGGAAAAGGAACAACCTAGAGTTGTGCTTATCCAATTTTTTTAGTTCGGTTTTCAAGGCGGTTTTTTTTGGAATTCTTAATGCAAATAAGAGATGCAGATGCGGTTTTGGCCTATTTTAGGGACTAAAATGTAAATTCAATCAAACGATGTCCGAAAAATACGAAACTTGGCCACAATGTAAATGATGATGAAATGAATGTAATGTAATTTTTTGGAATTTTTGGATGCAATTTGAATTTTTTATGGATTTTTAAATGCAAACAAAATGATTTTCAAAATTTATTTATAATAAAATATCAAACCTACTTATTTTCGAGTGATCTCAGAAAAATCCTAATCTTCAAAAATGTGAGATCTAATACCTAATAAAGATTAAATAGTGAAATGTGCAAAATGATTTTTACAGGGCAAACGATGAATGCGAATACAAATCTTTTTAGGCACAATGCCAAGCACAATAATCTCTACAACATGTGATTTTTCGGGGATTTTTAGAGTTACAGTTAATCAATGGCAAATTTAAGATCACAGATTGGGCAAAATATATCAATTTCCACAAAATAATTATTTATTCATTAACCGCCAATCACAAAAATGTCCACTACATGTCAAAATGTAGAGAATTATATGAGGAACACAGTGCTATTTTTAAATAAATAAAATGATGTAGAGAATAGGTTCAAAATAGAGGGAGAACACAGGGGTGTAAATGCAGTAAATATAAATAAAATAAATAAAAAGATATGCAGATGGGGACCTAATGTTATTTACCTAGATTATGGGGGGCGTGAGTGCAACACGTGCGTGGCACGTGCCCTTTGGAGGCGGGGGCTGAGGCGCAAATAATGTAATCTCAGGGGGTCCTTTCGCAATTGACCCAGCGGGTCACGTGCAGATCACGTGACCCCTGGGGATGAAGATGAGTGACGTCCCCCACGCACGTGCGAAGCACGTGCTGGGGACTCGGGCTCCGAGCCCGGCTGCTGGCGGTGTGGAGAGACGGAGGGCCTATGGCGGGGCTGAGGGAGCTCGCCGCCTCCCTTTATCGGTGATGGGAGTGAGGCGGAGGAGGCCCGGCTCCTCCTGGTGGAGTCAGCGAAAGTTGGCAGAGGTCGAAGGAAAGCTCCGGTGGTGGCGTTAAATCTCGGAGGCGATGCTGCAGCAGGAGGAATCGATGTTGATGGACGTGAAGCTCCAGGCGAAGTAGCCTGAAGAAGGTGCTGCGGTTGTCGACGGTGACCGATGAAGTCGTAGGGGAGACGTCGGAGCGCGAAGTCGGTGAAGATGAACGGGGTCGTCGATGAAGCGGGGAAGCTCGATGAAGAACGTTGCGGTGGAAGCGCGTATCGAAGACGAAGGTCGGTGGAGAAGGCGGAGAAGACGAAGGCGGTGGCTCGACGCTAATGGCGGAGCGGGGCAGTACGCGGCGGAGGACGAGCTTCGTGGCTGCAACGGTGTGGGGTTGACGCAGGCGTAGAAGCGTGGCTTCGAGCGGAGAGAAGGCGATGAAGCGATGGAGGGGGAAGGGTCGGCGAGCGGAAGGTGATGGAGGCGCAAGGACTCGAGGTGAAGGAGAACGATAGAGAGAGAGAGAGAGAAAAATAGAGAGAGAGAGAGAAAGAGAACCTGGAGGGGCTCGACGGCGAGTAGTGGCCGGAGCACGGTAGGACACTGGCGGCGCTGCAACGGCCGTGAGGATGCGACCGGATCTCGTCGACATCGAGGGCAACCCGGGCTGTCACCACCGGGCATCGAGGTTCTATCGGCGGATGGGGGGAACGGTGGCGGCGATGGTGTTTAAATAGGGGAGAGGCCGGTGATGGGAGGTGCGAGTCGCGCGGGAAGTCGGTTGGCCGGTGCGGGAGGCGAGGATGGCGGAGCGGAGGTTGCGGAGGTGGTTGGTTAGAACGGCGGGGACGGCGTTTGCGGAGGATAACGGAGGAGCGGAGGGCGCGAGGTTGGGGAAGAAGAGCAGTGGCCGTTCGATCAAGCGAGATCGAACGGCCACGCGCATGCCGCGTGGCTGGAAATGTGAGTGCGGAGCGTACGTGCAGTGCGCGTGCGGGAGGGTGGCACGTGCGCTGCACGTGCGTGGTTTTTATTTTTTTATTTTTTTTATATAAAAATGGATAAATAAATACGCGAAAAATAGCTGACACATGGCGGCCTCTGGGGGTGCCACGTGTCAGCTCCAGATAAATCCGAAAATAAAATATTTGTAAAATCGATAAAAAATAGCAAATGACTCGGATCGAAAAAGTTTCTTCACGAAAAATGCTCGTCTCGACGAGATCTACAACTTTCATGAAGACATCAAAGTCAAATTAGGTCAAATGTAAAAAAGTGAATTTTGGGGTATCCCATGTATACAGAACACCTTTTTTGGGGGTTTTCTAATTTTTTTGTCATTTTTAAACACGATAAAAATCCGGAAAATATGAAAAATTCAAAGATAAATAAAAAGACACTTGATTCTATTTTTTTTGGATTTTTTTGATAAAGAAAATATATACATAAAATACAAGGTCAAAAACCGCGAAAATATACAATGTACAAAAGAGGCCCAAAACCCAACTTTCACGTACGAGCTCCGATTCACTTGAACTTGGTCTTGTTTTGAAGGTAATTGAATGTACATTAGTTCAAAAGTGAGTAGGATCAAATCGGACACTGGATGGGGAAGATATGTGGCTTTTAGTCCGAAATCCTGAAACTAGGGTTTGGGTTTTTGATCCACTTATTTGGGTTAGTGAATTTTTTGTATTTTTCATTTGTTCTTGTGAGTGATATGTTCACAATGGAAGTGGTTTTGGGTTATTCAGAGTTAGCATGAAGGAGTTAAAAATCTGGGAAGTTAGGCTATTTACAGGTCAACTGTGGCTTGGATTTTTGGCTTTTATTTTGTGCATAAATTATGGATAAAATGCCATTTTTATGAAAACATGCATGAATGCTAATTATGCGGAATAAATGCAAATATGATGTTGATTTTTAGGGACTTAAGCTTAATAAATGAGATTTAGAGTGATGAATCCGAGATTCATCATCCCCCTATACTTAAACCATGCTCGTCCTTGAGCATCAAAAAGACATGCCATGAAATGAAATGAGACTGGGTTCCATACCAAGACTATGAACTGGAGGTGAAAGTGAGACTAAACTTGACCTTTGGATTAATATTGTGGCGGAACTTCTGTGAGTCTTAGAATTTTAAAATCAACAGCCCTCAAGTTCTACACATCATTGTCACAGTTTCGGCTCAGAAGTCATCTTAGATCAATCCTCTTCCCGAAGTATACCCTATGAACATTGAATAACCGACTCGTGTATGTGAAGGGTTTTAGCTCTTCCCATCCAGAATGCCGGACTACCATGCTCCTCTCCTCTCCAGTAACTCGTCCTCGGGGAGTCAGGTATTTCCTTCTAAGGTCTGTCGTGTTGTGTTCACAATCGAAATGGGGGAGAAGCTAGAAGAAAGAGAAAAGAACTGGAGGGGGTGGCCAGTGTAGTCACCTCTCCTTGTGAAGATGGCCAATGTAGCCAAGTCTCCACCAAGATCTGCAGGTTTCTTGAAGCTTGGACCTTTTTGGTCGAATTTTTATTTGGTAGAATGCTTCTTTGTATTTGGAATTTTTGGTGGTTCTGTTTGGATCTTGTTTTGCCCCTACGGATATAGCATCTTTTTATTCCGTACATTTTTTGGGGTCTTAGAAAAAATTGTGCCCAGTCGTCCATCCCTTTTCCGAAGTTTTATTTCAACCCGTACTCCGGTCTTTAGATTTCCACGCTACCAGAAAAGAGACTCACACAGTCTTCCAACATCCCGTCTGGGTTGAGCTAAGTGCATAGTGCGAGAGTACAAATTAATTCCCTATTCCAGAGTTGTACTCAGAATGAAGAGATCAGGTTAGACACTAAGAGTCAAACGCTGCACATTGTCGTGTGGAACTGAAAGAATTAAGTCAAAAGACCTGAAGCTCTTAAAATCCTATTTCTCGGTGAAGCTCCTCTGAAAATTAGGTGGATTAAGGGCAAGTTCAGACCACTCTCGGTTTCGGCTCACAACTTGGTTCAGAACCCAATGACTTTTCACAAATGCAAATGCATGTGAAGTGTGTGAAATGTAGATTTTTTTTGCGTGTGTGTGCAAAGATGAAATAAGAAGCCAATTTTTTTTTCAAAAATTTTGGGCAAGTCAATGTTAGTAGAAAAACTTTTTTTTTGAAGTTAGTACACACCCCGTAAATACATATAGACTTACGCGAAAGTACGAGATATGGGTAAAATATATAAAAAGTATATATACAGACCCCCCTATACTTAGCGAGTGTTGTGTCCTCAGAGCACAAAAAGCGTAATGAAGACATAGCTCGTGCTAAGCGTAAGAGAGTTAAAAATTTATATACAACGGGTTAAGAAGTGGAGCGGGATATGTAAGAGAGTATGTACAGGTGGGTGTCGGTTCCCCCTATACTTAGGCTCTGGACAGCCTAAGTATGGAAGAAGGATGGAAATGGAGCGGTCGGGAGAAGGAGTGCGATGAGAGAAATCGTATATACAGATGGCATCGGTCCCCCCCTATACTTAGGCCTTGGCCTAAGTAGAGGAAGAAGCTGTACAAGGGGGGCCGATGTGGTTGGGAGGGAGGGCGGTTTTGATCTGATAGGTCTTCAATATCCTCGTTCTGCGTGAAATAGATGGCCTCGACTTGAACTATCTGCTCTCTGGGTGATTCAATATATGGCTTTAACAACTGACCATTTACTGAGAAAGGTTGTGCATCCTCCTTGAGTTCGGCAATATCTACGCTTCCATTGGTATGCACGTCGATGACAATGTAAGGACCCGATCATTTTGATTTTAGTTTCCCATGAAAAATCTTTAACCGAGCATTGAACAACCAAACTTTTTGCCCAGGGACAAAGGTCTTGTCTCGAATGTGTCTATCATGCCATCTCTTGACCTTGTCCTTATAAATCACACTGTTGTCATATGCCCGATTTCGGATTTCAATTAGCTCATTCAGATTTAGGTCTCGACACAATTTCCCAAGGTGACAACTCCAATTCAACTTTTTGATCGCCCATTCAGATTTGTGGATCAATTCTGCAGGTAGATGACATGGCTTGCCATAGATCATCCTAAAAGGTGAAGTACCGAGTGGGGTCTTATAGGCTGTCCTATAGGCCCATAGAACTTGGTCCAACAGCTTAGACCAATTTTTCCTATCAGGACGGACCAACTTCTGAAGAATACCCTTCACCTCTCTATTAGAAATTTCTGCCATGCCATTAGATTGTGGATGATATGGGTTGGCTATTCTATGTTCAATTTTGTACTCCTTAGCCAAAAATCTCATCTCCTTGTTCACAAAGTGGCTACCTCCATCAGAAATCAAGACTTTCGGTATCCCGAATCTTGCAATGATATTATCCTTGATGAATTTACAGACAGTTTTGCTATTTGTTGTTCGGGTCGGAATAGCCTCTACCCATCTTGACAAGTAATCAACCGCTGACAAGATGTACTCAAATCCATTGCTATTGGGAAAGGGACCCATAAAATCAATCCCCCATGCGTCGAAAACATCACAGAAAATCATTGGTTGCATGGGCTTTTCATCACGATGACCGACAGTCCCTCCCATTCTTTGACAAATTGGGCATGACCGTACAAATTCATTTGCATCCTGAAATAAGGTCCGCCAGTAAAATCCACATTGGAGTACTTTGTGTGCGGTTCTCTTTCCCGAGTGGTGTCCTCCAGCCTCGAGAGAATGACAATGTGTGAGGACACTCTGATATTCCTCTTGAGGAATACATCTTCACCAGACACAATCCGGTCCCTCATAGAAAAGGAAAGGATCGTCCCAATGGTATTTTCTCGAATCTGTTTTTAATCGATCAATCATTCTCTTGGTCCAATCAAAGGGAACTTTCTTGGAGACAAGATAGTTCACTATGTCGGAATACCACGGGGTTGAATTAATGACGCAAACTGATTCGTCTGGAAAAGTCTCCTTGATTGGTCCAATATCAGGATTATCATTTTGCTCTATTCGGGAAAGGTGATCAGCAACAACATTCTTTATTCCAGGTTTATCCTTTATCTCCAAATTAAATTCCTAGATTAGCAAGATCCATCTCAAGAGTCATGCCTTGGCGTCTTTCTTGTCCATGAGATATCTGATAGCCGTGTGATCTGTGAAAATAGTCACCTTGGAGCCCAATATGTATGATCTAAATTTTTCAAGGGCCCAAACAACTGCGAGCATCTCCTTTTCAGTCACTGTGTAATTTCTCTGTGCAGGATCCAACACTTTGCTCGCGTAGTGAATCGCATAAGGAATTCCATCTCTTCTTTGTCTAAGTACCGCTCCGACAGCAAAATCCGATGCATCAGTCATGATCTCGAAGGGAAGAGACCAGTCGGGCACTTGTAATATCGGTGATTCACAAATTTTCTCTTTCAGAAGCTCGAAGGCCTCTAGACACTTGTGATTTACAATAAACTCAGTGTCTTTGCTTAAGAGCTCAGTCAGTGGGCGGGCGATCTTTGAAAAATCCGGTATGAATCTTCGATAGAATCCAACATGCCCTAAGAAAGACCTCACTGACTTGACGTTGGTTGGTGGCTCAAGTTTCTTGATCACATCCACCTTGGCAGTGTCGACCTCCATTCCCTTTTTGGAGATGACATACCCCAACACGATACCCTCAGTCACCATAAAGTGACTTTTCTCCCATGAGTGTACCAAATTAACCTCCCTGCATCTCTGAAGGACTCGGTCCAAGTGTGCTAAACATGTATCAAAAGAATCACCATGAACCGAGAAGTCATCCATGAAGACCTCCAGGAAATCACCAACCATTTCGGCAAATACGGCAATCATGCACCGCTGAAATGTGCCCGGGGCATTACATAACCCGAATGGCATGCGCTTGAATGCGTAAGTACCGAAGGGACATGTGAAAGTGGTCTTTTCCTGATCCTCAAGAGCGATAGCTACTTGATTGTAGCCTGAGTACCCGTCAAGAAAACAGAAGAATGCTTTCCCTGCAAGTCTCTCCAGGATTTGATCAATAAATGGCAGTGGAAAGTAATCCTTCTTGGTCGCAGTATTCAGGCGCCTGTAATCGACACAGACATGCCACGACGTGGGTACTCGGGTCGCGATCTCTACCCCCTCCTCGTTGGTGACCATCTGGATTCCCGACTTCTTCGGGACGACATGAAGGGGGGCCACCCACTTGGAGTCAGAAATGGGGTATATGAATCCTGCTTTACACCATTTTTCTATTTCTTTCTTCACTACTTCCCGAAGACTGGGGTTTAATCTTCTTTGAAATTCACGGTAAGGCCTTGCATTATCCTCAACATAAATTTGGTGCGAGCAGAGAGCGGGGTTTATTCCCACGAGATCCGACACAGTCCAACCGATGGCTTTTTGATTTCGCTCAAGGACTTCGAGTAGTCTAGACTCCTGATCTAGTGTCAAGGATGAGCTAATGATCACAGGAAATTTCTCTTTGGTCCCATTGAGAAATGCATATTTCAGTGTGGGGGGTAATGGTTTCAGCTCGGGTTATTCAGAATCATCAATCAAGTCTGGCTGAATTATCTTTGTATCTGATTCAGTGTCGGTTGGTGGTGAGTCACTGTGTGAGATGTTGGCTACCAATTCAGAAGTCAGATGGGTCGGATCGCTAGAGTAGAATGGTAATTCGGCAAGAGCCGCGTCCGATTCGTCATTGATTTTTCTTGACACATCCGAAAGGCTTTCTGTGTCATTAATGGGGAAGTAGTCTGGGTGTTTTGATATGTTTGGAAATATCTCGCAAAATGCATTGTGCATCATTTCTTCTTCCGAGGAAGTGCTTTCAGTCTGTATGTCTGGAAGTTGGTCCCATGGCCCAGTGGTTCGGAGGAGATTGCATTCAGATGTTTCGGCCTCTTCAGTTGTGGACTCGGAGACTGGTCTTTGCCACTTTGTCTGCTTCATCTCCAAGTCTACTTCCCCTCCTGGAGATCGGAATTTCATCATGCCAGAACCGTAATCAAATACAGCCTTAGCGGTTCTTAAGAATGGTCTTCCAAGAATGATTTGCGATTCTTTCCAATGGTTCGGGGTTTCCATATCAAGGACAGTGAAGTCCACTTTGTATTCTGTACCCTCGATAAGGATGATGACATTCTTTACTTCTCCCTTAGGTCTTTTGGTGGATCTATCAGCAAATTGGAGTAGAGATGATGATTTCTTGAGAGGGCCTAACTCCAATCTATAGTATAATGCTAAGGGTAGAAGATTTATGGAAGAACCATTGTCGAGGAGTGTGCGTGTGAATACAATGCCGCCAATGCGACTCTCCACATAATGGGCGCCCAGATCCCTTTTCTTTCTTGGCAGATGCTGGTTCTTGACACATTTGGTGGTGGCAACTGTCAAGATATGCGTCTCCACAAATTGACGTGTTCTCTTTGTACGAGTCCTGGTGGGAGTGCATTTTGCCTTTAAATATTTCTGAAAAGCAGGATTATTGGCCACATACTGGTCAAAGGGTACTTTGACTGTGATGTTTTGCTGGCAGAATTTTTCCATTACTGGATCATCCTGAATGTTTTTCTTTTGTTTTCCTTTCTTGAGGGCATGGGGGAAAGGAATGGAAGCATTTGAGACAGGGGATAGAAGATCAGAATCATAAATACGAGCATCTTTATTAGACTTGGAGTTTTTATTACAATCATCAGATTTTTGATAATAATCAAAATCAGGGTGCTGAAAAGATGACAAAGGTATTTTGCAGCAACTAGAGGTTCAAGGTCCTCTGCAGACTCCATAGATGCTTTCCCCTTCTCTGGTGCTGGGATCTTCAGGCGTCTTTCTTCATCCTCCTCGGAAGCATCCTCCGGCTGATCCTCCGAGTCTTCATGAACCGATTCCCCAGTCCGGTCAGGTACAGCCACGGTCCTTCCGCTCCAGAGTGACATGGCATGTATATTGTCAAACGAAAGGTTCTCATGCTCAGATGTGGACAAATCCGAATAGTATACCTGGCCATTGTGTTGAGATGATTGAGATCGGTTCAAGCTATTGGGGTTAGCTTGAACTTGGGCAGGAATGGTTGTGGTGGGAACAGTCTGCTCATCCTTCCATCGGGATAGACGATTAACATCCACCCGCAGATCATATAGCTCACTTCGGAAGCTGCGAAGTTCTTCCAGCATCTGTTTCTAGATATCAATAGGTTCTTCCGGAGGATTGGATGATTGAGCCGAAGGTCTGGGAGCCTGACGATATTGCTGAGATTGGTTCGGGCGATTGTAGGGTTGCGGCTGCTTAGGATGCTGGGAATGTGTAATGTGCTGAGGGTGCTGTGGAGGCTGAGGAAAAGCGGCATTATAGAAAGTGGGTGGACGCTGATAAGGCTGGCGGTCCCCCATACTCCCCTGTCGGGTAGTGTCCTGTGTGTACCAAATGCCGTTTATTTCGAATGTCATGGGCGGGACTTCTTCAATTGTTTCGGCCGGTGGGGGTGGCTGTTGAGAAGCTTGGGTATTGGATTGGTCCTATACCCATGGTTGTTGTTGTTCTAATCCTACCTGCTCTTGGACATGATGCACATGGTAGATCGGAACCGTCGGTGCAGTAGGTACCCCCATCTTGGACATCTTAGTAGTGAGCTCCTCCATCTGCTTTGGAAACTGGGAGATCTGGTTGTCGATGTCGCTCACTCTCTTGTCCACTATTGTTAGTTTATCAGCTATAAAGTGCATGTTTGGAATCAAGTCCTCAGCTATTTCTGCAACCGTCTGCTTCCCGCCTTTGGCTTGAAGGGTGTTCAGGGAATCAGTGTAGGCTCTACTGGAAAGTTGAGAGCAGCTTGTTTCCGCCATCTGCTCCAGTATTTTCCAGACGGTCTCAGCACCACGTGAAGCATAATTACCTCCGCATGCAGCGCTAACTAACCCTTGAGTCTCGTGATTAAGGCCAAAGTAGAGGGACTGGACTAGGATGTTATTGTCCAAGTCATGGCAAGGACATTTCTGTAGTAGATCTTTGAACCGGTCCCATGCCTCACAGAGTGGTTCATTGGGCATCTGAGAGAAACTGGTGATGCAGGTCCTCATTTGATTTGTCCGACTCAAGGGGTAGAATTTCTTCAAAAATAGGTTTTTGAACCTCTCATAAGTAGTCACAGTCACCCCCAAGTTCTTCATCCAGTAGTCTGCCTTCCCTTTCAAGGCGAAAGGTAGTGCAGTGAGATGAATGTAGTCTTGGCTGACTTGTAGGTGCCTCAGATTAGAACATATCAACTCCAGGTCCCGCAAGAATTCATATGGCTCCTCAGTCGTATTACCATGGAATTGGGGTAATTGACTGACAAAATGTGGCTTCAGTTCATAGTGGATCGCCGGTTGTGGTGGCTGTAAATAGTTCCACACTTGATACTGTCCAGGGTTGTAGGCGGCTTCCATTGGCACTTCCTCCCCAGCATTCAACTGCTCAAGCTGTGTCCTTAGTAACTGTTGTTGCTGCTCAGATGCAGCCAATCTTGCTAGGATCATTTGAATGGCATCATCATTTGTTTCATCTTCAGGGTCTTTTTTGGAAGCCATCTTGGGGGGCATCTCTTCTTCTTCACCTTCAGAATATAAAGGGTTCAAGTTAATAGATTGGAAAGAATTGATGTAATAGTTGTTCTCGATTTTTGGTGATAGAGAGATAGTTTGGGTCTGTCCTCCTTCTATGAAGAAGAAGGAATCGTAGGAATAGGGTTCTTGGGAAGGGTTTCCCAGAGGCCAAGCAGGTCCAGAGTAAGAGTCTCTCTGGGCTTTTGAGATTGGAGAGTTTGTGGTAGAGAAAGAATAGTTCGTGGAGTTACCACAACCTTCCATTCTCGAGGTCAACAAGAGGTTTGCGGTTTATGATGGAGGCACAAATGTGCAGTATTCGTTGATGACTTATTTTCTACGCACAAACCAAGCACAATTCAAGGGTTGTTTCACCAACTCAACTCAAAGTGAAGACCGTGAGGGTTCGGTCAATTATCTTGTCACTTTCAGAGTTTGGTGATAATGCAATGTATCAGAGCGTTTAAAGCGAGCTGTTTAGGAACCCAATACTCTCAGGAGACTGGCCTATCCCAAGATAGTAGTCTGAAAAGAGTTAAGGTGTGGCTCTATCCTCGTGTGCGGGTCGCTCTCTCGCTCAAGCAAACCAAACAATGACGGGGTTTCTCTCCCGCAAAAATTCTTGATTTTATGGGTTCTTAAGATCGGCTATATTTAGCAGTCCCAATTTTAATTAGGTGATCACTGAAGAATTTAGATGAGCACAAATACACATCTACCGTCCTGTCCCAATTTCCTTTAGATTTATGTGACAAAACAAGGGGGAGAAAGTCGGAAAAAGCCGATGCACGCGTAAAACTATGATGAATGCTCAGTTAGAAGACTTACAGTGCCTCCTCGCAATCTCCATGTGGGATGCTAGACAGAATTTAAAAATCATTCTATATGCGTGCAAGCCGATAAATAACCGCACCTATGCAGAAAGTTCTATTAGCGGGAAGAATTGAGTTAAATTTTTGGCTGTGCATCTCAGTTAATGTGCAGTGTGGCTTAAGATCCTACGAGCACAAGCAAAAATATAAATGCTCTGAGAGTCGTATGTGCAGGTCTATCCTATTCGCCACTCAAGTCGGGCCCCACCCTCACCGGAGAGTGAAACAGGCCACGACACACCACAGAAAAAAAAGTTCAAGGTCTTTTTTACATGCGCAAGAGTCCAAACGGACACCGTTGTAAATGAGGAGAAATGGAAATTTGCAGAAATTAAAAACCTAGACTCTACACTCTCTCACGACTCGACTCGATCTTAAATTAATTGCGGTTTCTTCGGTTGTCGGTGAAGATGCGTCGGTTTCTTGAAAACCGCTCCACATACGCCGGGTATCTCGCAAGAAAAATAAGAGAGAAAATGTAAGAGAGTGACTCAAAATAGAACAAGCGAATAACTGCAGAAAAATAAATGCTGGAAATATGGTATTCACAATGAAAAATTCGGGGGTCAGACTACCCGAATGCGGAAAACCGATCAAAAAGTCTCAAAACACAAAACTAAGCCGTTTGCCTCCCCGGCAACGGCGCCATCTGACGATCCCGAAAATGCCGCGTTAAAAAGATGGTGTTATCTTTGTAGTGTGGAAATAATTAAATTCGTGCGTTGTAGGCGGCAATAGGAATCGGTCAAGAAATAACCACAAATTTTTAACCAATTTCAATTAAGTGGTTTTATGTTTATTTTACTTGGGCAAGTCCCAAGGTCGATCACAAGGAGGCAAAGGAACAACCTATAGTTGTGCTTATCCAATTTTTTTTAGTTCAGTTTTCAAGGCGGTTTTTTTTTGGAATTCTTAATGCAAATAAGAGATGCAGATGCGGTTTTGGCCTATTTTAGGGACTAAAATGTTCAATCAAATGATGTCCAAAAAATACGAAACTTGGCCACAATGTAAATGATGATGAAATGAATGTAATGTAATTTTTTGGAATTTTTGGATGCAATTTGAATTTTTTATGGATTTTTAAATGCAAACAAAATGATTTTCAAAATTTAATTATAATAAATATCAAACTTACTTATTTTCGAGGACCAAAATTATCTAAGATCTATCACTATGTGATTGATCTCAGAAAAATCCTAATCTTCAAAAATGTGAGATCTAGTACCTATTAAAGATTAAATAGTGAAATGTGCAAAATGATTTTTACAGGGCAAACGATGCATGCGAATGCAAATCTTTTTGGGCACAATGCCAAGCACAATAATCTCTACAACATGTGATTGTTCGGGGATTTTTAAAGTTACAGTTAATCAATGGCAAATTTAAGATCACAGATTGGGCAAAATATATCAATTTCCACAAAATAATTATTTATTAGTTAACCGCCAATCACAAAAATGTCCACTACATGTCAAAATGTAGAGAATTATATGAGGAACACAGTGCTATTTTTAAATAAATAAAATGATGTAGAGAATAGGTTCAAAATAGAGGGAGAACACAGGGGTGTAAATGCAGTAAATATAAATAAAATAAATAAAAAGATATGCAGATGGGGACCTAATGTTATTTACCTAGATTATGGGGGGCGTGAGTGCAAATTACCCAGATGGGCACGTGTGTGGCACGTGCCCTCTGGAGGCGGGGGCTGAGGCGCAAATAATGTAATCTCAGGGGGTCCTTTCGCAATTGACCCAGCGAGTCACGTGCAGATCACGTGACCCCTAGGGATGAAGATGAGTGACGTCCCCCACGCACGTGCGAAGCACGTGCTGGGGTCTCGGGCTCCGAGCCCGGCTGCTGACGGTGTGGAGAGGCGGAGGGCCTACGGCGGGGCTGAGGGAGCTCGCCGCCTCCCTTTATCGGTGATGGGAGTGAGGCGGAGGAGGCCCGGCTCCTCCTGGTGGAGTCAGCGAAAGTTGGCAGAGGTCGAAGGAGAGCTCCGGTGGTGGCGTTAAATCTCGGAGGCGATGCTGCAGCAGGAGGAATCGATGTTGATGGACGTGAAGCTCCAGGCGAAGTAGCCTGAAGAAGGTGTTGCGGTTGTGTTGACAAGGTTTTTCGCGGTTTAAAATGATGATTTTATCAAGTCGTTGTTTTCCCACGATAAACCGTTATCAAACAAATAAAATACAACTACGAGCACAATGGAGACATATAAAATGCATACGACAAGTAGAGGTTCGAATCCACAAGGACCAGGTAAGTTTGCAATTTCTTTTTATTCATCTTTCGAGCTTGATGATGATCTTAATCCGATGAAGCAAGATGTAACTTTCAGTGCACTTAGAGAATGTTAATAATATGATGGAATCTACTTTGAAATTACTAAAACGTTTCCTACTGTTTCATTGTTTTGAGAGTTTTTTTTATGATTTTACACAATGTTCTAGTACCTAAAACAACATGTAGAAGATATAAATGCAATTATAAAGGAAACTACGGACAGAATTAGTGTTGCGAATGATAAATCTCGAAACTACCGGGCACGCTTGTAATATTTCAGAGAAGAATATAGTTCATGGGAATAAATAAAATTACTACCGAATAAAATGGAGAGAAAGAGAGATAGAGAGAGAGAGAGTTAGAGAGAGGGTGCTCTTCTCTCTACGCATGCCCAAGGGCGCCAAGGACTGAACACGATGGGGCTGGCGGCTGCTCGCTGGAGATGCGTCGGCTGCGCGTACGTGCTGATCTGCAAGGAGGAGGGGCTGCTACGCGAACTGGAGGTTGACGGAGGTGCGAGGCTGATGTACGGTAGCGCGTAGGACCCGAGCACGCACGGGATGGCGGTGCGACTTGGACAGGAGGCAGCGCGGTCAGTGCGGCTGGAAGGGATGGCAGCGCGCGAACTGGAGGCTGGGGGAGGAGAGGGGCTGATGGCTACTCCTCCAGCGGTACCTGCATCAAAACAAACCACGAGAGGGAAGATAGAGTGCGAGAGAGGGAGGGAAAGCGTGAACAAAGAATGGGGACGGGGGCGAAGGTGTTGTGCGTGAGAAGAGGGGTGTACGTCCGTGAGTGAGGAGAGAATGGAAGGGGAGGGAGAGACGAGAGAGAGAGAGAGAGAGAGTGAGAGAGAGAGTGCGTGAGATGAAAATGGAGGGAGAGGTATGTTGTGCGTGATTCACGGGTACATGAAAAATGGGAATGGAGAGAGAGAGAATGGGGAGAAGAGATGTGCGTGCATGGCAAAATGGAGGGAGGGAGAGAGGCTTATGCGTGAATCATAAAACAAAGAGAGGGAGGGGAGTACGCATGAATCCTTTGAGAATGGGGAGAGGGTCCCTTTTTATATTTGCAATGTGTGATTATGAGGGAGGCTTCCCCATGCAAATAAAGACAAAACATAATTGTTGCATGGGGAAGGGAGTACGTGGGTTGCAAGAGGAGGGTGGCTCTATGCATGGGAAAGGGGAGGGATAAATGGTGCACATGCATGATATTAAAGAGAGGAAATTTTGCACTATTCCCCCTCTCCATTTCTTTCCAACAAAAAGCTATAGGCTTTAACCATGCTATAATGAGTGAGCAATTTATACTATCTTCCCAATAAAAAGTGAGGTTTTGTAGAGTCAAATCAATGTGTTATATTCAATGCTATATATACCCAATACATTTCCATATGATTTGCTTAATTCATGTAGATAATTAGTTAAGTTATATTTAGGTGACTTGACAAGAATGATTAGGAATGAAATATGTAATCGATATTTTTTTGAAAACATTTTTCTTGATTAGAAAATCATGATCAGTTAATTTATGCAGAGATTGTGTGCAATTATAGAAATCTTGTCTGTTGTAAGTAAGGAATAGAGATTATGTGAATTTGGAGTTTACAGATCAATCATTAAAGTTGTATATCACATAATTTGATCATATTATCTCTGTATATATTGTAATCATCAGGTTGTCGACGGTGGCCGGTGAAGTCGTAGCGGAGACGTCGGAGCGCGAAGTCGGTGAAGATGAACGGTGTCGTCTATGAAGCGGCGAAGCTCGATGAAGAACGTTGCGGTGGAGGCGCGTGTCGAAGACGAAGGTCGGTGGAGAAGGCGGAGAAGACGAAGGCGGTGGCTCGACGCTAATGGCGGAGCGGGGCAGTACGTGGCGGAGGGCGAGCTCCGTGGCTGCAGCGGCGTGGGATTGACGCAGGCGTAGAAGCGTGGCTTCGAGCGGAGAGAAGGCGATGAAGCGGTGGAGGGGGAAGGGTCGGCGAGCGGAAGGTGATGGAGGCGCAAGGACTCGAGGTGAAGGAGAACGACAGAGAGAGAGAAAGATAGAGAGAGAGAGAGAAAGAGAACCTGGAGGGGCTCGACGGCGAGTAGTGGCCGGAGCACGACAGGACGCTGGTGGCGCTGCAACGGCCGTGAGGATGCGACCGGATCTCGTCGACGTCGAGGGCAACCCGGGCTGTCACCACCGGGCTTCGAGGTTCTGTCGGCGGATGGGGGGAATGGCGGCGGCGATGGTGTTTAAATAGGGGAGAGGCCGGTGATGGGAGGTGCGAGTCGCGCGGGAAGTCGGTTGGCCGGTGCGGGAGGCGAGGATGGCAGAGCGGAGGTTGCGGAGGTGGTTGGTGAGAACGGCGGGGACGGCGTTTGCAGAGGATAACGGAGGAGCGGAGGGCGTGAGGTTGGGGAAGAAGAGCAGTGGCCGTTCGATCAAGCGAGATCGAACGGCCACGCGCATGCCACGTGGCTAGAAATGTGAGTGCGGAGCGCACGTGCAGTGCGCGTGCGGGAGTTTATTTTTTTATTTTTTTATATAAAAATGGATAAATAAATACGCGAAAAATAGCTGACACGTGGCGGCCTCTGGGGGCCACGTGTCAGCTCCAGATAAATCCGAAAATAAAATATTTGTAAAATCGATAAAAAAAATAACAAATGACCACGGATCAAAAAAGCTTCTTCTCAAAAAATGCTCGTCTCGATGAGATCTACAACTTTCATGAAGACATCAAAGTCAAATTCGGTCAAATGTAAAAAGGTGAATTTTGGGGTATCCCATGTATACAGAACACCTTTTTTTGGGTTTTCTAATTTTTTTGTCATTTTTAAACATGATAAAAATCCGGAAAATATGAAAAATTCAAAGATAAATAAAAAGACACTTGATTCTAATTTTTTTGGATTTTATTGATAAAGAAAATATATACATAAAATACAAGGTCAAAAACCGCGAAAATATACAATGTACAAAAGAGGCCCAAAACCCAACTTTCACGTACGAGCTCCGATTCACTTGAACTTGGTCTTGTTTTGAAGGTAATTGAATGTACATTAGTTCAAAAGTGAGTAGGATCAAATCGGACACTGGATGGGGAAGATATGTGGCTTTTAGTCCGAAATCCTGAAACTAGGGTTTGGGTTTTTTATCCACTTATTTGGGTTAGTGAATTTTTTATATTTTTCATTTGTTCTTGTGAGTGATATGTACACAATGGATGGTTTTGGGTTATTCAGAGTTAGCATGAAGGAGTTAAAAATCTGGGAAGTTAGGCTATTTACAGGTCAATTGTGGCTTGGATTTTTTGCTTTTATTTTGTGCAGAAATTATGGATAAAATGCCATTTTTATGAAAACATGCATGAATGCTAATTATGCAGAATAAATACAAATATGATGTTGATTTTTAGGGACTTAAGCTTAATAAATGAGATTTAGAGTGATGAATCCGAGATTCATCAACCACCCTTCTTCCATACGTTCATACTGAAAGTTTAGCACAGCTATATGTTTATATGACAGCACCTGAGCTAGGGTCTTTTACCTTTGAAGAGACCGATGAGATGGACAGCAATGAGAACAGAACTGATGAGTAGTCGCAGACATCCTTGTTTGTATTAGATCAGGCCGCCATCAACAATGCATTACTAGCTTCCCTGGAGACCATGCAGTGACAGATTCGGGACCAAGGAGCATTCATGGAAGAAGTAAGGAGGGAGCTCACTAAGATGCGAGTCAGGAGAGAGGAACCAGCATGCCCAACCAAGTAGAGAAATTCCAAGAGATGAGGGCGGAGACAACCGCTAGGATGAAGTGTAGGACCCAGCCAGACCAGCACGCACCATAAGGCAATACCACAACCTTGGTGCAACCCTCACACATCCATGGATCTAGCTTCCAGCAATCCTAGGAGACTTTGAGCTTCGCCCCAAGACCGTCCAGCTATTTCTCAAGTTTCATAGGCTAGCCACTGAAGAACTCCATCTCCATCTGCAGGAGTTCGAGATGATCTACAGCACCGTCCACGACAGATTTGTGGACGAGGACACCATCAAGCTGATTACCTTCCCATTCCAGCCTACTGGCTGAAGCATCTGGGGAAGATTATCACCACTTGGGAGTAGCTCAGGACTGAGTACTTGAGCAAGTACTATCCACTCAGCCTAACCAACGTAGACAGAGCAATGATCAACCATTTCACCATGATCTTGAATGAACAATCCATGCAACCTGTGATCATTTTACAGGGCTCATTGACAGGTATCCCCACCATGAGATCAGCAAGCCCAACCTCGTCCAAAGTTTCTTTTGTGGGATGACACCTGAGCTGTAAGGGCTAGTGAACACCTCGTGTGGAGGCTCCTACTTCGCCAAGGATGACGATCAAGTTTGGGCCATTCATAAGGAGATGGTCGAAAACTATACAGTAATGTCTCAGACCCGTGTCTACACTCAGGGGAAGCCTCTCTCGTAGGGGATGTCATACCAGAGGATTGCACGCATCGATGTCGGCCCTTCTACATCTTCTTCAATAGTAGAACTAGCAGAATCTTCGGCTGTCGATATGGGAATTGTCAGCCAGAAGTTGGACCAAATAGAAATCATTGAGAAGAAGCAGTGCCTGGGCCTGGATAAACTCAATGAAATTGATGAGATGACCCAAACATTGAGTGACCTGAAGACCTGGATCATGTATCTCCAAGAGGCACATATGGCTTCTCAGCCCCATTCCAAGTCACAGACTGATCCAGAGAGCAACGCTTCCCAGCCCTCTGCCTTGTATCGTTAGATTCACCACGTTCAGGCAGAGCAAATCCAGTCGCTCCAACAATACCAGCCACCATCACCCTATTCAGACACTCAGATGGTGGTGTATCATTCGATCAGCCCTTGGCCGCCCTTCCCCTGCCATTTCATAAGAAGCAGGAGCCATTGATGGAAGTCAACGGGATCTGGTACTCTCAGTACCAACCGCAGCCCGAGATCCATCGTGACCATCCTGGCTTTCGATGGTCTACTGGAGGCACTTCTTCCCAGCAGCAGCCTCTGGCACAGGCAGGGTAGGGCAACCAGCAGCAACAGCCCCAGTACTCTCATCAGCAGCAGCATGGTCCTCGTTCACAATATCAGGGATAATAGTGGATACAACAGTAGCCTCATCAGCAGTACTCCCAGCCTCCTCCTCACTACCAATAGAGCCGGCCTCATTTCTAGTGAGGCAACTCGTCCGGTTCTCATCCACACCAGTTGAGAACCCAACCCTTAAGGATCTCGCATGCTTGCTCTCTGATCAGCAGACCACCTTCCACCAAGAAATGGACGAGTTCCGGCATGAGATGAGGGATATAATAAAGGGCAAGGCCGCCATACCCTCTCAGATTGAACCTAACCCGAACAATCTGAAAAGAAAAACTGAGCAGGTATAGTCTACAGAGACTGCTTCTCCTATTGATATTTTGGATAACACTTCTTCTATATTTGATGTTGAGTTTATGACACTTAGGAGCGGTAGCAAGGCAGCCGGTGGAGACTCGTCTAGGAGACACCTCGATGCAAATTCTAGGGCGCTAGACGAAGTTAGGAGAGGTGTTGATTCTTCTTACCATGATGACGACGGTGGTGTTGAAGCCACCAAGGATGATGATCCAGCCAACGGCACTGAAGAATTGTATTCCTAGATGCAGATGGTGGTACTGATGCCACCAATTTATTAGATGCAAGGCCAGAGCGTAGTGTTGATATTGCAAGTTCATATGTTGTTGGTGGTACTGATGCCACCAAAAGTCCTTCTATTGTGTTGACTCCTCTTATACCTGAGTATATTGTTGGAAAAATACAAAAAAAACTCTAAAAATAAAAAATATGAATAAAGGAAAGATTTCCACATCTCTTGTGAGTCCCTCTATTGTTCTTGATGATCTTTGTATGGATTCTATCTTGTTGAATGATCAGGAACCTACTCCTGACCTCAGCTATCTGAAGAGGGTCCCTCTATCCCCTTTCCTCAAGCACTCTGCTTGGGAAGGGCCCAAAAACATACAATCCTGAAAAAAGGCACCAGTTAGAGTTAACGAGCATATGATAGACATATTTCATATCCAAATGATTCTTTAGGAGGCACTTGAGCACATTCCTCTATCCAGAAGAACTTGAGAGAGAAGACCTCCATTCGTAGGAAGAAGAGGACTCACAATATATAAATACATGTGGTCACTCGCGCCACCTGCTTCGCCATTCAGAACCGATTTCCAACCAAGAGACCCGATGCAGGAGCTCCTTATGTCATATGCCATATCCATGAGCAGTGGTTCGATTATACTATGTTAGACAGCGGTTCCTCGATTAACCTCCTCCCAACTTCCTTACTTGACTGATTCGAGTTTGGCACTCTTAAAATGAGCAGGACAATCCTTCACTTTGCTGATAGATCTGTTAAGAGGCTGGAGGGGTTGTTAAAGGACATTGTCGTCACAATCTAGGACTTGAAATTCCCAATGGACTTTGTTGTACTGGACATGGAGATCCATGAATTTGTGATAGATACCCCCATCATCTTAGGACGACCTTTCTTTTCCACAACCAAGGTAGTATCTGATCATGATAGCAGGAAGGTATACTTTTGCAACAAGAGCGAGAGTATACAAATAGAGATGATTGAGGAGATCAGAGCCAGAGGTACATCTTTCTCAGAGCAGATCACCGATTCAGAGTAGATAACGGAGGCAGAGCTAGATGTCCACTGGGAGTACAATTTTTTGATTATCGATGATGAAGCAGTTTGGACAGATCTAGCATCATGAGCTCTTGTCACACCTTCAGACTATTGTAGAGATACAGATAAATATGAGAGTTCGAAGAACACACTCATGGCACATGACACTTTAGAGGATGACGACTGTGATTTGGGTAGCGAAGCAGATTATATTTCATGTCATTCATACTTAGATCCCTCGGATACAGACGTCGATTTCGATTGACAAGACTTTGATGATTACTTACCATATCTGATATCCATAGAGCCCATAGCTAGGATGAAGGTCGAGCCAGTACAATTGATAGATACACTAGCAGGGTTGTCTTCGTCAGATTTACAGATTCAGTGAGAGTTCTCCCATGTAGATTTTGTAGCCTTCACGCAGACTTTTCAGAGGTTGGATCTGCCAGCTCCTACTTGTCCTAGGTTTAAGACATTGCAGCAGAACATGGAGTATAGATTCCTTGCGAATGAGCCAGATATGTTCCCAGTCATTATCTCAGCAGACTTGAATGAAGACTAGGAATCTTGTTTGACGGAGGTTCTTGAAAGAAACCGCAAGGTAATAGGATGGAGTGTAGTTGATGTCCAAGGGATAAGTCTGGCCCTGTGTTCTCACCACATATATCTCGAACATGATGCCAAGCCATCATGTAAGTTCCAGCGGAGGCTAAACCTGAATCTTTGAGATGTAGTCATGAAGGAAATATCTAAGTGGTGGAGCGCCGATTTTATCTACCCCATCTCCGACTCCAAATTGTTTAGTCCATTGCATGTGTTACCTAAGAAGATGGGTATCACCACAGTTGTGAGCGAGTCTGGAGAGGAGATAGCTACCCGAATACCCACTTCTTTTCGGTATGTGTGGACTACAGACAATTGAGTTAGACCACCAAGAATGATCATTTCCCGTTGCCATTTATTGATCAGATTATCGAGAGGTTAGCGGGGAAGAGTCACTACTATTTTCTTGACGAGTATTCGGGATACAATCAGGTGGCCATAGTGCCTGAAGACCAGTAGAAAACGACGTTCACATGTCCGTTCGGAACGTATGCTTTTAGATGTATGCCCTTTGGTTTATGTAATGCCACGGCTACATTCCAAATGCGCATGCTTTCCATCTTCTCAGACATGGTGGGCAAATTTTTAGACTTCATGGATGAGTTTTCCATCTACGGCGATGGGTTTGTTGCTTGTCTTTCTTGCCTAGATCGAGTACTTTAGCATCGCATCAAGGTCAACCATATTTTATCTTAGGAGAAGAGTCATTTCATGATGACTCAAGGGACGATCCTTGGTCACATCATCTCCAACATGGGCATGGAGGTCGATCCTACCAAGGTGGATATCATTAAGAAACTCAATCCACCTTCCAATTTGTGACAGTTGCGGTCTTTTCAGGGGCATGTTGGTTTCTATCGACAGTTCATACAGGACTTCAGTCGAATTGCCCGCCCGATTACAGATCTTCTGACAAAAGACACCGAGTTACTTGTAGATGATAAGTGTCTTTCGTCATTTGAAACTCTCAAGGGATTAGTTGTGCAGGCTCTTGTCCTTCAACCACCTAATTGGTCTCACCCATTTGAGATCATGACGGAATCTTCTGATTTTGTCGTAGGGGCTGTGCTTGGACAAAGGAGGGATGGATTGCCTTTTTCCATTCACTACACTAGTAGGACTTTGGATGCCCCTAATTAGAACTATATTGTGACTGAGAAGGAGATGTTAGACGTAGTTTTTTCTTTGGATAAGTTTTTGTCTTGCATTCCTGGATCTAGAGTGACGATTTACATAGATCACACCACCATCCAATATCTCATGGCAAAGAAGGATGCCAAAGACAGATTGACCAGATGGATTCTTCTACTCCATGAGTTTGATATAGATATTAAGGATAAACCTGGAGTTAAGAATGTGATGGAAGATCACCTCTCCCGATTAGAGCATCTTGAGGATTTAGAATAGACCACACCAATCACTGAGACAATCCCAAACGAGGTAATTCTTGCTATCACCTCGCTTCCATGGTACGCTGACATTGTGAACTATCTTGTTACTAAGAAAGTTCCACAAGGTTGGCCCCGGCAGCGACTTGAGACCTTTCTCGTAAAGGCCAAGTCGTACCATTGGGAGGATACTACCCTTTACCATGAAGGGGGGAAATAATGTCTGGCATCAGTGTATTCCTTAGAAGGAACATCATAGCGTTCTCACCTACTGCCACAATCTTGAGGTAGGTGGACATCACTCTAGGAGACGAACATCATAGAAAGTTCTCCAATCCGGCCTTTGGCGGCCTACCCTCTTCAAGGATTCAAACGAATTCGTGAAGAGGTGCACTGACTGTTAGAGGATGGGCACTTGTAGATAGAGAGATATGATGTTTATGCAGCCCATTCACTTCTGTGAGGTTTTTGACGCATGGGGAACCGATTTCATGGGTCCATTCCCTAAAAATCAAGGGTGAGTGCATTCTGCTTGTTGTGGATTATGTTAGTCGTTGGGTTGAGGCCATCCCCGCCCGAGCCGTAGATGCAAAGAATGTTTGCAAAT
Organism: Ottelia alismoides; assembly: GCA_037367405.1. Taxonomy (NCBI): domain Eukaryota; kingdom Viridiplantae; phylum Streptophyta; class Magnoliopsida; order Alismatales; family Hydrocharitaceae; genus Ottelia; species Ottelia alismoides. The sequence goes on from JAZKJV010001286.1 coordinate 1,150,308, forward strand.
TTTGAGGAAGAATATCATTTTACAGTTCGGGGTACTGAGAGTCTTGATTTCTAATGGGGGACTCATTTTATCAACAACAAGGTAAGGGGCCTTGCTAACGAGTTTTACATTGACCATAGAGTTGCCACTCCATATCATCCACAGACTAATAGTCTTATTGAGGTTTCGAATAGGAAGACTAAGACTATTTTGCAGAAGGTTGCTGACAGAGCCTTCATCCAGCCTCTTAATAAGTCGTTTTAATGTCATTGCAGTCAGGCCGAATCGGATCGATCAAAGACCATTTAATGAATGTAATCAATTAAATCAAATGGTCAATTTATATTTTACTTCGGCAAGCCCAAGGTCAAACTCAGGGAGACACGCCTTTTTCTTATTATTTGGACTCTTATTAATTAGGTTAAGTGCTGGATGAAAGAATTGTAGGTTAAAGAATGCACGATGACACAACAGTATGCATAAATAAACATAAATGTATGCATTTTTTGTTTGATTTTTATCATGCAAAGAGATACAATGAAATGCAATGCAAAAATATGCACTAATTATCGGCAAACTTGAGTCATTTAATCATAAGTCAAATCAGGGTCGATTCATGAAGCTATATTCATTGATGTAAAAATAAAGGCATGTGAAGCATTACAATAAAGACACTCAGCTATTAAAATAATGCATCAAAATCCATAACATCAAAACTGAAATATAAACATGCCATTAAGAAGACAATGAAACAAGCTTCAAAACGCCACTAAAATCGACTCAATCAAAGCTAGGATGCTCAAGATATGCAAGAGTGAAGCTAGGGCATAATTGCAAGAAAACATGAAAGATAAATAGCAAACATGTCCCTGAGAGGGACTAAAATGCAAATAAAACAAAGTTCGAGACCTTCCCTGTAAATAACCCACACGTGCGGGGGTATTTTTACAATTATTAAAACCCGTGAGAGTATCAGGTGTAAAATACCCAAGCGCATGCGGTCTGCATGTAATCTCTAGACTTGAATGCAAATGTAGAAACTTCCGAGGTCCTCACTGCAATTTTCCCAAACCGCACATGAGGAGCACGTGGTCATATGCTTTGATGACTCTAAGTTTTGGGGGAGGCTCAGAACTGCTTCGGCTATGCTCAGCGGACGATGAAGGCTCGATGCAGACTCGGAGTTAGGCTTGGACTAGGACGAGGCTCGGCAGTCCCGACCTTATGGGTCGGGCGCTGAGGTTTGGGACTGGTTACAAAAATGACACGTGGAGATTTAAGAGTTGCATGATCGTCGATCGAACGGTAGCTGGAAGATTCTAAGGCATCGACGTGGTCGTAGGAGCATCATTGGATGAGCATCGGTGGATGTCATCCAACGACATCTGTACCTCCTGGGGCTTCTGCCTCCGCCGTGGGGCTGGCAGCGCGTTTGGAGCCCCGGTGAGTAGCCTGGAACTCCTCTGTGCTTCCCACGCTCGCTTGAAGGATGCGGAAGGCTGCTGAAGACCTTATGAAGAAGGCTGGAGCTCGAAGGTGGTGTGGGTACTGCTGGATGCACCAGTTGATGAAGCTTCGTTGGTGGCGGAGGAGGATATTTGAGCTTGGTCGTGTGCTCCATCCATTGACGAATCTGCAGGGTTAATGTATAGCTGAAGTGAAAACATTGTGTGCATGAGTGGAATGGAGGGCGTGTGATCTAAGGGAGGTGGAGCCCCAGTGATCTTCATCTCTGGTGAGCAGAGATGAAAGTGGTGGAGGTGTTCAGATGATGGAGAAGGGGGAGAGGCGATCGGTGATGTGTGTGTGGATGGCCGGAATGTGCTGAAGATGAAGGACTGATCGTTTAACGGAGAAAAGGGAAAGGGGTGTCCTAACTAATTAGAAGAAGAAGAAGCGAAGGATATACAAGGGAGATTAGAGAGCTTACCTAGGTGAATAGCGGATGCAAGGCCTGAGCTTAAGCCTCATGGAGAGGCTCGGGGGTCATCACATGTCAAGGTCGGAAGGCCTTGGAGCTTGGCCACGCACGGTGGCGACCGCAACATGGTCAGAGGACCATGGATCTCACCGGGTGGTTGGGTCGTCGTCGCTCGATCCTACCGCCTCCCCCTATCACAGGGAGGAGGAGGAGGGTTGGGACTCAGCCCCTTTGGATGGTGGATGTTGGGTAATGACTGGGGAGAGGGGGTATTTGAAGAGGCGATGTGGAGATTCCGGTAGTGGGTGACGTGACTTATGTGGAGTTTATGGAGCGAGGGAGGTGGTCCTACGGTGACCCACTATGCTCACGAGGAAGGTGATCGATGGGGCTACGTCGTGGGCTCGTTGGGAAGTGGAGGTGGTGGCAGAAGAAGCGAGGGAAATGGGAAGGGTACGACCGTCTACGAGAGGGAATACGTGGGAGAGAGAAAGGATGGAGGAAGAAGACTGGTTCTCTGCCATTGGATCTCGCGATCCAACGGCTGAGAAATAGGCGCTAAGGAGCGGTTGGGATTAAATCTAGGGCGGTATGATCGTGTGGTAGTGGAAGGCACCACATGGCATGCTGAGAGCGCGGCACTGGCTGATGGTCTAGATGGATTCTGAAGGACGATCAGGTGGTTGATAGTGGAATTGGGGCGAACGGTGGAGATTTGGAGTTCTAGAGACGATCGGGTGATGATAGCAGCAGCCACGTAGAGGGAGGAGAAATAGGCGCTAGCGGAGGGCTGTGATGAAGTCCAATCTTTGATCGGATGGTGGAGTTAAAAGCAGGGTTGGACGGAGGCGATCTGGAGAGAGGAAGAGGCATCGGACGGCAGAGGGAAGGGGGTGTGTGGCGAGCGCAGAGACGGGCCGCGTGGCGCAACCAGAAGTTGCCACATGGCCTGATCAGATTATTGCGGCAAAGAAATAAATAAAAGAAGGGGAAATAATCGAATTTGGAAAACTCAAACATGAAAATTGTAAATCTTGATGAGATCTACAAGTTTCATGTTGACCAAAAACGGATATGAGGTCAGACAAAGGCAGAAAATATTTTGAGAGCGTTTTTAAAGCTAAAAACACTACGAATTTTAATTTTGTCATTTTTTGTATTTTAAATTTATTCAGTGACTCTGACAATGACAGGGTTTTGTTTGGTTTTTATTGACAAGCAGTTTAATCTAGGGGGTTAATTTCAGTGAATTAAGAGTATGAAACATGGTTTCATCAACCCCCTATACTTAAACTATGCTCGTCCTCGAGCATCAAAGAAAATGAATGAGTTGGATTAACCCCTTTGTGCATTGATGAATCTATGATTCATCACTCTAAAAGTTGAAAATAAAGCTTTGTTCTCGAGTAATTAGGTGCATATTTCCACTTATATTGCATAATTAGCATTCATGCATGCATTGATAACATCTGCATTTTAGCATTCATATTGCATTAAATAAGAAGCCAATTTCACTTGTAAATATTCACCTGTATATTAGATAAAATACCTTATTTGTATATATTTTATACGAACTCCGAATCCAATAAAACCAACTCTATTCTGTATATATTACTAACACTAATTACAGAAAAATATCAAAAAAATACTAACTTGTAAAATTACCCAATAAAACCCCAATCTAGGTTTGAAACTATGAATCTTAAAATGTACATATCTCTCTCATACAGCCTTTGAATTAGGTCTACTCACTTTTAAAGTAATATATATTCAAAGACCTTCAAAACAAGACCAATTGTTAAAATCGGAGCCCGTATGCAAAACTTGGGTTTTGGGCCCTTTTGTATATTGTACATATTGACCGTTTTGCCCTTCATTTATTTTCTTAATAATTAAAAATCCCAAAAAATTAGATTAAGTTGTAAATATTCTTCTCATATTTTCTCTATTTTTATTTTGATTTTTCTCTTATTTAAAAATAAAAAAAATTGCAAAAGGAAAAAAAATAGTATTTTATACCTATACGGTATCACCTAAAAATACATTTTTATACAGATGATCTTGTTTGATTTTTGACCCTTCACGAAAGTTGTAGATCTCGTCGAGACGAGCAACATTCGTGTTGAGCACTTTTTGATCTAACCTCTTTTATTATTTCTTTTTGATTTTTCTTTGTATTTAGTTACGGATTTTTCTCGGAGCGACACGTGGCAACTCCTGAAGCCACCATGTGTCACCTCCTCATTCACCCGCTTATACCATTTCTCTCCTTTATTCTAAGCCGTTGGATGAGGGGGTTCTCCATCAACGGCCGATGCCCTTTCCTCCCCCCACTCTCCCTTAACTTAAGGGAGATGCCACATCGACGGCCACTCCATAACCCATCTCCTCCACCTTCTCCATCTCCTCTCCAACCGCCCTCTCCTCTTCCTTTATATACTCATCCCCTCCATCATTTTTCATCATCCTCCAATTGAGAGACGAGAGCCATCAGCCCCCACGTGTTGTAGGTGACAGTTGTGACACATTCAGGTAGAGCAACTACGGCTATTTCCTTCGGCGAGATCTGTGGATTTTTTTATTCACGTTGCAGCAGAACTCCACATCGGCTGCCAAAGCTTCGGAGCATCCGCCATCTCCTTGAGGCCACGATGGAAGGCACACGACGCAGCTTCACTTTATCTCATTCTCTAATGGGTTGTAGGCTTCAACCATTGGTCGGTCGATTCCTCCTGCGGCAATGATCTGTCGCATTCTTGCTGTAAGATCCACGTTCCGTTGTTCAGCTTGGGTGAGGCGAGTCAAGACTTGGTGGAGTGGGTCATCGTGGTGTTCTTCCTCATCTGGGGGTCGCTTTGGTGGCATCTTGTCCTCTAGTCTTGAGAAATGGAAATGATCTGGTTTAGAGGATTAATCAACCAAGAGGTCCCAAGGAGAATTGAGGAATGTTGTAATCAAAGTCGAGGGTCAAGAATACATGGTGGACTTCACTGTCCTAGATATGGAAACCCCTCGTAATTGGAGAGATTCCCAGATCATCTTAGGCAGGCCCTTCCTCAGGACGATGGGGGCCTTGTTTGATTATAAAATCGAGAAGATCCAGTTCCAAACTCCAGGCGGAGATGAGGAACTAGAGATGAAGCAAACCAGATGGCAGAGATCGGATTCCGAGTCCAGCACCGAGTACTCTTCGTCCGAAGCAGACCGCGACCATGTAGACACAGTTGGGCCATGGAGACAGAACCCAGCCAGCATCGATGAGTCCCTCCCCTCCGGAGATGATCCAGTGCATGAGTCAGTTTGCGAGGTCTTAAAAATGAGTACATCTCATAACTTACATCCCCCTACATCTTCGATGACTTAGAAGCCCAGCTGGGCTCGTCAGTCCTCCCCTCTTTAGGACAATCAGAAGATGAGGATGACGAGTCGGACGTGGCTTTCGTCGATTGCATGGAGATCTTTGACGATCCGACTCCAGAGCCAAATAATTTGGTGGCAGCAATAATAGAGAAAGATCCAGCACTTCCAACACTGAGCCAGATTCGATTGAGCCAGATTTCCTAGACGATCACACCTTACCGGAGCTCAAGCCTTTACCCACAACGCTGAAATACGCCTTCCTTGCGGGTCAAGAAAGGTAATATCCGGTCATCATCAGTTCGCGATTGACCGAGGAGCAGGAATCTCGCTTGCTAGAGATCCTGGAGAAAAACCGCAAGGCAATAGGCTGGAGCATTTCCGATCTCCACGGGATAAATCCGCCCTTTGTTCGCACCATATCTACTTGGAGAATGAAGCCAAACCCTCTCGTGAATTCCAACGTCGTTTGAACCCAAATTTACGAGAGGTAGTGAAGAAGGAGACAGAGAAATGGTGCAACGCGGGTTTCATTTATCCCATCTCCGACTCGAAATGGGTGGCCCCGATCCATGTGGTCCCGAAAAAATCGGGAATCCAGATGAGCACCAACGAAGATGGAAAGGAGATCGTGACACGAATGCCCACTTCGTGGCGCGTTTGTGTGGATTACAGACGGTTGAATGCCGCGACGAAGAAGGATCATTTCCCCCTACCATTCATTGATCAGATCCTAGAGAGACTAGCAGGGAAAGAATTCTTCTGTTTCTTGGATGGGTTCTCGGACTACAATCAAGTAGTCATAGCTCCGGAGGACCAGGAAAAGACCACGTTCACATGCTCCTTTGGTACCTATGCTTTCAGACGCATGCCCTTTGGGTTATGCAATGCTCCGGGTACTTTTCAAAGGTGCATGATTGCTGTATTCGTCGAAATGGTCGGCGAATTCCTGGAAGTCTTCATGGACAACTTCTCGATCCACGGCGATTCCTTCGATTCATATCTTAGGAATCTGGACCGAGTCCTCAAACGCTATTGTGAGGTTAATCTATTGCTCTCCTAGGAGAAAAGTCACTTCATGGTGACGGAGGGCATTGTGTTGGAGCACATCATCTTCAAGAGAGGAATGGAGGTTGACCCTGCCAAGGTGGATGTGATCAGACGACTCCAACCACCAACCAACATCAAACAGTTGCGGTCGTTCCTCAAGCATGTCGGATTTTATCGGAGATTCATTAAGGATTTTTCTAAGATTGCCCGACCGCTAACTGAGCTTTTAGGCAAAGACACGGAGTTTGTTATTGATCACAAATGTCGTGAGGCCTTTAGGCTATTGCAAGGAATGATCATGGACGCACCTATCCTATAAGCTCCAGATTGGTCTCTACCTTTTGAGGTCATGACGGACGCATCAGACTTCGTTGTTGGGGCTGTGTTAGGACAGAGAAGGGATGGCGCCCGTTTGCAATCCACTACGCAAGCAAAGTGCTTGATACCGCTCAGCGTAACTATAAAGTTACGGAAAAGAAGATGCTTGCGGTAGTGTTTGCCTTGGACAAGTTCAGATCTCACTTAATTGGATCCAAGGTAATTGTGTTCACTGACCATACGGCGCTACGATATTTGATGGAGAAGAAGGACGCGAAGGTGCGTCTTCTTAGGTGGATTTTGCTTATCCAGGAGTTTGATTTGGACATCCGTGATAAACCTGGAAAGAAGAACGTAGTAGCCGATCATCTCTCTTGTCTCGAAGATCGTAATACTTCCGAGGATTCACGTATTCGAGGCTCCTTCCCTGACGAGTCTATTTTTGTTGTCGACTCACTCCCATGGTATGTCAACATCGTAAACTATCTTGTCTCCAAGAAGGTTCCCGAGGGTTGGACCAAGAGCCACATCGACCGACTTAAGTCGGATGCGAGACACTACCATTGGGAGGATCTGATCCTTTTCTTTGAAGGACCGGGTTGTGTCTGGAGACGGTGTATTCCTCAGGAGGAATACCAGAGTGTCCTTTCTTTATGCCACATCTTGGAGGCAGGAGGACACCACTTCGGGAAGAGGACCGTATGGAAGGTACTTCAGTGTGGTTTTTAATGGCCGACTCTGTTTCACGATGCCATCACCTTTGCGAAGTCGTGACCAGTATGTCAGAGAATGGGAGGAACCAATGGTTCCAAGGATGAGATGCCTATGCAGCCTGTCATCATTTGTGATGTCTTTGACGCCTGGGGCGTCGATTTCATGGGCCCATTTCCTGTTATCCATGGATTCGAGTACATCCTTCTTGCGGTAGATTATCTATCCAGGTGGGTGGAGGCTATCCCAACCCGAGCCGCAGACAGCAGAACCATCTGTAAATTCATTAGAGATCATATCATCTCTAGGTTCGGGATCCCCAAAATGATGATATCAGATGGGGATAGCCACTTTGTAAATCGGGAGTTGAAGAAACTCCTGAAGGACTACGGCATCGAACACCGTGTCGCTATCCCTTACCACCCACAGACTAATGGTATGGTTGAGGTGTCGAATCGGGAGGTGAAGACAATATTGCAAAAGCTTGTCCTCCCAGACAGAAAGGACTGGTCTCAGATATTGGATCAGGTCTTATGGGTGTATAGGACATCATACAAGACAGCGTTAGCAAGCTCCCCATTCCGAATGGTATTCGAAAAGCCGTGCCATTTGCCTGCAGAGTTAGTGCATAAATCAGAATGGGCAATCAAGAAGGTCAATTGGAACACACACCTTGGGCAGAAGCAGAGAGAAATGGATATGAATGAGCTTGTGGAAATCAGAAACCGCGCATATGACAACAGTTTGGTGTACAAGGACAAGGTGAAGCGTTGGCATGATAGATATATCAGACGAAAGACCTTTGTTCTGGGACAGAAGGTATGGTTGTTTAATGCTAGGCTGAAGATCTTCCAAGGCAAGTTGAAGTCCAAGTGGACAAGCCCATTTGTCGTCCGTACGGTGCATGATAGTGGATGTGTCGAAATCTCCGATCTCGCAGATGACGCACCGACATTCCTAGTAAATGGACAATTGTTGAAGCACTTCGTCGAATCCAATGAGCAGTTGGTCCATGTTGAGGAGATTGTGTTTATGCGCGAGACAGATTCAGCAGATACACCTCGAGCCGCACAGGAGACCTTGCAGCAGTGAGCTCTAGCCATCAGCTGCATCTTGAAAGATTCAGACCGACTCACTTGTATATACCATCATTCCTGTACATTCTGTCATTTCTCCTTCTATGACTCTAGTAACTCATCCCAGCTTCATCTATCTCTATCTTGGACTTTACTTAGGATGACCAGATCCTAAGTATAGGGGGATGAGCCACCTGAGTCTGTTCTCTGTAAATCCTCCAGATCACATCGGTTCTCATACTCACTCCTTTCCTATACTTAGGCTGACCAGAGACTAAGTATAAGGGGGACCGATGCCCGCCATGTATATATTCATCCCTTTCACCTCTTGCCCTCGTCCTCCCCATTTTTGATCTTCTTCTACACTTAGGCTGCCAAAGCCTGAGTATATGGGGGCGGAGCGACTTCTATACTTTTGTAATTTTAGCTCTCCTACGCTTTGCCCGAGCTATGTCTTTTTAGTCGCTTTTCGTGCTATGAGGACATGGCACATGCTAAGTATAGGAGGGCGTGTATATGTTACATATATACTTTACCCATAGCTTGTACTTTCGCGTATTTTCATGTATTTTTGTATATATTATGCAATAATTACGGGCTGGGTAAATTTTGAAAAAAAAATACTATATCTATAATACTTGTATAAAAAGTTGTAAAATTCTTATAAAACATACTTTTGTAAAAGTTGTTGTAAAATAGGGTGTATACTAAAAAAACTTGTATACTATATATATTATTACAAACTAAAAATTGTTGTAAAAATTGTTGTATAATAGAAAATAAAATGAAAATGTCAAAAATAAAGGCTTCTTATTTACTCTTGCACATCATCTCTGCATCTGAAAAGAAAAAGAGTCTTGCATTTCATTCATATACATAGCATGTCATCTACCTCTTATCTGCATATCTTGCATGTGCAAGGTGAAAAGCTAGTGGGTTCAAAACCAAGTTATGAGTAGATATTGAGGATGGACTTGATTTGACCTTAATCCACCTAATTTCAGAGGAACCTTATAGGAACTGGAGTTAAGATTTCTCAGGTCAAGTGACTTAATTCTTTGAGTCCGCAAATCTATGTTCACATGTCATATTGATTAGTCTAAGTAGAATATCTCGTGCACACGCATGATTCTTTTAGACAGTGACCTAACTTGGACAAGCACAATGCATGTAGCTCTTCATTGATGAGGTGGGAAGGAAGTAGAATCCTTTAGCTTGGGGTAGCACACGGGTGGAAACGTCCGTCCTCCTCTAGGGAGGGAAGTGCATCTCAACCTAGTCTGGTGGTGTTGAAGTCTGAGGACAGGATGTTGTGGGTTGCAATAATGATTCAAAAGAGGGATAGTCTACTGGCTCAAGAGGAAAAACTCCTGATGTACATGCTGCACCTTGCATATAGTTTCAAAAAAAGGAAAAAAAAGAAAAAAGAGAAAAAGAGAAAAATGCAAGAACTCCAAAAAAAAGTAGACATGCCAGATAAAATACATGTCGGAGTATGTATATTAGCAAGAAGTCTGCAGCTGGATGACTTGGCTACACTAGTCAGGCATCCCGGGATAGGTAGCTACACTGGCTATCGTCCATTCTTTTCTCTACCCCCTCCTCTTGAGCTGGTCGCACTTGAACTTAGAAGGGAATACCCCGCTCCTCGAGGAAAGAGTTACTGGACCGGGTTATTTGAGTTACCTTGTTAGAGGAGGCTGGTTCTGAGCCATTTCTGATGTGGAGAGCTACTTATCACTTACACAGTACACGTAACAATCATAGTCATCAGAAATTTACGTCTGAGGATTTGTTCTGACCTGATTGTTGAGGCGTCTTGAATAGGAGACTTGTGGAACTTGAAGTCTGTTAGGTCTTAAGTTCAGATCCCAATAAGGTTCCGCCACACAATTAATCCAAAGGTCGAGTCAAGCTCCATTTTCAACTTTTGTTCATGACCTTGGTATGGAACCCAAAATCATTTCACTCTTGCATTTCATTTTAGTCGCTCGGGGACGAGCAAGGTTTAAGTATAGGGGGTTGATGAATCTATGATTCATCACTCTAAAAGTTGAAAATAGAGCTTTGTTCCCGAGTAATTAGGTGCATATTTCCACTTATATTGCATAATTAGCATTCATGCATGCATTTATAACATCTGCATTTTAGCATTCATATTGCATTAAATAAGAAGCCAATTTCACTTGTAAATATTCACCTGTATATTAGATAAAATACCTTATTTGTATATATTTTATACGAACTCCGAATGCAATAAAACCAACTCTATTTTGTATATATTACTAACACTAATTACATAAAAATATCAAAAAAATACTAACTTGTAAAATTACCCAATAAAACCCCAATCTAAGTTTGAAACTATGAACCTTAAAAAGTGCATATCTCTCTCATACAGCCTCCGAATTAGGTTTGAAACAAGACCAATTGCATTAAAATCGGAGCTCGTATGCAAAACTTGGGTTTTAGGCCCTTTTGTATATTGTACATATTGACCGTTTTGCCCTTCATTTATTTTCTTAATAATTAAAAATCCCAAAAAATTAGATTAAGTCGTAAATATTCTTCTCATATTTTCTCTATTTTTATTTTGATTTTTCTCTTATTTAAAAATGACAAAAATATTGCAAAAGGGAAAAAATGGTATTTTATACCTATAAGGTACCACCCAAAAATATATTTTTGTACAGATGATCTTGTTTGATTTTCGACCCTTCACGAAAGTTGTAGATCTCGTCAAGACGAGCAACATTCATGTTGACCACTTTTTTATCTAACCCCTTTTATTATTTTTTTTATTTTTCTTTGCATTTAGTTGCGAATTTTTCTCGGAGCGACACGTGGCAACTCCTGAAGCCGCCATGTGTCACCTCCTCATTCACCCACTTATACCATTTCTCTCCTTTATTCTGGGTCGTTGGATGAGGGGGTTCTCCATCAACGGTCGATGCCCATTCCTCCCCCTACTCTCCCTTAACTTAAGGGAGAGGCCACATCGACGGCCACTCCATAACCCATCTCCTCCACCTTCTCCATCTCCTCTCCAACCGCCTCCTCCTCCTCTTTATATCCTCTCCCTCTCCCACATTCATTCCTATCCTCCATCACTGTGAGGAGCTTGAGCCCCCTAGTCCATCTCGGTGACAGCGAGAGTTGGTGAGGTTGAGCGACGACAGCTATCCTTCTCAGCGTGATCCGGCGTAGGGCACTACCTCCGTCGCAGCGAGTTCTCAAGCTCGCCAAGCTCAGCCTCAGCCGCGGCTTTGAGCAACGACCTGAGCTCTGTTCATGAGCTCCCTCCCCGGCATCATCCTCCACGTACAGGTCATCTTTTTTCTCCACTATCCATCCTTTCCTCTTCTACACCCACTCTCTCTCTCTCTCTGATTTCATCATCTTTCGTTCATCGATTCACCAAAATTTTCGCACTTCAACGAATAAATCATACGTTGCGATCGCAACGGTGATTTTTATTGAATTTTTGGAAGGGTTTTCATGAATCGATTAATGGCTCATTTTTCTCCGCTAAACAAATGCATGAGAATCCCATGTTTGCAATAGGTGATCCTTGTGTGAACTTTGACTCTCTCTCTCTCTCTCTCTCCCTCTCTTCTTCCTCTCTCTATCCTCCATCGTCGCTCGCCCTCGGCCATGCCACCACCGCCATCGTCGCGTTGCTGCTTTTGCTCCGACGACCCTTGGCCGTGTGTCGGCCAAACTAGCGACCCTCTCCAGGCCACCTGCCCTTCTCCATCGGCCTCCACGCGCAGCCCCAAGCCAGCCCGCACCACCGTCCAGATCCGCGCCGGCCGCCTCCATGCTTTCACCACCACCCAGATCCGCACGCTCCTCCACCGCGCGGGCGGGTGCCTCCCCCCTCGCGCATCACGGTCGCGCGTGTGCCGCCCAGACGTCCACGCGCAGCCGCGCGTTATCCACCGTAGCTGAGAAGCCCTTCGCGTCGCCCAGCCGAGCACCTTCGCCTCCAAGCTCCGTCGCCGCCCTCCGCCTCCAAGCACCGGCTCCGCCCCACACCGCCGTGGCCGACGCCCCCTGCGCGTGTATGAAGCTCCCAAAATCCCCTGTTTGGGGAGGCAAAGCAGAGGAAGTTCTATCGGATAATAAGACAAGATTGGGTATTTGCAAAGGGGACACTTGACACCCCTTGCAAGTTATCAAAGAAATTTCAAGTTTTAGGTAATTGCATGTAAGTCCATGTTCTTCATTTGAGCTCATATTTCTTTTTTGTATTGCATTCATACCCCTGCATTTGCACGCTTATTTTATCATCATTCTGTCATACATTTTTAATTCCGAAAATTGCATTGTGTAGCATAACTCTTGTTCTACCATTTTAGCATTTATTTGTATTTTTCTGATTTGCATAATATTTATGGAATTTAATTTGGTAAAAACATGCAACATTTTGCCCATTTTTATTGATTAATTGATTGCGCATTATCTGTTTATCGAAAAATCTCTGCGAAATCATCATTGGTAGATATAAGCCTATGCTATCCAAAAATCACACCACTTGCACGTATAGTTTGTCTTAGAAAAATCATTTAGTGAAAATATTAATCGACTTTTAATCAATCAACCGTGAAGTGTTTTAATGAAATTCAAGTTCATTTGGATAGCTCTTAGTTAGACCTATTTGAATTAATTTTGTTTCTACGAAATATCATCGTTTGTTAATTATTAAAATTGGTTTAGTCATTTTCACTAAAGTCTGCATTTTTTTATTATCCGTTCATCAGAAAATTCTAAAAAATTAGGGTATCTTAATTTCATCCCATTTCATAATCTATCCAAGTTTCATAATTTTTGGAATTAATTTGACCATCTTTCTAAATTAACGTTATAACTGGCCTGATTTTGCATGTGTCTTGCATAAAATATATGAAAAAGACCAAAAATATCTCCTCTGAAAATCAAACCTTGGAAATTTGCTTCGAATCAACCTAAGGAGATAGCTGCCTCCTTGAGTTCGATCTTGGACTTCCAACCAAGTAAAAAAATTGCCGCTCGAAATTAATTTGACTATAATTGAAAGTGGTTTTTGATCTGTTCTCATTATCCGACTGCAACGAATATTCTTAATTAATTTGGACATTAATTTGCTCGAATTAACAAGGGTAGTAGGAGGCAGTATCATGCATGTGCGTGCAGAATCTGATCTATTCAAGTCTTCTCAATTCTAGAGATACAAAATTTCAGAGTTCAATCCAGCCTTAATCAAGAGGCATCCAATTCCTCTACTTTCCAGACTCTCTTTTCTGTACATATAAACTAAGGATATGACATTAAGTGTTGACTACGCTCACGAGAGTAGAGTCCAAGTGTCACCCAATGCTCTAGTCCAAGAGACTCTCCTAAGGACCCAATCCTCAACACTGGGAATAAACCAAATATTGCATCCAATCCACCATCTCTTTAGTTGTCAGAGTTAGAAATGTAGGTGGCAGGTCAGTTGATGGAGGGTCGTAGGATTGTGCCATTTCTTCTCTCCCTCTCATTGGAACAAGGATTCTCTCTAGTGCCTTATTACGTAATGCAAATTTTTCGTGTTGATTAGTGTGTCCGTCAAAAGAAGTTGGAGCCATCTGCTCTTGTTTTCCTGGGAATACACCGAGGTGTGGCTTTTTTGAGTACCTATCGTATCTTCTACACCCAAACTTGTAGCATTTACGACGCATAGCCCTTTTTTGGTGCAAGCCCGACTCCTGGTCCTAATAGCGGTGGTCCAAGTGGACACTTTGAAAATGGTTGGGAGCACTCGCCTTTGGTGGAAGCTCTTTTTGATATTTGACTTTGTGGAATGAGAGCTTTATTTTCAACAATGATATTTCTTTGATTGGCAATATTTTGGCTAGCTCCACTGCTTTTACCAAGAGTTGGCACACACTTATCAATATTTTTATTTATTTCACACCCCGGAACTTAGGTCAATATCAAGAGATTAATATAAGAACCAAGTTCTTATACTGGCCAAAATTGCTGACACTCAGGTTTCATGGAGCCTTCAAAGATTTTATCCCATCCTTGAGCATCCTTAGATCAAATCCAGACTTGAATCCCTCATCCCAGTTCCTCAAGTGAAAAGTCAACTCATCTCATCGAGACCGCAGTCGTGCATGTGATGTGTTGATCATATTCTTAAGGTAGGAGACTAAGCATGCAATATAGCACACAAATCTAGAAACCAAGGGAAATGTGGATGATTAAGTTTAAGACCCTGATGGCTAAGGCTGGTTAACCTAAAATCTAAGGCCCTCATAAACCAAGTTTCATTGAACATTTCTGATCCTAGGTGGAAGTGAAAAGGTAGGGGATTTAACCGAACTCCTTCAACAACTTTTTTTGAAAACGTTGAGAGACATCATGACTACCTAAACTCAAATGAGGGGATGCATCTGCATTCATCCAGTATAGGTGTAAGTACACGCCAGAGCCCGTTGCTTGAGGACGGAGCCTTACGCAATGTCCTCTAAACCACCCACTCTACTAAGGGTGAACCCTCACTGAACGCAGATACTTATTTAGGTTTAATAGTCATTTTGACTTTTAAAAAGTTTTTGAATTTTTTTCACTTTTTATGGATGTTTTATTAAAGGTTAAAACACAGGATAGACTCATCTTCCTTGAAAGAAAATAATTTTCCAAACCATGTCACACAAATAAAGATTTTCCAAACATTTTCAAAAGATTTTTATAAAATAAGAAAAACTCATTTTTAAAATCATTTTCGAAAATATTTTTCTTGAAAATAGTGTAACATAATATAGAAAAATCTTGAAATATGTTTTGTCCACTTAGTTCAAAAGATTCTACTTTAGCCTAAAAAAGTTTAAATTTTTTTCAAATTTTTTTTCAAAATATAGCTATAGTGTGTATAATATATATGCGGTATACCCCTATACTTTAACTTTGTTATGTCCTCATAGCACTAGATGATACAAGGCCATATGTCCATTTAAATATAGAAAATATACGGGAACTAAGGTGGTCCCCCCTATACTTAGGTTAGAAATAACCTAAGTATCAAGGTAAGGAAGGATGAGAAGAAAAATCACGGGGACTCAGGTCCCCCTTATACTTAGGTTGAGAGTAGCCTAAGTATAAAGATGGGGAATTGATGTTGGGAGAGACTTGAGGAGAACGAAGAAGTCGGATGGATATACAGATGAGAGGATGAATCTTCGGAGATGAATGGAGTGTCTAAAGTGTAGGGTAGGTTTTCAAAGCATTCATGGCTCAAACAAACAAGCAACACCCTTTTATTCACCAACTCACACATGAAACCAACAGATGTTGGTTGGTTATCTTGTCGGTTTTATTGGTGATTAAAAGCATTCTAGTTTACGCGGAAAAAATGTCAAATAGACCATCTACGTAAACATGAGTTTTGCTTTCCCAAAACAAGATTTTACTCCATTTTAGGTTGACTTGCAATTAACAATCCCAATTATTTTGCTTAAGGCTATCACTGATTTAAAGTGTGTACACAAATCAAGAAATCATCGTCTACCGTTCATTCCCATTTTCCATTAACCTAGGTGATCAGGCTAGGAGGGGAGGCCGAGAAAAGCCATGCAGCCGATAAAAACCATGATCTAGGCTAAGCGAGAAAACATGCAGTGCCTTTAGCAACAAGCGTTAAAACTTGGATTGGTTTGAAAACCAAAATCATATGTATGCAAGTCGGTGAAAAACCGTACCTAACATGCTTCTATTAGTGGGGAAGAACATCTTTTTATTTGGCTAAGTGAAGCGATGTTATGTGCGTCTTGAATTAAAGTGTGGCCTACCTACGATCAAACACAAAAGAGTCGTGTGCCTGATCCTAGGTCGACACTCAAGTGGGGCGATCCACACACAACCATGGAGAACTTTGTTCATTTACACACGCGAGTCTTCGAACACAGACCGCTATAAAGACGATTATTGCAATGATAGAAATAAAATGCAAAACAACACATTTTTATCTCTTCGATTTTTCTCCAAAATTTGTTGATGCGACTCCTCACAGCGGGGAAATATCTGCTCCTCGCCTCCTTGAACATCAAGGGCCCTATCACAAAAACCAACATTAGATACCAAATCGGAAGAAAATATTTTAAATGATTAAAATGCATGAAAACACAAGACCTACGAAAAAGATCAACTCTTAATTAAATAATTAAAAATATAAACACAAAAGATGAGTCGTGTCCCCGGCAGCGGTGCTATTTTGATGATGCCTCGGCTACCCTTGTTAATTCAACCGAGTTATCAATCAAATTAGATGTTAAGTTTGTTGCAGTCGGGTAATCGAGACTTCGTCAAAAACATCACTCAGACTTAATGGATAATCGAGTTCAAGTGGCAAATTTATTTTACTTGGGTAAGCCCAAGATCAAACTAAGGGAGGCAGTTGTCTCCGTAGGTAAATTTTCAGTTAATTTAAAGATTAGATTTTCAGAAGAATATTTTTGGTTTTTTTATACTTTGTTATGCAATTAAAAGAAAGACAGTGCAATTTCAAGCCAAATTTTAAGTTAAATCAAGAAAGATGGTCAAATAAAGTCCAAAATTAATGAAACTTGGCCAGAATATGGAATGTTATGAAACTAAGCTACTGCAATTTTTTTGGAATTTTTACACTTTAGATGAATTAAAAATGAATAAAATATTAATGCAGGGTAGATTTTGCAAAATTAGTTCTAATAAATACCAAAGCACATTATTTCTAGATATAAAAATTATCCTAGATAGGTCTAAGTGAGAGAAATCCAGGAAAATTAATAAACCTAGAAATCTATGTAAACTAGGGTGCATACCCGCGCTTCACGGTGGAAAATAAAATATGTGATGCATCATCTTAGTCATACCAGGTGTGGTCATCCTTGCCTTTAATATAGTTATAAATTAACCTATAATTATCAGAATTATTATTATAAAAATACCAACATAATATTTAGAAATGAAACTAAAAGAACATAAATAAATTAAAATAAATATGAAATATTTAATCTTTTTCAATAACAACATATATTTGATTCTTAAAAGTTTACCATCTGATTATGCAAAATACATTCTAAGTTGCTACAATATTTGAAGATTTAAAAATCTTATCCGTTGTAGTTAGTTGTGATAAGAGTTGTTATCATTGTCATTAAATTAAAATGCGTATTATTTTAGATGGAAAATAAATTATATACATAAAATAATGGCATATAAATTCAACAATAAACAATATAGAACATATAAGACCATAATACCAATCATAAGAAGAAATGAAATATTAGCAATCACTTATCATATTTAAACCTAATTTGAGTAAAAATGTGATGAAAAATATAATCGTCACAACTCATTTGAATAAGAAGGTCACTTATTAAATTTAATTGTGGTGAGATTTATTATCATAGACTTTAATGTAATATATGTATTATCAACTATAAAAAAATTATAAATTTAAAATTTTTATTTTAATAAATATAATATATATGTATAGATATTAATTTAATAAATATAAAAGAAAATTATGAAATTTAAATAAATTACTAAGTTAGGAAAAATTGTAACTTTATATGATATATTAAAAATTTGATTTAGTAAATATAGAAGATGTGTATATATAAATATTATAATAAATATAAAGGAAAAATATAATATGTATATGTAATAAATATATTAGAGGAGAGAGAAAATAGGAGAGAGAGAGAGAGGTGCATCGTTTGAGAGAGAGAAAAGAAACAAAGAAGAGAGAGGGAGAGAGAGATATAACGGACTTTGAGGGAGGGAGAGAGGGGGGACCACGTGATTTTAGGGGGATAGAGAGAGAGATGGGGGAGGTTCGATGCAATTGGAGAGAGAGACGGTGGGAGTGGGATTCGGCTGGGGAGAAGGGAATGAGAAGGAGAGGGGAGAGAGTATAAAGTGCCACGTGGCACAAAGGTGGGAAGAAACCCACTAATAGTAGTAGTATAGATTGGACCTACTAAAAATCAATTAAGCAAAATACTCTTTGATTTATTCAGACCTCGTGATGAGTGCAAATGCTATGATTTTTGGGCATAGTATAGAGTAACTTAACCTAAGCCTAATGTGATTTTATGGCAATTTTTGGACCAACAAACAATTTAATAATAAATAAAAGACACACGATGGGCAAAAGATGTCAAATTCCACCAAAATAATAATATCAAATTCAATTCAACTCACAAAAATATGGCTTGTGGCACAAAAGATAAAGGACAAGTTAAACTACAACATGCATTTTTTGGAATTTAAAAATGATGAGAAATATATGTACAAACACGGGGACCAAAATGCAAATACAGAAAATAAAAATTCTTAAAATAAAACAAGCCGACCGGGACTAAAGTGCAAATACCTATAATATTGGGGATATGGATGCAAAATTCCCACTGAACCACATACTCATCACGTGACGCTCCTAGTAGGGACTGAAATGCAATTTCTGAAAGTTGTAGGGGCCTCATTGCAAATTACCTAGCCCTCACATAAGGTACATGTGATGAGATAGGCTCGAGAGATGTAGGAGACTCGGGCGGAGGCTCGGGAGGCTCTGGAGGTTCGGCTTAGCTTAGGTCGCTCCGAGCCTAGGTTTGGGGAAGAGGCTCGGAGAATCCACGTGGCGAAGGTTGGGCTGCTAGATCAATAGCGATCCAACGATGGCAGAAGCAGGATATGTGGCGCGAAGGTGAGAGCTCCAAGGTGGAGCTCGGTGGATGGTCGGAGAGATGTGGAGTCAATCGGAGACAACGGGAAAAATAAGAGAAAAACGGAGAGGGAGAAGATGAAGATTGGAGAAGACGATGGAGGATGCTACCTGGGGTCGGAAGCTCGGGGAAGAGGTCATCGTCGTCGCTCGAGGGTTGGCAGCTGGCCCGAGCTCGTGCAGCCCGTCGAGGAAGCTGCTTGCACGGCGAAGCATGTCATGGATCTCGTCAAAGAGGATCTCTGTCTTCGCTCAGATTCAGGCCTAATCACTGTCACTGATAGGTGGTGTCGAGCTCAAGGAACTCCCCGGCAACGACGCCATTGACAGAGCCTGCATCCGACCTCTTAATAAATCGTTCTAATGTCATTGTAGTCGGGTCGAATGGATCGATCAAAAACCATTTAATGAATGTAATCAATTAAATAAAATGGTCAATTTATATTTTACTTGGGAAAGCCCAAGGTCAAACTCAGGGGCACGCGCCTCTTTCATATTATTTGGACTCTTATTAATTAGGTCTAGTGCTGGATGAAAGAATCGTAGGTCAAAGAATGCACGATGACACGACAATATGCATAAACAAACATAAATGTATGCATTTTTTATTTGATTTTTATCATGCAAAGAGATACAATGAAATACAATGCAAAAATATGCCATAATTATCGACAAATTCGAGTCATTTAATTATAAGTTAAATCAGGGTCAATTCGTGAAGCTATATTCATTGATGTAAAAAAAAGGCATGTGAAGCATTACAATAAAGACACTCACTGTTAATATAATACATCAAAATCCATAGTGTCAAAACTGAAATATAAACAAGCCATCAAGAAGACAATGAAACAAGCTTCAAAACGTCATTGAAATCGACTCAATCGAAGCTAGGATGCTCAAGATATGCAAGAGTAAATCAAGGGGCATAATTGTTAGAAAACATGAAAGATAAATAGCAAACATGTCCCTGGGAGGGACTAAAATGCAAATAAAACAAAGTTCAGGATCTTCCTTACAAATAGCCCACATGCGCGGGGGTATTTTTGCAATTATTAAAACCTGCGAGAGTATTAGGTGCAAAATACCCCAGGCGCATGCGGTCTGCATGTGATCTTTAAACCTGAATGCAAATGTAGAATCTTTCGAGGGCCTCCCTACAAATTTCCCAGACCACACGTAAGGATCATGTGGTCCTAGGCTATGATGACTCTAAGGTTTGCGTGGGGAGGCTCGGAACTACTTCAGCTAGGCTCAGCGGATGATGAAGGCTCGATGCAGACTCGGAGTTAGGCTTGGGCTCGGACGAGGCTCGACAGTCCCGAGCCTATGGGCCGGGCGCTGAGGTTCGGGACTGGCTGCGGAACTGACATGTGGAGACTCAAGAGCTGCCCGATCATCGATCGAACGATAGCTGGAAGCTGCTAAGGCGTCGATGTGGCTGTAGGAGCATCGTTGGATGAGTATCGGAGGATGCCATCCAATGGCATCTGTACCTACGGGGCTGGCAGCGCCTTTGGAGCCCTGATGAGTAGCCTGGAACTCCTTTGTGCTTCCCACGCTCGCCTGAAGGACGCGGAAGGCTACTGAAGACCTTGCGAAGAAGGTTGGAGCTCGAAGGCGGTGTGGGAATTGCTAGATGCACCAGTTGATGAAGCTTCCTCGGTGGCAAAGGAGGATATCGGAGCTCGACCGTGCGCTCCATCCATTGACGAGTCTGCAGGGTTAATGTATAGCCGGAGCGAAAACACTGTGTGCGTGAGTGGAATGGAGGGCATGTGAGCGAAGGGAGGTAGAGCCTCGATGGTCTTCATCTCCGGTGAGCAGAGATGAAGGTGAAGGAGGTGTTCAGATGATGGAGAAGGGGGAGAGGCGATCGGCGATGTGCATGTGGATGGCGGGAATGTACAGAAGATGAAGGACTGGTCGTTTAACGGAGAAAAGGGTGAGGAGTGTCCTAATTAATTTGAAGAAGAAGCGAAGGATATACAAGGGAGATTAAAGAGCTTACCTGGGTGAATAGCATATGCAAGGCCTGGGCTTGAGCCTCATGGAGAGGCTCGGGGGTCATCGCACGTCAAGGTCGACCAGCCTCGGAGCTTGGCCATGCACGGTGGCGGCCACAATATGGTTGGAGGACCATGGATCTCACAAGGTGGTTGGGTCATCATCGCTCGATCCTACCGCCTCTCCCTGTCACAAGGAGGAGGAGGAGGGCTGGGCCTCGGCCCCTTTGGATGGTGGATGCCGGGTAATAGCAGAGGAGATGGGGTATTTGAAGAGGTGATGTGGCGATTCCGGTAGTGGGTGACGTGACTTGTGTGGAGTTTATGGAGCGAGGGAGATGGTCCTATGGTGACCCACGATGCTCGCGAGGAAGGTGGTCGATGGGGCTGCGTCATGGGCTCGTTGGGAAGTGGAGGTGGTGGCGGAAGAAGCGAGGGAAATGGGAAGGGGGAGACCATCTGCGAGAGGAAATACGTGGGAGAGAGAAAGGCTGGAGGAATAAGACGGGTTCTCTGTCGTTGGATCTGGCAATCCAACAGCTGAGAAATAGGCGCTAAGGAGCGGTTGGGATTAAATCTAGGGCGATATGATCGTGTGGCAGTGGAAGGTGCCACGTGGCATGCAGAGAGCGCGACGCCGACCGACGGTCTAGATGGATTCTAAAGGGTGATCGGGGGGTTGATAGTGGAATTGGGGCGAACGGTGGAGATTTGAAGTTCTAGAGAAGATCGGGCGATGATAGCGACAGCCACGTGGAGGGAGGAGAAATAGGCATTGGCAGAGGGCTGTGATGAAGTCCAGGCTTTGATCTGATGGTGGAGATCAAAGCGGGGTTGGACGGAGGCGATCTGGAGAGAGGAAGAGGCATCGAACGACGGAGGGAACGGGGTGCGTGGCAAGCGCAGAAACGGGCCGCGTGACGCAACCAGAAGGCGTCACGTGGCCTGATCAGATTATTGCAGGAAAGAAATTAATAAAAGAAGGAGAAATGATCGAATTTGGAAAAACTCAAAACATGAAAGTTGTAGATCTCGATGAGATCTACAAGTTTCATGTTGACCAAAAACAGAAATGAGGTCAAACAAAGGCAGAAAATATTTTTGAGAGTGTTTTTAAGGCTAAAAAAACTACGAATTTTAACTTTGTCATTTTTTGTATTTTTAATTTATTCAATGACTGACAATTACAGGGTTTTGTCTGGTTTTTATTAACAAGCAGTCTAATCTAAGGGGTTAATTTCAGCGAATTAAGAGTATGAAACATGGTTTCATCAGTTGTCCGCCCAGATCGAAAGGATTAGTCATAGCTTCTGGGCTCGGTCTTATGGGCCAATAAGGCTTCCTTAAAAACACCTTTAAGCACATCTCCCTTTTGACTCATTTATTGCAAGACATGCCACTTACTAGTGAAGATCAAGCATAAGTCACTTTGGGCAGTTACTAAGCTATCACTAGATCCCCAAGAGTGTAGGAGATCAAAGGAGAGTAGAATTGGCAGCTCTGGAGGAGTGAGAGACACAACCTTCTCAAATTGCCTAAAATATAAGGATAAAATAAAATATATGGAATGATTCTCACATCAGCCATAAACAGTATGAGCTGAATCAGAGAGTATGGCTATTTGATGCAAGATTGAGATTATTTCCAGGAAAATTACAGAGTAAATGGAAGTGACCTTTCTGTATAGGGGAGGTAATATCTATACGTCCTATTCCTCGATATTCTCCTTTTGTATAGTCTTCTATACTTAGGATTACTTGATCCTAAGTATAGGGGGATCACCGATTTCTATTTATCGTTGTAGTATAGTATTCTTTTCATTTCCCCATACTCAACACGAGTTATGTCTTCTTCCATCGCTCTCTGATCACTCTGAGGACATCATTCGATCTAAGTATAGTGGGGTGTCGTATATATTGCATATATACTTTAGTCATAACTCGTACTTTGTGTGTTTTAATAATATGGCTAAAAATCGTAATAATGTAAAAAAAATCTCGTATAAATATTTGCAAAAAACTTTGTAAACATTATTATTGCACAAACATTTGCAAAATTATTTTGATTGTAAGATTTTTGTAAATATTTTTGTATCAAAATTATGTATATAGTATACATTTTTGGAAAAAATGTTTGAAAATAAATTCATGCAAAAAATTGTTTCTAAAATGTTTATAAAAATATTTTGCAAAGGTTTTCCCTTATTTCTTGCATTTTGGAAATTCAAAATTTTCCATAAAAAATTACATATTTATGAAAATTCCCTACAAAAAGGATTTTCGTATATACTTGCATATGCATTCTTCTGAATCATGGTTGACATTTAAAATAGTCTGGAATCAAATTAAAGAATGGAGCTTGGTTAAGACCTTAATCCACTTAACTTCAGAGGAACCTTATAAGACTTGGGGTTAAGACTTTTCACGTCCGTAATGACTTAATTCTTCGAGTCCACTAGGCTATGGTGACATGTCATCTTGATGAGCCTAAGTAGAGCACTTAACAATGCATGCATGACTCTCAAAGACAATGGCTTGACTTGGACACACACTTTACATGTAGCTCAACACGAATGAGGTGGTGAGGAGCCAGAATCCTTTGGCTTGGATTAGCATACGAGGGTAGTACAACTAGCTCAAACCTCTTGTCCTCCTCTACGGAGGGATGTGCTCCTCAACCAGGTCTAGTAGCATTGAGGTCTAAAGACAGGAGTATGTGGGTTGCAATAATGCTTCAAAAGAGGGATAGTCTACTGGCTCAAGAAGAAAAACTC
Source organism: Ottelia alismoides (assembly GCA_037367405.1). Classification (NCBI taxonomy): domain Eukaryota; kingdom Viridiplantae; phylum Streptophyta; class Magnoliopsida; order Alismatales; family Hydrocharitaceae; genus Ottelia; species Ottelia alismoides. Next base: position 1,174,228 of record JAZKJV010001286.1, read on the forward strand.
CTTATGTACATGCTGCACCATGTAGATATGTTGTATATATGCACATCAAAAAAATGTGCAAAATTGTGAAAAACTCCAAAAAAAGAAGGCACGCCTGAATGAAAATAAAATGCCTATCAAATAAGCAAAGCTTATGTATTCCACCACCTCATCTCATGGAAGTTTGCAGCTGGAAACTTGGCTATACTGGTCAAGCTCCAAAGGATACGCAACTACACTAGACACGGTCCATTCTCTTCTTTTCCCCTATTCTTGAGCTGGTTGTACTTGAAATTAGAAGGGAATATCCCACCCCTCGAGGAAAAAGTTGCTAGATTGGGATATTAGAGTTATCTCGTTGAGAGAGGTTGTTTCTTTTCCGTTTCCGAGATGGGGAGCTATATATCACTTACACAGTATAAGGAAAGATTCATAGTCATTAGAGTTTGCATATGTAGACTTGTTCTGACCTGGTTATTAAGGAGTTGTGACCATAGAACTGTGGAACTTGGAGGCCATTGAGTCTTAAAACTATTTCCCAATAAGGTTCTGCCAAATGAAAAATCCAAAGGTCTGACCGAGCTCCATACTCTAGTTTAATTAAGATAAGTTTAATAATCAACTTTGGTTCTTTTTCTTTTCTTCTTATTTTCACTTCTTTTTCAAGTAAGTGTTTGCTAAGGGACTAGCAAAGGTGAAGCGTAGGGGGTGATGGATCTACGATTCTCATTCTTTATTTTTTTATTTTAGCTTTATCTTTTAGTAGAACGCCTACAAATATATGTAAATACAATAAACAAACTTTGTACAGGTCCTTGTTAATATTTCATATTTAACACATTTTTTCCAAAAATAAAAGAATAAAGAGAAAAGAAAATGAAGGATGCATTTAGAATAAATACAGAGTGACCCAAGCCATGAGAGAAGGCCAAACCTTAGCCTGATTGACAAGGAATATAAGTAGGGGGATAGGGTACATTGTAGATAATACCTATACAAATAAATATTTTATATTTTGTAAATACCATAGTATTTTTGAACACTTGTATATGACCCTAATAATAAAATAAAAATGAGAAAACATAAAACAAAGTAAAAATAAAAATAAAATCCACAATTCATTGTACAAAGCCACAAATGTGTGTATACTACACAAAATTTATTTACATATTTATGTAAATTATAAAAATTAAATAAAAATCATTTTCATAGTCCTCAAATTATTGTGTAAATAAATAAATTATAAAATAAAATATATTTTTATAAAAAATAATAAAATAAAATACTTGTATATAATATATAGGTATATTATACATGCACATAATACTCTATATTGTATATACCCTACATATATTTTTCATAAAAATAAATAAAAAAACATAGAAAAATAGTTTAAAAATAATAAATATTTTTTATTTTATTCATTTTATTTTAAAATCATTCATTATTTTATATTTAATATTCTTTTTTTGTAAATGTTGATTTTCGATTGGTCCACGGTGGATTGTTGACCTCGGTCAACCCCACCTTCCATATGATCCGACCCGATCTACCTTCGTCGGAGACCCATTTTCTCCCCTTTTTCCCGATAGGGTCAGACCTCTATTTGCATCGATTCATACACCTGATTATGCTCTTATGATCCTTGATCCTCACGGATTCCTAGGCGCAGCCAAATCGCGCTAGGGTTTCGCTGAATCTTTCGATCATTCTATACCCTAGCCTTCCCCTATAAATAATTTTCTCTACCTCCCGAGCTCAGCGGCTAGTTCCTTGCCACCTTATTGCTCCCTAGCCTCCAGCTAAGTGACAGGGGTTTGGAGTGCCCTTTGGAGCCTTGTTTTGTAGTCTATTGAGCGAAGCTCAGCTCGTGGCCAGAGCCCTCCGTCGCGACAAGCCTCCCGACGTTCCACAGCTTGGTCGAGGCCATAACCCCCTCCGTTTTCCTCTCCTGAAGTTCCTAAGTCCTTCAGAAGCTCCAGGTACCATCCATTTCATTTACATTTCCATTTTCATTTCGATTCTATTCATCATCCTCGTTGTAGTTCACCAGCTCCGACCGGCTAGTCGGAGCTCCATTTCGCACACTCCCTTGTACCCATCAACACATCGCACCATTGCCATCCTTCCCTCACGACCTGACCCCCTTAGGTTCACTCGTCAAAGCGAGATTAAGTTTTGATCTCCTTCTTCCATGCACGTCGGAGATCGAGCTCCATCCCCTACTTGCTTCCCCTTATTTTCCAAGCAATAGCTGGACTAAAGCAAAACACCTGAGTCATGCTACCTTTTTTAGGTGTTGGTTCACACACAAAGACCTAGTGGTGCCCCAGTTGCTAAGGTGGAGCAACTCCAGGCGGAGCATCACCTGCCCGACCATCCGAATGTCGTCCCTCTCATCGAAGTCGTTCATCCGACGTGGAGCACTTCCACGAAGGCATGGTACTTCCTTACGAGTTAATCAGCTTCCAGGATCTCCCTCTACATCCTATCGAAGCTCGCCTAAGCTGTATTCTTCATGTGCTTTCCAGAGCTATCTGATCGCCAATCCCCGCCCAGTTTTGATATGAGTCGTTGGTATTCGTCCATTTTGCATATGTGCATCAGAGCCGCCAGATCCTCAGATAACGACAGATCAGAGCTGTATGCATGCACCTCGACATCAATCGTCAGCGCAGAGCTGTCAGTCTCCATACGTGCCATCGCGTGCATCTTGCGTATATTTCCTGTTTTACCCTGAATGTCTTTTTATTTCTATCCATTCCAATAAATGTAATAAATAGTTAAGAACTTTTGCAGTTTGGACCCTTTGGTTTACATATTTGGATTTTAGTCCAGCCATGTCGATTCCACATGCGTCCCCACGTGATTATTTGGGTTATTTGCAATATCTGGTCGGAACGCTTAGCTTGTTATGGAATGAAGTGTATGCTTTAAATATTTACAATTATACCCCTGACTGTCTGGATCACATTTTATGCATGCCTTTTCTAGATTATTTGCATTGTTGACCCCTGGAGTTTTACAACATGTTAATATTAGGCCCTCAAAACTTAAATTCTTTACGAAAAGGTCCCTATGAACTATTTTTGACTATTTGTCTTTTATTTAATGTGATAAATATTAAATCACCTCTAAAAATTATCTAAAAGTTACCTATAGCTCATGCTAGCATGTATTTTTTGTGGTAATTTTTGGGTATTGATTTGTGTGCATTTTCTATTATTAAAAATTAAAAAACCTTAAAAAGTGTTCTGGATTCCACTTACTCAAGGGTATTTTGAACAATTTTAGTTCTGAGAAATTTTGAGTAATGATATTTATTAAAATCAATTTACTCTAAATCATTAATTATGCATCATTTAATTCACTAAAATTTTAATTTTCGTCAGAAAAAAGCTAATAGTTTATTTTTGCGAAGTTTAATATTCTAGCCATCTTTGGGAATTTTTTGGTAGCATTTGATTGGAAAATTCTAATAATACCCTACACTTAGCTGGATTTGCATCCGCATCATTTAAGTATATAAAAAATCTAAAAAATATTCCTCGAAAGCCTAATCATTGAATGATCTAAAAATTAACCTAAGGAGACAGTTTCCCCCTTGTGCTCGGCCTTGAGCTTGACTAAGTTTTTTGCTTTTAGTTGAATAAATTAATATTAATTAAGTGATTTTTTGATAAATTGTAATGTGTATGCCTGCAATGAAACGACACATTAAATAATTCTCACAAATTAAGTAGGGACAATTCGCATGCTGCACCCTCAAAAAGTTCAAAGAATTCATGCATTGGTTCAAATCAAATAGAAAGGAAGATCAAATAAATAATAAATATCACTACATTGAGAAAACTGTCAAAAGTACTTTGACTCTAATCGAAAGAACTTGGGAGAAGGTGTGGCCGAACTCTGCTGAACAAAAAAAACTTTTCTTCACAGCTTTCAAACAAAATATCCTTTTCAAAAGATCGAATGAATTAATGAACGAAAGAAGGAACATCAAGGAAATCACTTAGAGGGAGAGAGAGATTTCCACTTTTTAAAAAATGTGGGACTGATTGCTTGAATTGTGTATATTCCAACAATGGGTACGGGGCTCCTTGTATAAAGATCCAAGAGGATATGGTCATTGGAAACAAAATATATAAGAAATCAAATATGATTTCCTGACATGATCGATCAGGTCAAGGTGTACGATCGATCAACTACAAATGATCGATCATTTAAGAAGCTATGATTGATTAGTTGATGACCACTGGGAGGGAATTCAAAATGTGATGAATAAGTTCAATAATGACGATCGATAATGCATGATCGATAGGTAGAATGGACATGATCGATAAGTGATGATCGATCAACGACAAAAAATAATCGATTGGTTCATGAATACTTGATCTCAATATTTGGAAACTTTCAGTTGAAGCTCGCTTGAGGTTACAACTTTGCAAAAATAATACAAATAAACAATTACAACACTTGTGAACAAAGGCAAGCAACGAGGCTGAGTTTTTTATTCACTTCAAGGCGACGACTGTTCGTAGCCATATCATGTTGAAATCCACACTTGTAATCATGCAATCATAAAGAATGTGTGAGCTACTATGATATAATATTATGTATGTATCATCTTTAAAAATCTTGAATAAACAAAGGAATAACATCAGTTTATTGGGATGTTTGGTGGTGTCTAAAGGAAATAGAGGTGGAATATGACTTCTTGGTCGTTCGATCAACCGAGATCGAACGACCAAGAAGCGTGGTCAAAAGGTCAAAGAGGGGTTTTGTTTCAACTGTTGGATCTCAAAATGATCCAAAGGTAGCAGAGAAAGGTGAGTTTAATAAGGAAAAATGACATGGGTCGTTGGATCTCAAAATGATGCAACGGTAGGCGGTTGGATCTCAAAATGATCCAAGAGCGGCCACATGTCACCGCCTAAAAAATCAAGATAAAAATAAATAAAAAAATTAAAATAATAAAAATGAAATAAAACATACAAGTTGTTCATCTTGATGTGATCTACAGGTTTTATGAAGAGACCAAACTCAAAATACTTCATCAGTACAAATGCATTTTTTGGTTGGCATCTTATCTATATAAAATACCCTGTTTTATGTTTTGTATTTTTTGAATTTTTAATAAAAAACTTCAAAGAAAATGCAATAAAATACTATGAAATTATTTACACATTAATCTAATAATTTTGTGTTTTTAATAATTAATAAAATATAGAATATGAAAACAGAAACTATATAAAATATATATAGACTTACAATACGACTTTTTCTTTGGTTTTTATATTTTTGGAATTTAATGTTTATTCCATTTATTATGATATAACTAAAAGAAAATAACTGAATAAACAAATTTTATGTACATGATATGATGTATCAAATTTAGTAATTATGTATAGTATACAATTAGGACCCAAAACCCGAGTTTCACACATGAACTATGATTCTTTTGAATTTGACCTTAATTTGTAGATAAATTGATGCATATTAAATTCAAAAGTGAGTACATGTTCATACGAATGCATGTGATAGATACTTAACTTTACGTCTTTTCGGTCTCAAACTAGGGTTTGTGTTTATTTGACATATGTACAAGTTAGCATTTTTTGTATTTTCCATTAGCTAATGTTAATGATATGTACACAATGGAGTTTTTTTTTCAATTTTGAGTTACTACGAATTAATTAATATAGGTGAAGTTAGGCTAGTATTCATGTGAAAATATACAAAATAATTCACTTCATTATTTATGCAACAAAACATGAATGATAAATGTATGATTCTTATTAACAAATGCATAAATGATAATTTTACACCATCAACACCTAAACTCACTTAGGGAACAGAGCTCTATTTTCATCTATTAGAGTAGCGAATCACATATTCATCACTTGGTAAAAGATGGGCCTTTAGATATTTTGAACGTCCAAGATTTATCTACCTATGAGCATTGTATTTTAGATAAAATGTTCAGCGTATCCATCTCCAATATAAGTGTAAGATGCAAAGGTATACTAGATCTAATAGATACCAATATATATGGTTCATTTAGTAACATATCTCTTAATAGACATCAATATTACTTGACATCCATTGATGTCCAATCGCGATATGATTTCGTCTTCCTATTATGTCACGAATCTTCAACCTTAGAAAAGTCAAAGAATTTGTGCCTTTGGATGAATCCAAATCGGAAGGAAGATGAAACAAATTCAGTATGATCAAGGTGGTGAATACCTCATAGATGAATTCAAAGGATATCTAAAAGAGAGATGAATAATTTCTAATATCACTCCTTCAAGTACTCCTCAACTCAACGGGGTTGTAGAGGGACGTAATGTAACCACGTTGGATATGACGAGATCAATTATGAGTAAAGCAAATTTACCTCTTAGTTTATGGGGACATGTAGTAGAGCATGCGGATTATGTTTGTAATAAGATTCCAAGTAAAATTGTACCTAAAACCCCTCACGAGCTTTGATTTGGAACCAAACCAAGTGTACGACACTTAAGAATTTGGGTTGTTTGGTCCATTCTAAAAACATGGATGCGAGCAAGTTGGAATCTCTCACCAGAGAGTGCCACTTCATTGGATATGTAAAGATCAATATTGGATACCTACTTTACGATCTTGATACTCGAAAAGTATTTACCTATAGATGCGTTAAATTTCTAAAGGATGAATTCCTTAAGATTAAGATAGTAATGAAATAAAATAACTCATCGAGTCTAGTGAGATTGATGAAGTTCCTATACCATAAACTAAAGAGATAGTGGAAGATGACACTAATGTGCCTCTTACAAAGAGTTCTAGGGGTGGTAAAACCACATGAGAGGTATGCGGTCCATGTATCAGAAGAGTTTGATGATGATCCACCTACATATGATGAATCATTGGCATATTATGACACAGATAGATGGATGCTAACAATGAAGTCTTGAAGTAGAATCCTTACAAAAGAATGGTATATGAACCCTCGAGGATTCAACTAAAGGGGTTAAAATAATTGGATATAAATGGATATTCGAGAGAAAGATGGGACTTGATGGGAAGGGAGATACCTTCAAGGTACGGCTCATAACCGATGGCTACACATAGACAAAAGGCATTGACTATGATGAGACATTCTCTCATGTGGTCGATTAAATCCATTAAGATATTGCTAGTTGTAGATGCACATATTGACTACGACATTTGATAGATGGATGTCAAGACCACATTTATAAATGGATACCTCGATGAGGATATCTATATGGAGCAACCCTTAGGCTTAATAGTAGAGAAAGACTAAGCTGAAGAAACCATCTATGTGCTTAAACAAGCTTCTTATGGTTGGAACATTCGATTTGATGAAATCATAAAGACTTATTATTTCATTCATAATCTAGATGAACCATGTATATACAAGAAGCTTGGTGGAAGTACCATTGTATTCATCATGTTTTATGCAGACGACATCCTGATCATTGGGAATGATATTGAGACGATGACCAGTGTAAAAATCCGATTGTCTCGTAGCTTTGAGATGAAAGATCTCAGGGAAGCCTCTTACATCTTGGATATGAAGCTATTCAGAAAAAAAGATATTAGGACTATCACAACAAGGGTACATCAAGAAGATATTGAAAAGACTCAATATGGATAAATACAAGAAAAACATCCTTCCCTTAACACATGGTATTAACCTATCTAAAAGGATGACACCTCAAAGTGTTGAGGATAAGAAGGCTATGGGCGGATGCCCTTATACATTAGTTGTGCAATGCTTGATGTGTACCTTGATGTGCACAATATCATATATCTGCCATGATGTGGGAGTGGTAAGCTATTAACAATGCTATGGAGAAAAAAATAGGAGTGCAGTAAAAAACATCTTCAAGTACCTAAGGATAACTCAGGACTCCATCTTGGTCTATGGAGATGGTGATATCCAAGTTTTAGGAACACATATTCAGACTTCCAATCTGATGTGGATGACAGGGAGTCATCCTCAGGGTTCATATTCCTGCCTAATGATGGTGTCGTGAGTTAGAGAAGCAAGAAGCAAGACAATGCGGCAAATTCAACTATTGATGTCAAGTACATAATTGCATTTGATGTTGCTAAAGATGTTGTGTAGTTACGCAAGTTCATCTTGTAACTTGGCAAAGTTTCCTCGGGAGATCCCCCCATTCTGTGCTCCGCGATATCATTAGTTCTATAGAGCAAGCAAAGGAACCCAATTGGCATCAAAAGAGCAAGCATGTAGATAGGAAATATCACATAATCCAGGAGACACAAAAACGTGGTGATATCAATATCATTATATTTGCCTCTACTAAGAATTGTTGCTAATGCTTTTCCAAGCCTTTGACACAAGCGATTTTTAACCAGCGTGTAAAGAGTATGGTTTGAGAGTTTTATATGAATGACTTTAAGGGCTAGTAGGAGACCATTATACTTGTAAGCTCTTGGTGATCCATTAATGCAATAAAGTTGTTTCATTTTCATCATCTGAGTTGAATATTTATGTTTGCACTTTATTATGGTTCCTTAGTACAAGATTGATCATATAGATGTTGATCTAAATAGTGAGATCATAAAAGTTGATCTAGAATTGTAGATGTAAAGAGTTAAATAGATGACACAACTGGCATCATTAAATGATATTTAAGAATGATCTCCAGTCTAAGAAAGAGATGGCAATCTTTCTCTAAAACCGATTTTTACTTGACTTCTTGATGTCGTTTGCATATGAATAGAGTTTCAGATATAACAGATAAGTCGTGTCATAGAGTTGAGCTGATGAGAACGTGATACTAAATACATGCATTGTATCTCGTCACGCATATCCACACATCCTTTGACGGGAATACACACACAGACACACATCTATATATCCATGTTACACATTTGTAAGATCGTTAGGTTGATTAACTAAGAAGGTCTATAAACTGACGAGCTAGTGTACATTTAAGGGAGATGAGGTGTATGATCTCTTGAAGGAATCATACATGTTCATGCTTTATGAACCAAGGAACGAAGTTCACTCATGAGATATGAGAGTCATAATGAATTCCAGACATGGTCATCTTATTTATGAAAAAAGATAAGAATTCAAAATTGCTTTGGAAAAGCATATGATTGATATTATCTCCCAATGATCTATTGAAAAATCTATTGATAGATCCTCAAAGAAGAAAATCAAACAAGGGTTTTAACTTCAACTTTAATCGAAGTTCTCTACTATGTAGGATGCTCGAGTTTTGCGATTATATTAGGTTGATGTGATCTTAATAGATTACATTCCCTAACACTTTTATTTATGAGCGAGTGATAAATCTAGTTGGATTTTAGTGACTAAATGATGGAAAATTAATAGGATTAAATCTCAAATCATTGAACCCATTTACGGATACAGATGATTTGGAGAAATGGATATGGATCTGAAATGGTTCGAGAAATGGTTCCAAATGGATCCAAATAGAAATGTCAAAAATGATTTAAACCTTGATACCTTGATATTGGATGTCAAGTCACTATACAATAGTTATATAATCTCACTGATAATATATCCAAGTATCACGAATGCTTCTCGCGGGTCCTAATTGGACTAGGAGTCGTACATCGAGATATCATTATCAAGACAATAATTAATATTATCATAGATAAAATAATAAGGGTATATGTGAATATAATTCACATTATTAGAAATTAGTATGAATATGACTTCATAATAATTACTATTTATACGAATGTGATTCATACGTATTCAAGGCATGTGTAGATATGATTAACATAATATAATATGAATTAGATTTACATTTACTTTTGGACTAATGAATTGGATCATTTGTTGGGAGGATGTTTTTTTTATAAATCTCTCAATATTGATATTAGTATGTTAATTTTAATTGATAACTAAATTAAATGTTAAGTCTTAAATAAAATTGCAATAAGATACCCAACATGGTTGTTCCACCATGTTGTTGGAAAGCTAATTAGTTAACCTTTCCAACTTGGTTTAGAACTCTCTATATTTTTTTGATGATTATGTTCTCTAATTAGTTGGCCAACTACAATGAGGATTATGACTCCATCATAGCCATCCAAAAATGAAATCAAGGGATCTTGTTGTCGTCGTCCCCATCAAGAGTTGAACTCTTCATGGCCCTCCACATCTCATAGCTCTTTTCCCCGCACTTAAAATTCAATTCCATAGAGAGTTAGCTTATCTTGATCGTTGAAAAGAGAAGTTAGAAGAGAAGACTCTTTTCTTAGCCGTCGTCATCAACTCCACCAAAATCCTTGTTGTATACCATATTGGCCTCTCCTTCCTCTTTGTTCGCTTGACCAATTGCAAGAGAAATCATCTTTCTCTTTTGTGCTCCGTGTACATGTAGAAGGAATCGATTTCATACGATGAAATCATGTTGTAGAGATCATTCTTGATATCTATTTGCATGTAAAACTTGGTGTGGACAATCTCTCAATTACTGGAAAGTACCACGAGTCATCGTTGTGCCTGCGAGAGCAAGCGTTCATCAAATTAGACTTGATTCATAAGATCTCTTGTTTTAAAGACTTGCGCTTGAAAGATATTCCTTAATACTCTTGTGATTATGCGAAGCGATTTTAGAAATTGCTTATTATACAACGTGCTTTTGTATTTGTGATCTTTTTTATTATACGATTGCATCAATGCTCATTGGATGATCACCTTTTTTTAAGAATTTGATTCATGTATTCCATGTTCGCATGACGGGGGAGGTTAGACCTCTTTTCAAACAAGTCATCGCTGTGCTTGCGAGTGCAAACATCCATCAGATCAGACCTAAATCAGGGCGTGTCTTATTTTAGAGACACACATCAAATATATATTCATATACTCTTGTTATCTTGTGAAATTGTGCGGAATAGTTTCCATTACCATGTGATTTCACATTTGCAATCAATTTTTTTCTTTTTAAAATTGCATTGTCGCTCATATGATGATCACTTTTTGTTACGAATTTGATTCGTATTTTCCATGTTTCTGTGATGTGCAAGGTTAAACCTCCCTCTAGGGAGCGCTTTGATACCAACTAAAAAAAGAGATGAGAGAATGCCATAATTTCAATATGTTACCTCCGGATTCATTATATAGATGGAGCCCTAGGGTAAGAATTACATGAAAGAGTCACCATACATAGAGAAGACAAGTGTACCCCTAAGTATGCGAGACACTCGATACATCTCGACATAAAATAATTTCTTAATATTACTTATTTTCTAATTCCACGTGATCTCTTAAGATGATTTTGGATTGGTCAGGAAGAGTGAAGAAAAATGAAGTGATGTTGATGTACAAATAATTAACAAACTCAAAAACAATCATATATCTTCTAAGCTACGTATAAAAGTCACATTAAATAAATAAATAAATAAATATTAAAGCACAAATTTCTCATTTCAATCATTTAAAATAATCACAAGTAACCATTGTTTTGAATGCTCATAAAATCATCCAACCATAAATCCAACAAAAAAAGGCTCCTCTATCTAAAGAATCAAACAAACAAATACCTTACCCACTAGCTTTCTTCATTAAAAATAGTCTACTTCACCACTTTAATTATGCATTCATGCATTCCCGTAAACAAGAGGGATTACCCACAAATTGTAGTAGAAATTAATTTGCATTCGTTTTATTAGTGCCTTTAAATATAATATGATTGCCTGTTTGTATCTTAAATTAATTTGCATTCATTTTATTAGTGCCTTTAAATATAATATGATTGCCTGTTTGTATCTTTTCTATGTTTTCGTATCTCACTTCAATAATCAACCCATTTTTTCTTAGGTAGATTACAGAAAAGGACCTCAATTATACATCAAAATCCTGATTATGGACATCATTTTTGAAATATAAACAAAGAGAAATTTGATTTTATATTTTATTTCATAAATATAACCTTCCATATGCTAGCTTCCAAATCCATTTATAAAGACGTTGAACCTTGATGTTTAAAGTTTAATGGTCGTCTTTTCCCCACGCTCCAAAACAGCAGAAGAAAGTATCGATATTCTCGTTGGTTGGATTTGGATTAATCTGAAAAAAAATACCTAATCGTTTCTGACTAACCCGCCGCACCAAACAACACAAACGGACGTAGGGGATTCGGTCAATAACGTCGGATCCCGACCTTCCCCAAATCCAACGGCAACAATCTCCCTGAGATTCCCCATCTAACGACCCAAACCAAACCCCACCCCACCTCTTCGCCTCTCTATATAAACCATGTCCCCTCCCTCCAACCCCCCCTCCACCCCCTCCACGCCCCCAACAAACCGCCGTATCCCCACGGCGGCTTAGATGCAGACTGCCGCCACCCCCGCCGTCGACTACTCTCTCCCAGGCGCTCCGCGCCCACTGCCGCAGTGGGCCGCTCCGATCCCATTTCCAATGATGGGGCCGCCGCAGTTCGTTGCGCCGCATTACGTGCCGTACCAGCAGTACTTGCCACCGCCACTAACATCCTCATCCTCGGAGGAGAACAAGACGGTGTGGGCGGGGGAGCTGCAGCCGTGGATGGATGAGAACTATCTGCTTGGTTGCTTCGCACACACGGGAGAGGTTAGGGCTTGTGTTGAACCTCTAATGGCTTTGTGTTCTAGATCTGGTTTTGTTTCCGGTGTTGAATATTTTGTATTTAGGATCGGATATATGGGAAAGGGGGATCTTTCGTTTGTCGTGTTTGGATCTAAGCTTGAGTTCGAGGTTTGGTGATCGCTTCTTGCAGAGATTGGAACGGTTTTCCTTCTTTTGGTCGGCATTGTGTCGATCCTTACACTTTTATTTGGTTGGCTCTGCCATGGAGTTTCCTTTTTTCTCTTGAGCAAACGTTTAATTGCTATTTATTGCAACTTAATTGCTCGGAGAAGGCCTTTATTAACACACCTTTCCATGTAACACGGGATGCTAATTGGCAGATCCGTTATATGCCATTCCCTTTATGATTTGGTTGTCCATCTCAAGCCAAACGGAGCTGGGCGATTGACCTTAATATTTCTTGTGCGCCCGCTTTTGATTGAATGCAACCTTTTAGACGAACATTTCTTTTTCCCCCGTCGTCAACAATGCTAAACTGGATTATGGCAGGGCCTATTTATAGGACTTGAAACCTAAGTAAAAGTAATTTGTAGCATCCCCGGGACCTATTTGGTTGACACGAAATGAACATGGTTAATTGAATCTGATATTTTATATAATAAAGTAATTGACAGAATGGCATATATTTTGACTTCCACATTGATTCAGTTTTGCGTGCTTCACATTGGCATTTGGTTCAATAATGTAAAATTAGTTATTTTAATTTGCCTTCATCATTGAATACCGTTTTTGGTGCAAAAGTATCATTTATTTCTAGACGAAGCATTTCAACTATTGTTGCTTCTCTTATGTAATGTTGTTGGATAACATCTCCATTGATTGGAGTTTTATTTGCACATACTTGATGTTGTAATATTAGAAAAAGCACAACAAGTATCAGGAATGGGTTACTTTACTTATCTGCTCGGGGTCATGGGAGATGTTTTGATGAAATGCGTGCATGGGATATAGAGGATTATATTGAAGGCAGTCAAAGATGTGAAGTGTGATTGAAGGAGGTTGACCAAATCAAAAGAAAGCTTTATGTCAACATTCATAGCCTTTTTTAAAGATAGAGTTGGTGAACGTTTAACAAACAATACGACAAGCAATAATGTTTTTATTGAACTGATAGGTCAGTACCCACTTAATGGTCTAGTGGTAGTACAGTGTGTTTACTACACAAAAGACCAGGGGTTCAAATCCCACTCTTGTAGGGGTTGCGTTAGGTAGTCGACGGCTAACATAAAAAATAGTCGAATCTTTCAACATGGATTTGAGAAAGAATCCATGTAGTCAACCCTACTTATAGTGGGAGAAGGCTTAGTACATTTTATTGAACTGATAGGCCAGCTTGGATCATTTATAAATAAAAGTTGATTCTATCAGAGAAAGAAATATTTTACCTAGCTGATATAATGAAATAGAAGATAACAGATCTTATAAGTCGCCTAGTGCATTAAAGACAAAGGAAGAAGTCCATGTGGTTTGCGTGGAATGTGAATATCTTATGTGGATAGAGAATGTACATAGACAATGTTGTAAATCATGCAAATATCTAAATACCTTGTGGTCTTTGTAATTAATTTTTGATATATAATGTGAATATATAGAAACTTATGGGGCATCTTCTTGACGTTGCACCTTCTTTTCCCCAAAAAAGGATACAAGAAAAGCATGCTTGTGGTTATTGATTATATTCATACTAGATGTATATTAGTGTTGTCATTACTTCGTGATGAACACCACCGATGTCAATTGGATATTATGCATTGGGTCGGTGATCTTGTAAGGTTTGAGGCTTTAAGCTAGTAGAAGTGCATGCAATGACATGAACTCTTTATATCAAAATACATCTCACACGTTTAAGATGCATTGTTATACACTAAGAACGTTCTCCTTACGAAGGTAGTGCAAGTAAATGGGTGGTGGTGAGATTGTCCTTCATAGTTTGATAACTCTCTTTTCACTATATCGTCACTCCTTATGTAAGTCTTCTGAGTAAACCAGACGAGGGGGAGTGCTATTTTCGAAAAGTTTTTTTTGAGAAGATCTATCTTCGAAAAGTTAGGGGCACAATATCGATAGCAGTTTGCTAGTCTTAAGAAACTCCCCACATCATCATAAGTATAGTGGAAGACAAAAATGAGGTACCTGAGAGCAAGGAATATACAAACGAATGAACAAAAGAAAAAGAAGAAACAAAATCAACGAAATCACTCGGTCCCCCTATATTTAGGATCAGACATCCTAAGTATAGAAAAGAATGTAGCTAAAAATCAGGGACCAATGATTAGTGTAAAAGAAAGGAAAACAAAAGAGTTGAAGATTCCACCATCTAGTTCTAGTGATATTTTTATTTTCACATCCATGACTAACAAGCGATGTTGGGTTGTCAAACTCTCTCCTGGGATTACTTTGCAGTGTTTGCAACACAATCGATCTCTTCTCCTCAACGCAAAGTAATCTATCTATGTTCTACTTGGACCACTCTTATAAGTAATTAAATGCCCCTCCCTCTTCTTGAAGAGAGTATTTAGTATGAAAAGATCATAAGCATTATAAAACCCATAGGGTGCGTTTGGTTTCATGGGTTATCTGGGGAGGGTAATCTTTTTTTGTGTGTTTTGGTGTTTGGTTGGTGGGTTTAGAGTTGGGAGGGTTTGTGATGTGATTGTATTGAAATTTGAAAAAGTGGTTAGTTATTGTGATATGATTGTATTAAAATTTGAAAAAGTGGGTAGTTATTGTGATGTGATTGTATTGAAGTTTGGAATACTAAGTAGAAGTTGAGTATGTTATAATTATTGGATAATATGATGGTATAATATATATTTTTTGATGGAGAGAGAGAGGGCCCCACAAAGGGTAGAGAAATGGCTTTTGGGGGTAACTCCCAAAGGAACATGCCCATAATGACTTTTTCCTCTCCATTTTTATCCCCGAAGCCATGGCCTCCATGAACACTAGCATACCCTGAAGCATCCTTTCCCACATGTCCATTAAGATCTACACCCAGGCAAATCATCTCTCTTTGTGGGATTTCTTGCAAAATCTTATCCAAATCCTCCCAAAAAGCTTGTTTAATCCTTTCATCTAAATCAATTCGCGGTGCATAAACTGAGATGATATTCATAATTTCTTCTTTAAGTATCGATTTTAGCAAAATAATCTGATCCATGAATCTTTGCACCTCAACCACACAATCCAGCAAATCCTTATGAACAATTTTAAAATCAAATGACAAAAAAATTAAAACAAAGAAAAAATAATATATTGAGATTCGAGATCTCTAGTCATCACTAGCACATATGGGGAAGCAGAAATGTGCTATTGACGATCGAAGGGAGCCACTGTTGACCTCTCTGCATAGTTGCTCCATAAAGGCTACCATTGGGTTGGGAGAAGGAAAGTTTGATGGGTGATCGGTCATGTGGGCGGTTGGCGAAGGGTGGGGGTCACGTAGGCAACTCAAGGGTGAGAGGTGGGGGGTCATGTGGTTTGGGCATGCTGTTGTGGCTTGTGGCTTGGGGCCTAGGGCTGACGTCAAAGCCTTAGAGGCTTGAAGTAGAGAGAGAAGGAGGGTCACCTGGGGTTAGGACTGACGTCAAAGAGAGGGAGGGCCGCTTGGGGTTGGAAGCGTAGTCGCTAGGGTCAAGCAGTGCGAGAGGTGGGCGGGTGGTGGGAGATAGCTTGGGGCTTGGGAGTTGGAAGTGGTGTCTGGGACCATGAATATGGTGGGGCACTAGGAGGGAGGTAGTACTAACATTCTAACCCTAGTGTGTTTCGGTCATATGAACTACTGGGAAATCCCCCCTTTCTCCCATGTTGAGAAAGAAACTGATATATTACTAAAATGGGTCTAGATTTTTAATAGTTGCCTTGATTGCATTCTCTTTGAACTCGCTAACTATATATTTGGGGTTTTTATGATCTTCCTCTAAGCCCTGGCTATATATGACACATCTTAGACTACTTTTTGATTGCTATTTTTTAGACGGGCTATCCCCAACCCGCTATACAAGCCAAGACTCGAGTTGGCATTCCAGGTCTTAGGTGGGCTAATTGGTGCCCAAGCCTGACCCAAATCCTCAGAGAAGCCTAAAGCTAACCCATGCAATGTCATAATTCTCACAAGCTTAGGCTTTTTTTTTTCGAAAAAGAAAAAGGGGTGGAGTTTCAAGATGGGACCTACCGCACGAGCTCGGGCTTGGGTCGAGTTTGTGAGTGGGGCATCGAGTTGGAAATCTGTCCGACTCTATCGATGCTTAACCCCATGTGCAATTTCATGGTTCACTTTATCTGCATTCATGTTGCTATTACTAATCTCTTTGCCAATATGGGTAAATGACCATCATCAATTTTTGGAGATATCACTGGAAGGGTGATGTCTCAAGAATCACAAACAATTCACATGTGTATTAAGTTGTCTTCATGATCGTAGAATTCTCATAAATAATAGTTGTCGTTCGCCTTGGACTGGGAGCATCCATTGAAATTAAAGAGTAATTTGCATCTTATCAATCATAAAAGTGTAAGTCTTCTTCCTACCCTTGTGATTTGTGTCTCGAACAGACTACCTAATGATGCTCGACAAAATGTGACACACATCCATGGGTGCTATGTGACACTCAACCTCATCTTTATATGTTGGTTTGATGGAAGATCGTCTTGTAGGTTGGCCCTATAGAAAACTTGACAAGGTAATGAAGTTGGAGTGGTATTTAGGTCTCTCCTTTGAACCAAACCACACTATAGGTTCAACCCAAGTTTGTGTTTGGAATTCCAACTTATCCATCATCTCTTGGTCTAGGATTTTTTTGACATCGCCTTCCTCAATGATGAGAGAACAACGATGATCATTTAAGGCAAAGTGGTGTAACGTATGCTCTTTCTCAATAAAACATCACTCTTAATCTTAGGTGTTAGCATGAGTTGTTAGAACAACCTTTATTGGTGTGCTACCTTCCCCTTCAAATTTATCATGCTTGATCAAGATAAAATGACCATTGGTGTCAGCATTTACTTTTACATCTTTGTAGTTATTATTGGCATACATATATCCATCTACCATTTTAGATTCGATGTTATCATTAGGGGTGGACTTATTGAACAACTCTTTATGCACCAAGTATGTTCTCGTTGCTCGGATTCTCGATGATCATTACATAGGTACATGAAGCAAGTATCAGGTCCTACAGTAGGTTGAGCCCGAGGGCTGGTTGGGACTAAATGCTCATTGTGCGAGATTCTCAAGCCGCAGGATTATCAGTTGAATGTATGCTACCCTAGTTGGTCTAGTAGAGATGCACTTGATGTTGTAGTAAAAACAATGGTGGTAGTTGAGGTTGCCATACAATGGTTAATGTTCCTGGCTAATATGGTCTCAACCCTGATAATGCTATCATAGGCATCGTAAATTGGTTCATCTTGAATGGTAGTTCACAATCCATATGTGTATTGGGACGAGTTGAGAATCCCTCTCCTTCAAGTTGTTACGTGATACAAAACATGGAATTCTCTGGGGTACTCGTTGATGCACCACATTATTTCCAATTAGGGCAAAATTAGTGTTTTAGTTAATTTAGGATTTTTGTAATTTTATATTCATCCAACTAGAGTCTACTATCCAATTTGAGCCTATTGCAATTTTTGATTTTTATTCAAACAAAGAAATTGCATGTGATCTCTAATTAGATGGTTGGTTGCAATATTTTAGGAGTCGATTCGGATTTTGATTTGATTTTAATTTTATTCACTTTCTATTTTTGTAATTTTGGCCTCCTATATAAAAGGGACGATGGTCATTATTAAGGGACAATTCATGTTAATTTTAAATTGGATTCTCTCTCCCTTTCTCCATCTTCCTCCATACATCTTTGTGTTTCTTCTTTAAAATCCCTCACAATAGTTTCGTCTTCTCCTTCCTCCTCCCTTCCTTAAATTTCTTCTGCCTTATATGTTTCATGCATCTATTGGTATCAAAGTCTGGCGTACATATCGTTCTCATGATATGATGATTTTCACAGTGTTCGCGTAAGCACAAAATTAGATAATCTTGTTCAATGTGCCGTAAAACATGGGCAGTTGTTGAAGAAGCATTTGCAAATATGTGTTATATTTGTTCAAATCTACAAAAAATGGCAGCATTAATGCGCGATATGAGGGGTTTGGAATCTCTGATATGAGATGAAAACACCATTCACCAGGTTGCTATCCAAGAGATTTGAAAGCAACTATTACTGGTCGATTTGTCATCGCCTCCCCTTTTGAAAGCGCAATCGTAGCACAACCAACGGTAACACCACCTTTCGTACCCACACAACCCCTCTTCAACCCCAACTCCACTACTACCTCATCCTTGTTGCTGTTGCTACTCTCCGTGATGTTGCAAACCCCTTCTTTGACGTCGTCACCATAACCACCACCTTCCCCGTCGATACCAATCCTACCCTACGTCAACTGTGCCACCACTAATGTCATTTGCACCTTCCCCGACAAAACTTTGCCATCCCTTCACCATTTCTCATGTATCGCAAGGCCCTTACCTAATGCCCACGTTGCCCACCCAAAGCCCAACCCTCATGGGCGCCTTGCCGTTACCCCTATAACACTTCTCTCCCTCCACCAAAAACTACTCTATCAAAAGGTTAAACTTGGTGGGAAAGAATGAAAGTTTAGTTTTAGTGAAGGGGTGACAAAATTACAACTAAACCCCTTCTCAAAAAGAATTACAACAGAAACATGGAGGATGGGAAAAAGGTTAACATATTTTTGGGATAAAAATCAAGATCAATCCATCATGTAGGACAACCAAAGATCAAGCAAGTCATCAATAGATGATTTTTTGAAGCGCCAGAGTTGATGTTGCACATATTTCTGAGTTAGGGAAAAAAATAGGATTTTGATTAATTTCGGGTTCGTTATAATTTAATTTCGTCCAATTATTTTCTATCATTCACTTTGAGTCAATTATAATTTTTTTATTTAAATGAAAAGATCACATGTGACCTTCAATTTGTTGGTTGAAATATTTTAGGAGTCAATTAGGATTTTGATTTGATTTTAGTTTTATTCACTTTTTATTTTTGTAATTCCATCCCTTGTATATACAAAAAGGATGATAGTCATGACAATTCAAGTTAAATTAAAATAGGAGTTTCTCTATTATTTCTCTCTCCCTTTCCCCTTCTCTCCCACGCCTCTCCACATTTCTTTTCCAAAACCCTACGCAACTGATGTGTTCTTCTCCTTCCTCCTTCCTTCCCCAAGTTTCTTCCACCTTAAATTTTCCATTTGCATCAACTCTTGCATGGTATGCACATCCTGGCAGAGGGTTTGAAGTTAATTGTACAAATTCCGGTGAAGCTCTTATGGTAGGAACTTCTCCCGAAGCTTCCACTGCATCCATGCTCGAGAATGAATGCGTTCTTCGTCATGACAGTGGTGTTCCTTCTTAAAGATGCTTCCACCATAGTAAAGCATATCCTTTTGACTTTATCATGGAAAATTGAACTCTATTCTCGATCGATCTTTCCAAACAAAGTCAAATTGATCTTGTTGGTGATGTTGGTGCTCTTGTGGACTATGATCCCTAGTCTTCGTGAGGATTGAAGATTGACCATAATCAATAGCATTCTAGTCTCCTCTATAGTTCATATCCACAATGTCAAAATGTAAAACCTCCAATTGCTCGGGTATATTGGTCACTCTCTCCTCTATGTTCACTAACCTATTGTTAAATCGACACATATTGTTGTTGAGGTTCACCATCATAGCTTCAAGATGTGCCAAAGAGTTAGGTTCAGTTACATGAGCCATGTTAAATCAACTTTTAATGATGCTCAAGCACAAGGACACTGTTGATGAAAAATGCAAGATGGGAAAAACTTTTTCTTGGTGGGTGGATCGATTAGGTTCTAATACACTTGATGCAATAAAGTCTGCAGTAGCTATAAAGCTAAGTTGGAGGATTATGCAAATATGGTGCACTCTTGTTTATGATCCATAAATAATATCCAAACATGAGTAACGATTAAATTATTATTCGGTGGTTGTTACCAACATATGAAGCAAAAAGAAAACAATTTTGTTGTAGGAAATGAAGAACTTGTTTATTCCAGAGAATCCTATGCTTTCTTATATAGAGACAGCCTATGGGTAAATTACATAAGACGGAACAATAAAGATAAGCATGACAGTACATACATACTAGAAATATCTCTACATTCCCCCTCAAGATGGAGCATAGACGTCAATCATGCTTAGCTTGGAATTACATTTCTAAAACGGCCCTCTGAGCAACGGCTTGGTGAAAATATCTGCAGTCTGTTCACCTGAACTCACATGATAAGCAGAAATTAACCCTTTCTGAATCATGTCCCTGGTATAGTGGCAGTCTACCTCAATATGCTTCGTCCTTTCATGAAATGCAGGATTATTAGCAATAAATAATACAGCTTGATTATCACACTGTAACTGCATGGGTAACGATACATCTATATGCAGATCTGTTAATACCGCTCGAACCCACATCATCTCCGTGCTAGCCTGCGCCATGGCCTTGTACTCAGATTCAACACTAGATCTAGCCACCACTGTCTGTTTCTTGCTCTTCCAAGAGACGAAGGAACTACCAATGAATACCGCAAATCCTGAGGTAGATTTCCGATCTCTAGGACATCCTGCATAGTCCGCATCAGTACATGCAGAGATAGAAAGATTTGTTTCTTTCCTAAAGAACAATCCTGCATCTGGAGACGACTTTATATATCTCAGTATCATATATACACCATCCATGTGTACCTGTCTGGGTTGCTCCTTGAATTGTCTCATCCTGCAAATGCAATGTCAGGTTTGGTGATGGTAATATAGAGAAGTTCTCCCACCATTTCTCTATATCTTCTTTTATCAACTTCCCTTGTGTCATCTCCATATAGCTTCATACTAGGGTCCATGGGAGTAGTAGAGGGTCGACACCCAATCATACCTGTCTCAACAAGCATATCTGTAATATATTTCCTTTTGGACATCACAAGACCTTGCGCATTCCTTGCAAACTCCAATCCTAGAAAGTACCGTAGAGTACCAAGATCCTTAGTCACAAACTGACTGTCTAGAAATGCTTTTGCCATCTTTATCCCCTGCATGTCATCTCCCGTAACAAGTATATCATCAACATATACCATAATAACAACAGTACCTCTGGGAGTCTTCTGGACAAACAAAGAGTGGTCAGCATTCGATCTTATGAAGCTTTGCATCTGGATGAGATCTGAAAGCTTCTGAAACCATGCCCGCGGACTTTGTTTAAGGCCATATATGGCCTTGTGAAGTCTACACACCATATGACACTCCCCCTCAGCAGCAAACTCCGGAGGCTGCTGCATGTAGACTTCTTCCTACAGATCTCCATACGAAAAAGCATTTTTGACATCAAGCTGAAACAAGAGCCAATCACGTACCACTGCAACTGAGAGGAGAATACGTAGCGTTGAATGACGTGCCACCGGAGAGAAGGTGTCCATATAGTCCACCCCATAGGTCTGAGTGAATCCACGGGCCACTAGTCTTGCTTTATAGCGATCAAGGTTCCCATCCGCATTATACTTAACAGTAAAGATCCATTTACAACTGACCACAGAAGCGCCTGGAGGAGCAACAACCAAGCTTCATGTACCACGAGATCGCAAGGCAACCATTTCTTCTTCCATTGCTAACCTCCAACAGCTATCTTTCAATGCATCTTGATAGTTCCGCGGTATCTCCACGGTAGATAGAGCAATGACAAGTTTCTGGAAATCACCAGTGAGGCGATGGAAGGAGACCTGGGAGGCAAGTGGGTAAGACGCACATGTCCTCTTGGACTTCCTTAGGGCAATAGGTACATCCAAATCATCAGCAGTGTCCACCTGTACATTAGTATCCTGCACTTGTGCATTGTCAGTACCATCAGTACTCATATTACCTGGACATACCTGGGGCATTGTAGATGAATGACGGCCTCCATGAGCATTATTTGGATGACGAGTGTAGAATTTTGGTAAAGGTGGTACTGGTGGTTGGGTAGGTGGTGGTGGTGGTGATGGTGGTGGTGGTGACACTGGAGGAGTAGGTATGTGACCAGGCTGACATATAGGAGGGGGTGGCACATAAATCTCATCAGCAGTATTTGAAGGCATCATCCTATCATCTGTAGGCGAGAAATACATGACATTTTCAAAGAAGGTGGCATCAACACTGACATAATATCTATTCTTCACAGGATCATAGCAACGATAGCCCTTTTGAGTACGAGAGTACCCCAGAAAGACACACTTGACAGCCTTAGGTGAGAGCTTGTCAATCCCTAGCGCAAGTTGATGGACAAAAGCAACTGAATCAAAAACACGAGGAGTTAAAGTGAACAATTCCTTGTCAGGAAAAACAACAGAAAGAGGAACTCTCTTCCCTAACACAGAAGATGGCATACGATTGATTAGATAACCTGCCATAAGTACCGCATCACCCCAAAACGACAAAGGAGCACTACTATGAATGAGTAAAGTCCGAGCCACATCAAAAAGATGACGATGTTTCCTTTCAGCAACACCGTTCTGTTGTGACGTATATGCACAGGTTGTTTGGTGAATAATGGCACGAGATGAGAAGAAATGGGAAGAGCACGGTTGCATAATTCTAATGCATTATCTATACGCACAATCTTCACATTAGAAGAGAAGACATTCCGAATTTCATTGATAAGATTCTTGATTACATCCCCCGCTTCAGATTTATTTTTCAATAAAAAGACCCAAGACAATCTAGAGAAATCATCTACGACTACTAGGTAAAATCTGTGTCCCTGGTGATCAGGTACACGACTCGGACCCCAAATGTCAACATGCAATAACTCAAAAGGGGAGCGACTGCTCCTAGACTCATGACTAGGGAAAGTAGACCTGTGATGCTTTTCTAACTGACAAGCGTTACACCGAAAGGAAGACTTGGGTGAAATCTGGGGTAAGATATGACGTAACTTCTGAAGAGGGAGATGGCCAAACCGCAGATGCCAGGTAAAGGGAGAAGCAGATCCACTGGACTGAGATGAGACACCAGCATAGGATGTGGGAACCAACTGATAAAGTCCATCCTGCTCTTTATGAATGAGTAAAGTCCGAGCCACATCGAAAAGATGACGATGTTTCCTTTCAGCAACACCGTTCTGTTGAGACGTATATGCACAGGTTGTTTGGTGAATAATGGCACGAGATGAGAAGAAATGGGAAAGAGTACGGTTGCATAATTCTAATGCATTATCTGTACGCACAATCTTCACATTAAAAGAGAAGACATTCCGAATTTCATTGATAAGATTCTTGATTACATCCCCCGCTTCAGATTTATTTTTCAATAAAAAGACCCAAGACAATCTAGAGAAATCATCTACGACCACTAGGTAAAATCTGTGTCCCTGGTGATCAGGTACACGACTCGGACCCCAAATGTCAACATGCAATAACTCAAAAGGGGAGCGACTGCTCCTAGACTCATGACTAGGGAAAGTAGACCTGTGATGCTTTTCTAACTGACAAGCGTCACACTGAAAGGAAGACTTAGGTGAAATCTGGGGCAAGATATGACGTAGCTTCTGAAGAGGGAGATGGCCAAACCGCAGATGCCAGGTAAAGGGAGAAGCAGATCCACTGGACTGAGATGAGACACCAGCATAGGATGTGGGAACCAACTGATAAAGTCCATCCTGCTCACGGCCACAACCAGTCACCTTGCCCGTAAGAATGTCCTGAAAGATAAGAGAGGATGTGTCAAATATAGCTCGACAATGCAAATCCTTCGTAAGCTGGCTAATAGAAAGCAAGTTCATAGAAAAATCTGGAGCATGCAAAACATTCAACAAACGAATGGAAGATGTCATACTGATCTCCCCCTGCCCAATGATGGGGGAATGAGTGCCATCTGCAATCACTACCGATCTCCCTTGAGAAACTTCCCTGTAGGATGTAAACTTATCTCTGTCTCGACAGAGATGATGTGTCGCCCCAGAGTCCAATATCCATTCTGAAACATCCGGACTATGACATGAAGTAAACGCGTAAACGCTACCTGAAGAGCTCACCATGGCTGATGTACTGGCAGAGGCTGAGGCTGCGATGTCCGAGTGACCTCCTGGCGAATCAGTAGAGGTAGGACGCATGATATCCCGTAATCTGGTAATAAGATCATCAAACCTCTGGTCGGAAGTAGATGGCGGTGTAGCGACAGCATGCTCGGCTACACGTGCAGAGGCAGGAAAACCATGCTTAGAATAGCATGTGTCTTCCGTATGACCCGAGCGATGACAGAAGGAGCATGGCTAACGAAAGCGATCGCCTCGATTGCGAGGTCCACAGCCACGAAATGAGGAAGCACCTTTGCCACGTGAAGCAACCATTGCCGAGGGAGGTGGCGTAGACGCAGAAGAAGGAACCGAGATTTGGCTTAGTCGCCGATAGACTTCCTCCACTGGAGGAATAGTCGCATCTGCCAATATCTGTGAGCGAGCTGCATCATATTCCGGGTCCAGTGTCGCTAGTAAGACCCCCACCATTGTAGCATTCCGGAACGTCTTCTGCTGCTCAGGGGTCGCTGTCAGGGGAATGATGCTGTACAGTTTCTCAAATATCCCCCATAGGGATGTATACAACGAATGCAACGGGCGACCATTCTGTTTGACCGTAAAGATGTCATGCTGAACTTGAAAAATCTTTGTCTCGTTCTTCATCTGTGAGTACGTAGCTGCAAGAATATCCCACATGGCCTTAGCCGTAGGATGGTGTAGAACATCGTTGGCTATCTCCATTGTCAGAGTGCCAGAAAGCCAAACCTTGGCATACGAGTCATCGGCCTCCCATGAGGCGTAAATCCCCGTCTTCTCCACCGGCTCATCTTCGATAAGAATGTGTTTCTTACCATTGGACTTCATCAGGCTCATGAACTGCATCGCCCAGAGCTCGTAATTCGTCCCATCCATTTTGACTATAGGCTCTGGACCCTTGAATGCGCCAATGGAGGGCATATCAACCTTGTTGTCTGACATATTGCTGGAGAAGAAGAGCTAGGGTTTGTAGACTAATGGAGAATTGTCTACATAAACTTGAAGGGGTATGAGTGCATATGTAGACTTATGCACTCAAACCCATGAACGAAAGAAGGGACGGGGGCCGGCGGCGTGGAGAGAGGCCGGGGCCGGGGCCGGCGTGGAGAGGGTTCGGAGGCGATGTGAAAGGGCCGGGGCCGGCGTGGAGAGAGGCCGGCGGAGAGGAGTGGGGGGGGGCGGCGGAGAAGGGGGGGGGGCGGCGGAGGAGGGGGGGGGGCGGCGGCGAAGAGAGGGATGGGGGAGGGGGGGCTAGGGTTTAGGGTGGCTCTGATACCATGTTGTAGGAAATGAAGAACTTGTTTATTCCAGAGAACCCTAGGCTCTCTTATATAGAGAAAGACTATGGGTAAATTACATAAGACAGAACAATAAAGATAAGCATGACACTTAAGTACATAAATAATAGAAATATCTCTACAAATTCTGTGCACCGAATATAGATATACCACCCATAAATAAACCACTTCAGTAATCAGAATTAATGATGAAATAGATGGACTGCTTTACGGGGAACTAACTTTGTGGAAAAATAAATGACACAGTGGAAAAATAAATGAACGGCATATACTTTGAGATTATTAAATAGTCAGGTTTCTTATGAAAAAATGACACCTGCGTCGGACAAATAATTTCTAGAACCAAGACTCCAATAACTGAACAAGAGAAACACAAAGAAAAGATGAAATTAGAAGAATGGTAGAGATTAGAAGAGGGTGTACTAACGCGATGGCGGTTCAATTAGTTGCAACCTATATCTGTGGACTAGTGCTGATGCGATGTTGTGGTCAATCAGTGACAGCATTGTGGTTGACGGCTGCAGGGTGGTCGGCAATGGCATCTGGAAGCAGGAGGTGGTAATCGGTAGGGGAAAAGATGGATTTATGATTTAGTAGTGGCAGTGGTGAGATGCAATTAGGGGTGGGGATGAAAGCAATGGTGGGGGTGGTTGTTGGGTGAAAAATGCGATTTTAGGTCCAGAGTAGAAGGCAACATGGGAGGTGGTGGTTGGTTGGAAAATAAGAGGTGATTTTTAGTTGGAAAATGGGAGGTTAGGGATGGAGATGAAGGAAGCGATGGAGATGTAAATCGGCATTCTAGAGAGGGTGGAGGGTTTCGGGGTTGGGTTGAATGAAGAAATGGAGAAGCTGTGGGAAGGAAGAATCAAGGATGAGGAGATAGAGAAGTGGGTTGGGAAGAGTATAAGTGGGAGTATGTGTAGTGGTTTTATTCTCTCAAAATCTGCTTACCTTACTCCTTCCCTTTACCACCTTTAATAGCCAAGTGGGGCTAGTCGCCAAAACCCTACACTTTTGACCGCAATAGGAAAAGCATACATAAGGATATATATTACGTTGAGACCCTTCAATCTAATTTTATCATTGAAAAATAATGATTTGGCCCTTAAATTTGACTTGAGCTGCATCACTCTTACACCTTGTAAATTGTCATGTACGATGAGTACTTTTTTTATCTTGATGGTTTCATCTTTGCCCCTGAGGTTAGCGTCTCAACATGTTTTGTCATGCCTTATCAAGGGTTTAAACTTGCTTATTTTTTTTGAAACGTGATACGGGTGGGACACCTTTAAGTGGTGACCACCAGTAGTAACTTGTTTATGTAGGACGTTGGGGGGCTTGATTCCTCCCATATTGCTTAAGGCACCTGCCTTTGGAGATAAATTTTTAGCCTCATCGTCGGAGAGGGCTGATCTGAAAAAGAAAACTCAGTTGTAGATGCCTCCTTTCTAATGTCGGTCCTAAAATTCCTCTCTGGATTCATCTCTCTACGTCTGTACATAGTGATTAATCTTGACATCAGATGGATCTAAAGATTTGGAAGTTTACAACATGTGAGCAACCTTCGAGATTCGAGCTTTAGGAGTATTAAAAGGTCTTCTTTTTAAGGGTCATCTGTGGTATTAAACATAGTCTCAGAGCCTAATCTTAGAACCTCTTAGAGGTATTGGCGAGTAAAGGCCTCGCCATGCTGTTGTTAGGTTACTCTTTAGGATTGAGAGAGGCTTGATTTCCATGGTGGTCTATGTTGTTGAGATTGTCCTACAGATGATGACAATCTGTAGGATTTGGGACCATTGAGATTGTTTCGTGTCAGAGAAAGTGTGTTGATGTTCTACTACAAGAAGTTCACATAATAGGGGAAACACTTGCTCACATTTTGATGGATCCCAATGCTTGATTATACGAATAGGACATGCTAGTAGATGGACATTATCACAAACTAGTGGGGAAGCTTCTTTAGCTTGTTATTTTTTTTGAAGTCAAAAAAGGGGGAGACAGTCAATGTTTGTTCACCCCAGACATTTATTAAAAAGGTATCGAGAGATTACAGATAGAATAAAAGGAGGCCCCGGTCAGAGCCATGAATCCAGCACCCACGACACCTGAATGTACACATTTTCTTTATAAAACCTTTGCCCAGAGAAAACCAGCGCATTCCTAGCCAACCAGAGCACCCACACCACATCAATCGGGTGAAGCAGCTCCCTCCGCGAATGGCACTTGGTCGCCACCAGACACCCACAGAAGGAGGCAACATTGTATGTATTCACCCATTCCAGGTCAGCATCAGCCCAAATCGGCCCCGTAGCAGCACACCTGAAAAAGAGATGGTCCATCGATTCAATCTCCACCCCACAGAGGAGGCACCTATCGGACACCGTCCCCAAAAGCGTGGAGCATCGATCACGCGTCATCAGCCTCTCCCTCCGAAACAACCAAATGAAAAAGCGAATCCTCTCAGGAAGACCAAGCCCCCAAAAGAACCCGCAGTCTCTCACCATAACAGGTGACAAAGAAGGCGGCGACCTGCAAATTGCAGCGTACGCCTTTCTCACGGAGAAGCTACCCTCACGCCAGATCCAATGGTCATGCCCCTGCAAAGGGCCCGTCATCTCCCTAAGCGACTCCAACAAGCCAAGAAATTCCTCCAACCGCTGATCAGAGAAATTGGAGTGAAAAAGAGGCATCCAATTCCCATCCGACCATCAATCTGCCACTCTCACCTCCAGATTCGCAACCAAAGCAAACCGACGGGAGAAGCGGCCACAAAGACACCCCCTAACCGTCCAATCGTCCTTCCAAAAGGTGAAGATCTCCCCGCTCCCCAGCACCGGCCTGAAGAGCTCTCAGAACCTCGGCACCATCGTCAAAATGCACTTCCACAACGGCGAAGGTCTCCAGCCCCTATCATACGCCCCCAACTTAGCACCATTGGGTACATAAATACAACACAAAATGGATGATCAAAGATTGGTAGCATCCCCCCACATCCTAGCTACCCACTTCAGCAATAAAGCCTCGTTGAACACCTCCATCTTCTTGATCCCGAGCTCGCCCTCTCTCTTCGGTAGCGTGATAGTGTCCCAGTTGACCAGAGGCATGCTAGTGGAACCGCGCCTATTCTTTCCCCAAAGAAACCGTCGCATCAGGCTCTTGAGCCGCCTCCTAATCCCTGTCGGCAATAGCCTCGTGGAAGAGATGTAAACCAGAATAGTCGCCAGCACCGCCTTCAGAAGCACAAGATGCCCGCCCTTAGACATGATCGTAGATTTCCACCCCACAAGCCCCTTCTCTAACTTTTCCACGAGAGGTAGCCAATTTGCCTTCCTAGCCCTGCCAGTAGTCAGAGGGATCCCAAAGTGGACGGGGAGCCCCGAACACTCCGTACCAGCAGATGCCCACACCGGGTAGCTTCCTCATCGGCCATAGAAAACGGCATTACTTTGGACTTATCCCGGTTCTGGACCAAACCCGACATCTCACTAAAAATCTCGAGCATAATCGCTATACCAGAGACCTCATCAGTACCCCCCCCCCTCAATGAAAAACGTAGTGTCGTCCGCGTATTGGATGCGGGGGACTCTCAGCTCATCTCTGGAGTATCCTCTAGTAACACCACTGATCTGCACACGATCTACCATGCAAGCAAGAACATCGGAGGCTAAGATAAAAAGCAAGGGGGCTAGAGGGCACCCCTACCTCACGCCCCTCTGCGGCTGGAAGAAGCCCCCCCAAGGCGCCCATTCAGGAGCACATACATCGAAGCAGTAGTCGCGCAACGCTTCATCCATGAAATCCATAGCGTAGGGAAACCCCTTCTATGCATTGCCATCCAGAGGAACTGCTAGTCAATCGTATCATACGCCTTTGCGAAGTCCACCTTCCTAAGCATGGCCTTTCTACCACATCTCTTCCAATCAGCAACAATTTCAGACGCTAACTCCAAGAAATCTGCGATCTGTCTCCCCGGAACAAACACCGACTGAGATGAGGAAATGATGGGGTCAAGCACCTTGGTCAATCTCACCACAAAAACCTTGGCTACAATCAAGTAGAGAGCGTCGGAGACCACAATAGGCTTAAAGTCGTCGATTCTATCGGCACCCTCCCGCTTTGGGATAAGAATCAGAAGCGCCTTATTCACACCTTTAAACCCTACATTGCAAAGACAACACTCCCTTACAACCTCAAGAACATCCTTCCCCACCAAACCCCAGAATTCCAGATAGAAGGAGACAGGGAATCCGTCTGGACCCGACACCCCCTCTCCATTGAGGTCCTGAACTGCTGCCTCCAACTCCTCCATGGACACATTCTGGGTAAGGTTGGAAGCATGGGAATCAGAAACCCGTGCTGCACTAAGCCCAGTCCACTTCCATTGCCTGCTCACATCTCTGGAAGATAGCTCACGGTAGTAGTCCACAACAACTCTTCCCACCTTTCTGTTGCCATCGATTCTAACGCCATCAAACACCATCGACCTGATAGCGTTACCGCGACGCCTAGCATTAGCCACACTGTGGAAGAAAGCTGTGTTGGCATCACCCTCCGCAATCAACTTCTGCATGATCTTTGTTTCCACTCTGTGACTCTCTTATTGTCTTCCTCGTGTATCTTTCTCTGTGCATCCGCTCTCTGCCTTAACTCATCCCCTGTTAGAGGCCTCGTGTCCTCCAAAATGTCCAGGTCACCGACCACCAGCTCCGCTGCCTCCCTGACTGCGCGATGGGTCTCCCTCGAAGTCCTCTTATACTCGCATAGCCGACCTCTCAAAGACGTCAATTTCTGCACATACCTCGAAGCCGCAGAACCGACCACCTACGTAGCAGACCAATGCGATGCCACCAACTCCCAGAAGGAGTCCTCCAATAACCAAGCTTTCTCGAAACGAAAAAAGCCCCGTGCGATGGGGGGCTCACCAGAGTCCCACAAGATGGGGGTGTGATCCGATCAGGTTCTGGGCTTGCTAGTGACAAAAGCCAACGGGAAGGCATCCAACAAATCCACAGAAGGCAAGAACTGATCCAGGAGAGACCTTGATCCCGCATTCCTCCATGTAAACTTCAAACCAGACACATCCATAACTTTCAGCTCCATCGAATCCACCATCTCTTGGAAATCCTCCGACCCCTGGTCCTGCCCCCCCCCCCCCCCCCTCAGCCTCGGCTTGTTCGAGGAGAACATCGTAACAGTAAAATCCCCACCCACCAACCAAGGAACCTCATGGAACGCCTCCCTAGTCGCTTTGAGATCAACCCATAATTGGTTTTGTGCCGCCGCGTGACATGGCCCATAAACACAAGACAACGCGAGTACGCTACCCGACAAGCAGCACTCCAGCTGTAAAATAAGAACTTGCGTCCCTTTGAGCTCGACCCTCATGGTGAAGGATGCTCCCTTCCAAGCAACAACCATCCCCCTAGCGGCACCAACTACCCCAACGACATAATAATCCGACAACGACCTCGCCCCAAAGGACTTCTAATCCAAACACGACAAATTCTCCAACTTAGTTTCCTGCAAAAAGACAATGTCGCAGCCTCATTCAACAAATCTCAACCCCAAGACCCACCTCTTCTTTGGGTCACCCAGACCCCTTACATTCCATGAGAAAATCTTCATTTGGGACCACTTTGAGAACCCCCAATCGAAACCACCCCCGCCAGCCCCGCAATGGAAACCTTCTCCTCCGAAATGGCACGGGTTTCCGCCTTAGCAGCACGAGAGCGAAGCCTTCTCCTATATCTTTTGTCGGCTTTCTTTTCTGACTCCACAACTTCAACGTCAATCTGCTCCACGTGCGCTTCTCGCCCTCTGCCCCCTCCCATCGACGTCTCACATCGCGTCGTAGTAGCCACCTTTGCTCGACCCTTCGCCTTCCGCATGATCCCAAGTTGGGGCATGAGTCCCCTCCAACACAGAGCAGACCCCACCAAATAGCGAGCGAGCGCCATTCTGAACAACCAGGAGACACTCAACTTCCTTAGGAGCCTGGAAGGAGCTCGTGCCAAGGTTCCCCACAACATCCCTAAAGATCTGAACATTGAATGAACCGAAGAATCCACCACTTCTCCAAAGCTGATCCGAATCCAGACGCTGGCCCGAGCAGGAGCCGAATGCAGCAGGACACCGACCACCCGCTACATGGATCCAAGCGCGGTTCGGATCCACACGCCCACCCGACCTGAGGAGCAGATCTGCACGCCCGATCGACACCAAGGCCCCACCTCCGCGGGCCCCGATGTAAGAGCGCCCACCAACGGCTCACCCACAACTTCTGTAAAATCCACGGGTAGTGGAATCGCCAGCAACCAAAGCCCGAGATGACGGTTCTGCCACGTTCGAAGAGATACGCTGCTTTGAAAAAACACCTCCCACCTCAGAGTCACCCCGCTTGGCTTCCCAAGACGACCATTCCTCTCCCCGAGTGGAAGACGGATCGCCATCCTCGAGACCTGACCGGAGAGGCGGTGGAGGCACATCAAACAGCCGACCCGAAGCCCGAAGGAGAAGCGCCCCACAGCCAAAATCGCCTCCGATTCTGAGGGGACATCAATTGGGCACTCCATCTGAGCAAGCACCACCCCCGGGTCAGAACTCGGGGAAGACGTCGTCGATGATCTCCAAAACAGTCCCCAAGTGGACAAGAGCCGGTGCCAGGGCTCTGATAGAGCGCGAAAGGAATGGAGCCCCCCGAATGTATGCAACATAGGCAACAAAGCATATCTCCGCCCCATCCGTAAACCTGGGCAACCTCCATGACACCGCACCACCCTCCCTGTTAGCGAGCATCGCCGCTCGCTGCTGATCCGAAAGGCCCCGAGCACAAACCCTCCTCGGGCCCAAATTAACGTTGCCATCGAACCTGGCTCCAAGGTCGCAAGCAAGCTCCTCACCGACATCCTTCGCAAGAGGTTCCCTCGAGGCGCAGTCGCCCTCCCCCATCGAAGAACCCTCCAGAGACTTCTTCTCCAACCCATGTCAGGCCTCACTCCCCGACTCCCGACAACGGCTACGCCGATGGCCCATCCCGCCACAAGCAAAGTAGCGCAGGGGTAGAGCACACGAGGATGCAAGGTGTCCCCGCCCCCCGCACCTAAAGCAACGCCTCCCTGCCTTCTGATGAGAAATGACCACCCAACCAGCCTCATCCCTGCCACCCTGCTCTTTAGGACATTGCGCCCCCGGATGCCCTCGAATACCAAGAGCTCACGCCTTGTCCCTCTCCTACCTCCGAACCTCCCACCGAACTCGCTCTCGAACGCTCGACCTCCCACCCTGTTCTTTAGCTTGTTATTATCCAACATAATATTTCAATGGGAAAGTTTAGTTAGTTCATGAGGAAGCCAACACAAGTCTATTGAGATGCCACCATGATGGTATTTATGTATCTCGAGGCAGCTTTGGAGAAGGAGTTCTTTACTACATGTTCATCTTTGGATGTTATCGCATATTGTAATGTCAAAATACACTAGGTTTAGTATGATTTATATTTGCATATACATATGGGGTAGCCTTGTTACATTGAGAAATAGGAAATAAGTAATGGTCTTTTGCTTTAATGCAAGGTGTTGTCACAAGTAGTAACATATATGCAATGGATCCAAGCGTTCTTATGGATCTTTACAGATCTTATGGTAGAGTTAAGGAACTCAGGTGTTAGATGACTATGCATATAGCAAAAAATCCAACATTAAACAAGCAATGCTTCTACAGATTAGATAATAAACATGTACCCATAGGAGCTCTATTCAAGCGATGCTTTTCAAGATGAGTATGGAGGATATTCATGCTCTAGCTTGAAGGGGATTGTTAATGTGTATTCATTGGGGTTAGGGTTTGAGGACCACCCTTTTATGGGTTATTTATATATTTTTCTTTTGCTTATTTTAAACCTAATCTTAGCCTTTTTCTATATAATGACCAGGCTACACAATACATTCAAGCATTACTCTCCACAAATGCCAAATGGAATAACCTTGTGGAGATGGTAGTGATGGTTTTTTAGATTTACACCTTTATATATGTATTCTTACTTGTAATAACTTGGTTCAATGATTTTGTTGCTTTCGAGAGTGAAATTTGGATTTCTTGAGCTTCTTTTATGGTATTTAAGACAAATTGAGTTTGAGAACTCCAATCTAATATACATGGAGTTTGATGTGGGATAGAAGATGTCTTGCTTTAGGCATGACCTTAAATGCCATGCTGATGTAATAACCAGGCAACGACCTTTGGCGACGTGTCATCAAAAGTAGATTGTGGCTGAGAGAAATGTCAGAACATCCCATCCAGATCAACACGGGATCCGGTAAGGTAATGATCTAAGAAAGAGCAAGCTGTCATATTAATATATAGTAGATTGATTGAGCTTTCTTTCTTGAATAACTAACTTCCGAGAGGGTGTGCAAACATAATAAAGGCAAGCTAGTATGTGAGTTATATGGAGCGACAGATCGAGAATGAATGAGCTACTTTTTCTTTTGGCATATAGGTGTATATACCCTTAAAACTATATAATAATATTTGGTTTGGGCCCTCCTGCAATTTGAGAGACATACCTCGCATCTGGTCGAGATTAGATAGAGAAAGGTCGCATCCGGGGCAACAATGATCTAGTTGCCTTGTTGGAGGCACATACGTATGAACCCAGACCAATGAATCAATTGTGAAGTTTCCATCATCCATATACCCTAGACTTTGCCTCTCTTGTCGGAGCAAGCTTGCTTAGAGTTGGTTTTGACTCGATGGTGTAGGAGAGATATCTCAATTAGTCACATGTAAGGAACTGCTTCCGTCAACCTATGGACACATGTTAAAGGATCATAGTGTCCCCCTTGTAAGCAATCAGGCAGTGTGGGTTGTCCTGTGCTTGGTCTAACATGTGTCCTCGGTACAACCTTGGCCTGCCACAGAATGTACATTGGACGTTATCTTTGTCAATAGAGGAACTACACTTAGTTAATGTAGAGATATTTATGTAGTCGATGTATTGTTTATCAATTTTTATTTTCGTGATTGCTACTTATGTAATTTACCCTAAGGTTTTCTTTATATAAGAGAGCCTAGGGTTCTTTGGAATGATAGAATAACTCTTTCCACCAACATGGTATTAGAGCCAAAACCCTAAAACGCTAAACCCTTCTCACTACCGCCGCCCCTCCTCGCTCTCACTGGCGTCGTCGCCGTCGCTTCCTCTCCCCGGCACTGCCACCTTGCCCCCCTCCCTCCTCTCTCGCCGCCACTTCGTAGCCCCCCTCCCCTCCTGTTGGCTCCTGCCCTAATCGGCCTTTGTCGCAGTCGCCTCTTCTGCCATCTCAATGGATTTGAGTGCGTAAAGTCTACATACGCACTTAAATCCTATGAAGTTTATGTAGACACTTGTCTTTTGGCCTACAAATCCTAGTTCTCCGACTTCGGCGTTATGTCAGAAAACAAAGTCAATATGCCCTCCATAGGCACGTTCAAATGTCTCGTGCCAATAGTCAAGATGGATGGGATGAACTATGAGCTCTAGGCGATGCAGTCATGGGTCTCATGAAGTCGAACGGTAAGAAGCACATTCTTACTGAGGTAGAGCCGACAGAGAAAACTGTGATTTATGCCTCTTGGTAGGCTGACGATTCATATGCCAAGGTCTGTCTCTTAGGCACATTGTCGATGGAGATTGCTAATGATGTTGACCATTAGCCCATCGCTAAGGCGATGTGGGACATACTGGAGTGGCAGCAACATATTCGTAAGTGCGAAATGAGACAAAGATGTTACATTTCCAACATAACATATTCACAATGAAGCAGAATGAACGACCACTTCATTCTTTATATACATTCTTACGGGGGATGTTTGAGAAGCTCTACAACACTATTCCTCTCACGGCCACCCTCGAGCAACAGAAGACTTTTAGGAATGCTACCATGGTGGGGGTCCTGCTTGCGGCCCTTGATCCTGAATATGATGCTTCCCGCTCACAGATACTTGCCGATGCTACCATTCCTCCTATGGATGAAGTCTACCGGAGGCTTAGTCAGTGCTTCTACTCCACCACCCTCGACGATGACTGCTTCCAAAGTAAGAGTTGGTCTGTCTTCATTCCGTGGCCATGGACCTCGTGGTTGAAGCGGTCGTTTTCGCCAGCCATGCACTTTTTGCTATCGCACATGCCATGTTGTGGATACATGCTATTCTAAGCATGGGTTTCCAACATCGGTGCGCGAAGCCGAGTATGTTGCATCTCCGTCGGCATCTACTTCAGATGAGAGGTTCGAGGAGCTCGTTACGAGATTACGAGATATTATGCCTCATGTATCTACAGATTGTCCAGGAGGTTCTTCGGATATTGCTGCTTCAGTGTTTGCCAGTACTTCTGCCTCTGATAGCACCTGATGTAGTGCTTGTGCCTTTCCATCATGTCATAGTTCAGATGTCTCAGATTAGATTATGGACTCTGGTGCAACACATCATCTTTGCCACGACAGAGATAGACTCACGTCATATAGGGAGATTTCACCAGGACGGTCAGTGATAATAGCTGATGGGACTCATTTACCCATTATTGGAGAGGGGGAGATTACTTTGTCGCCTTCCATGCATTTACAGAATGTTCTATCTGCCCTTGATTTTGTGATGAACTTATTGTCTATTAGTTAGATTACAAAGGATCTGCATTGCCCCGCTATATTTGACCCATCTTCTCTTATATTTCAGGACATCCTAACTTGCAGGGTGATTGGCTGTGGTTCTGAGCATGATGGTCTCTATCGTCTGGTTCGGAATTCCTATGCAGGCGTCTCCTCTTATTCAGCCGGATCAGTCTCTCCATATACATGGCATCTACGCTTTGTCATCTCCCGCTTCAGAAGATGCGTCATCTCTTGTCTCAGATTTCTCCGAGTTCTTCCTTCCAGTGTGAAGCTTGTCAATTGGGAAAGTACAATTGAGCTAACTTCCCTAGTCATCAGTGTTGGAGTAGTAGCTCCCCATTAGAATTACTTCATGTCAATATTTGATGTCCGAGTCGTGTTCCTGATCACTAGGGACACATGTTTTATCTTGTAGTCGTTGGTGATTCTCTTGTTTGTCGTGGGTATTTCTATTAAAGAACAAATTTGAAGCAGGGGATGTTATTCGAAATCTTATAATTGAAGTGCAAAATATTTTTTCCTCTCATGTGAAATATGTTCGTACGGATAACGTTTAGGAATTCTGTACTCGTTCTCTCTCACATTTCTTTTCATCAAGAGGTATTATTCATCAAACCACATGTGCATACACATCTCAACAAAATGGTGTCGCAGAGAGAAAACATCGTCTTCTTCTTGATATTACTCGAACCTTGCTTATCTAGAGTTGTGCACCTATTTCTTTTTGGGGAGATGCAATCCTTATAACCTGTTACCTTGTGAATCGTATGCCCTCCTCGGTACTTGGTGAGAAAATTCCTCTTTTTGTTGTTTTTCCGGACAAGGAATTATTCTCACTTACCGCTCGTGTTTTTGGTGTTCACCAGTTGTCTATTGGACTTGACAAGCTCTCACCTAGGGCTGTCAAGTGTGTCTTTGTGGGTTACTCTCGAACTTAGAAGGGATACCGTTGCTATGATCCTGCAAACAGGAAATACTTTGTCAGTGCTGATGTTACATTTTTTGAGTCTGTTATGTACTTCTCACCTGCAGGTGACAGGTTGTCCTCATCCACTTCTAATGATGAGGTTTATGTTTGCACTCCTATTATGAGTCCACCAACATACGTCTCCGTCCCTGTTGTCATGCCGACATCATCCCCACCACCACCGCTACCCCCCCCCCCCCCCACCACCACCAAAACCACCTATCTCGCCATTACCTAAATATTTTACAAGTCGATCGAGCCCTGCTCATGCTGCACATCAATCATCTAGTGCGCCTCAAGTATGTTCAGATGTTATTACTAATGATGGGTCAGATAGTGCACATGTGCATGGTTCATCATTGCAGGAGGAATGTGAACTGGCGAGTACAATGGTTGATGATTTGGATGTTCCTATTGCTATACGGAAGCAGAAATGTACTTGTGCATCATATCCCCTTGCTTCTCATGTTTCCTTTCATCTTCTCACATGGGACCTTCGGAGGTTTGATGTGGCTTTGTCTTCCGTGGAGATACCACGGAATTATCAAGATGCCTTGAAGATTGACTATTGGCGTTCTGCTATGGATGAGGAAATGGCTGCCCTATAGTCATGGGGTACATGGAGCTTGGTTCCTGCTCCCTTAGGAGCGTCTGTTGTTAGCTGCAAATGGGTATTTACAGTTAAGTATCATGCAGATGATAGTCTTGATCGTTACAAGGCAAGGCTAGTGGCCTGAGGCTTCACTCAGACATATGGAGTGGATTATATATGGATACCTTCTCTCTGGTTGCTCGTCATTCCACTCTTCTTATTCTTCTGTCTATTGCTGTGGTACGTGACTGGCCATTGTTTCAACTTGATGTTAAGAATGCATTCTTGTATGGAGATCTGCAGGAAGAAGTCTACATGTAGCAACCCTCGGGGTTC
The DNA here is from genome assembly GCA_037367405.1 of Ottelia alismoides. Classification (NCBI taxonomy): domain Eukaryota; kingdom Viridiplantae; phylum Streptophyta; class Magnoliopsida; order Alismatales; family Hydrocharitaceae; genus Ottelia; species Ottelia alismoides. The sequence goes on from JAZKJV010001286.1 coordinate 1,212,804, forward strand.
GCTGCTGAGGGGGAGAATCACATAGTGTGTAGACTTCATACGACAATATATGACCTTAAACAGAGCCCAAGGGTATGGTTTCAAAAGCCTTCCCATCTAATTGAACAACAAGGATTCAAGAGATCAGAGCCTCAAAAAAAAGGATTCAAGAGATCAAATGCAGATCACTCGTTGTTCATCCAAAAGACTCCTAGAGGTACGGTTGTCATCATGGTGTATGTTGATGATATTTTGGTTACAGGAGATGATGCTTAAGGGATAAAGATGGCAAAAACATTTTTGGGCTGTTAGTTTGTTACAAAGGATCTGGGTACTCTACGATATTTTCTGGGGTTGGAGTTTGCCAGGAATGCACAGGGCCTTGTGATGATCCAAAGGAAATATATTACAGATTTGCTTATTGAAATGGGTATGGTTGGGTGTAGACCTGCAAGTATTCCTATGGATCCAAGCATGAAATTATATGATAATGATACTGAGGAAGTTGACAGGAGAAGGTATAGAGAAATGGTGGGTAAGGTTCTCTACATTACTATAACTTGTCTTGATATTGCCTTTGCAGTTAGTCGAATTAGCCAGTTCATGGAACAACCAAGACAAGTATATATGGATGCCTATCTAAAGTTGTCTCCAGGCACATGATTGATGTTTAAAAAGGAAACAAATTTACCTATTTCGGCATGTGCGGATGCGGATTATGTAGGATGCCCTAAGGATCGGAAGTCTACTTCGGGCTTTGCAGTTTTTGTGGGCAGCTCGCTAGTTTTTTAGAAAAACAAGAAACAAATCGGTGTGACTAGATATAGTGCTGAATCTAAATATAGGGCCATGGTACATGCAAGTACGGAGATGATGTGGGTTCGAGCCGTACTAGACTACTTGCATATAGATGTACCTCTACCCATGCAGCTACAGTGCGATAATCAAACCGCATTGTTCATTGTCAATAATCCTACCTTTCATGAAAGAACAAAACATATTGAGGTAGACTGCCACGACACTAGAGATATAATCCAGAAAGACCTGATTTTTACATCACATGTAAGTTCAGGGGAGTAGACTACCGATATTTTCACCAAGCCATTGCTCAGAGGACCATTCCAGAAGTGTTCTTTCAAGCTGAGCATGATTGATACCTATGCTCCATCTTGAGGGGGGTGTAGAGATATTTATGTAGTCGGTGTATTGTTTATCATTTTTTATTTTCGTGGTTGCTATTTATGTAATTTACCCATAGGTTTTCTCTATATAAGAGAGCCTAGGGTTCTTTGGAATGGTAGAATAACTCTTTCCACCAACGGTTAAGACTATTCTAATTTCTAATTAATTCTTCCTTGGCCTCAGCTACACCCTCCTCGATTGGATAAAACAACTAGTACAAAACTTTGAGACACATATCTCATTTTGTTCGGAGATATTGAGACATGTCAGCCTTCATTAGAGTAGGTAGGACGGTATCTTTCACGTGCTGTATAGTAGGATGGTCCCAACCCTCTAAGAAAGATCACTACTAACGTTTTCTGAGTTGCCTTCTGCATTGGACATGTGCCAACAAGCCTTGAGTTATAATTCTTGTCGCATCGCACGTTGTCAGCTGTGAGTATTATCAAGCACGAGTCTTTCTATCTTGCCTAAGTTGCATCAAATCGTAGTATGTTTGGAATACATGACACATTTATTTCCTGCGAGTATGAGCCTCACAAAGTATTCCAGATTGCATATAATATCGTAATGGATCACCTTGTCGGCAATCTAAAATGCGATGCTACTTAGAAACCAAGCACATGCCATGACATTATCCGCATCCCATGTAATATGCTTACTTATATTGATCCTGGCCTCTAGATCCAGAAGGACGCAAAGCTTCTGTCCTCTGATAGACTTTTTGAAGATTCATGATCATTGAATAGATTGATCTTATCTAACTTGACGATTTGATCAAATAAATGGTTCCCTTATGCTACATGTGAATGGCATAGTACTCGTGTGCATCTTCATTTGCAAAGTCTACAAGGTCCTGCTCCCTGTCATAATCTCCATCATCTGCTCCATGCTTTGGCATCTCCTCATGTGGATCATCGAAATGAGGCTGTTGTACCTCGACTGACTGAGGCTGGTCCTTTCTGGTCCCATCTTGAGATGGGTGGTATGTGAAATCTGACAACTCCTCAAATCTCATCTCTATCTCAGTTCGTCGGCCTGCGATCTCAGTATGTTGTGCCAAAATCTGGTCCCGTTGGCCTTTCATAGCAGCATGCTGCTGTTGGAGGTCAGTCAGAGCGGTCATGATGCGCTCCAAACGGTCAGTCATATGCTGAACGACTCTGGACTTCATGGCTCTGCATGAGAACCACTATTAGTCATAAATTTTGTTGTTCACTGATACTATGATATATGCTTTTTTTCTTCTTGAGATATAATATGAAAATTAATGAAATTGATGACATTTGTGGTTATTGGATTTGAATGTCATATTTCCTTTCTCAGGGTACCGCGGTTAATGCGATCGAATCATAATACTGCAAATGTGTGTATCAGGGTACCACGACTCTGATACCAAACCGTGAAACCCTCGGTTCTAGGCACTCGTTTACGTTGCATTCGTGGTATTACATTCGCCAAAGATCGCACAAGTTATGAAAATTGAGTCGACGATGAAACATAACTAGCATATTTACTTGCACACATTCCTCTTAGAAGAACTCTTGCAAATTTTGAACTACATCCGAGTAGCGATGTAGCGGCCCTTGCCATCTTCTCATTGCATTTGGGTGATGCAATTCGTCTCTAGTAGGGAACACCACAACAAAATCTAAATGTTTGCTTAAATCCATGTTGAAAAGATTTGAACTATTTTGAGACAAATTCCTAAATACCATTCTTGAAAAGAACACTATTTAGGAATTTGTCTATCTTGTGTTGGTTGTCGGCTACCTAACACACAACCCTCAATTTATCTGATCTTGGGATCGGCCATGGCTGAGTCAGATAGTTTGCGATCTAGTGGTGAATAATGTTTTCCACGCTTACCAATGAAGTTCAAATAATGGGGAGTTGGATTCTCAATGCTAATTAAGATTAAAGATAATGTTAAGGAACTTCATGTTGTTGACAATGATGCATCTTTTTTCGACTTTGAAGCTAGATCCATTAGAGGTCAACAATGGATGTATAATTCACCAAGCTTGTAAAAGTCAGTCCACCAGGTTTGCTTGACTCGTTGAGTTGAGGGTACTCGATACGATTAGGGATAGTCGATTTGATCACACCCGTTCCCTACCGATTTTGCTAACTAACATACCTCACCAGAACCCAGATTGAAGGATCAAAGCTGATGCAGTCAAACATCACTTATTCCATTCAATAGTTAAGCAACCCTTATATGCTTTCTAGGGAATATATAATGAAGATGGCGATTGTTGTTGGCTGACACGTCTATTCAGTTGATTTTTTTGACAGTTATTGACTGACCGACTGGATATCGCTATCGACTTTTTAAAGCTTGTAATTAATTCATAGACTCAAAGAGGACTATCAAGAATGATATGTGTTGGAGTATTTGGTTACGAGCCATATGAGTTGTAGGAGGGTAAATGGATCTCTCCAAGATCCATTTACCCCATTCGTATATTTAGTCCCACATCTACCAGTGGTGGGACTTGGAGGCTCTGTGGAGGCTATATAAGGAGCCCCGGACCTCCTGTATCCATGGAGAAAGTGCAATAGACTATCAACCCTCTGGGGCGTTCTCCCGTGCTTTCATCTCGCTTCTTAGGTAGTAGGGTTCCACGTAAATATCATCTTATGTTCAAGTTTTCTATATTTATTTCTTATACACTTTCGTATTCTCTATTTTCTAACATGGTATCTGAGCGATTCGATTCTCGAGGAGTTATTGTTGAAGATTTATTTATTGTATGAGATTCACTTGTCAGTTTTTTTAAAGATTATTATTCTCATGCTCGTGATCGAGGTTGATCTCCATCTTCAGTCTAGATCTAGGGTTCGATGTCTTGAACCCTAGTTTCAAGCATCTTTAGTCCAGATCGAAGATTGCGGCGTTGCTTCCTCATCCTATGCTACGATTCTCATTCCCAGCCGCACCCAGGTTGGTCTTGAATGCATCTCGATATTTTATTTTGGTCTGGAATATATCTCGAGCGCCTTTTGGTAGCATTCTAGCAGAGAGTTCCATCAGCATATAGATAGAGATGTTGTGCCATCCTCCTGTCGCATATGGCAGCGCAATCCTATATGCAAAGGTGGCTTACCCCCCTCCCATGCGTAGGCATTAGGTTCCAATTGGGAACCCTAGCGGCGACTTCATATCCAAGCGCGATTCCTCTTCCAGGTACTATTAGAACGAATCAGGCGTGATTCTGAAACCTCAACCCTAAGCATGCGTGAACAGGCTCCAAGCGCGCGTGAACAGGCTCCAGGCGCGTGTGAGCAGGCGATCTCCCAGCCCTTCGCACTTTCCTCTCGCCGCATCGAGCCTAGCACACCTCCAGGTTGCGTGAGTCTCAGCTAGGCAGCACACCAGTCGGCTCGGCTCCTCCACGCACCCTCCATCGAGGCATCTCCATACTGGCGACACCCTCTTCAGCCGCATCACTCCAGGCAACCTCCAACGCCTTGCCCAATGCCTCTCCATCTCCAGGGGCGGCGGTTCCAGACCGATGCAACCCATCTACAGGCGCATGAGCCCCCCACCTCCACCGCTGAAGCTCCTCGTGCGAGCCCCTCCATCGTGCGCCATCCTGGCACCCTCTCTTTCCTCAGACCGCCTCCTGGTGATGCCTTCCTCCTTTCGTGCAGGGGCGGCAACAGGCTCTGCAACAGGATGCCCCATTGGGGGCGACAACGTTACCGTAAGGCTGCGAGATTTTAAAAAAATGATGAAAAGGGGCTTAGTTTCCATGTTGTACATTAAAAAAAAGAATGAGGGGTTGCAATGTTTTTTAACCCAATGGGGACTATGTGTAAAAAGAGAGAGAGAGAGCGGGGGGGGGGGGGAGAAGTTAGAGAAAGCCCAAGGGGTCTGATTAAAAAAAAAGAGTATGGTCAGATAAAAAAAGGACAGTCTGAATACAAATTGAGCAGCTACTCTTATGGGGCCCAAGTGGGCCATGCTAGGCCAAAAAAAGAGGTTGATGAGTATTTGGGCCCTTTGAGCCGTGATATAAAAAAAGAGAAAAAGGGAGATGCGTACAAGAAAAAGCCGTACGCAAAATATTTGCAAAAAAGGAAGGAAAAGCGGTAAATTTTTTTGTTGAAACGACTTAAAGATTTTTGTTTAAAAAAATAGACGGCTTAAAAAAATAAAGAAAAGCCGCAAGGAATTTTTTGAGAATGTTCATGTCTTCCCCATTTTATTGTCTTCTCTCAACATAGTCCATGTTATATATTCCGACTAGTATGGGAGAAATGGAGAGTATTATGTAGAGTCACAGGTCTATTTAGATTCTCTAGATCCAGATACAGATATTCTAGACCAGCCAGTTGTTCAGACTCTGCGCAGATGTTCAGACTCGGCGTTCAGATGATTCCGAGTCCTCAGTTTCAGACACGCACGAGTATGCGGTCTTCTTTCAGATGTGCAGATGTTTGCCATCTTTTGTCGTGTTCCTCATCATTCTTCTTGTTTTGGCGGCCGGAGTTCTCATGTGAGCCATAGGGACTCCAAAATAGAGGACCATTCCTTATGTCATGTTGGTAAGGGTTTTCATGTGGTATCATAGGGACTCTAGAGTAGAGTACAATTCTCTGTGCCAGAGGGGAGAGACTCAGTTCTTTGACGAGGAGACTTCTTTCAGATTCCATTCTCCAACGACCATGGACTCCGACGAGGATTGCACTCCACGGCCTTTTAGTTTAGTCCTTTTTAGAGATGGAGTAGTTGTCCACATTGTTGTGGCAGGCCAGAGTACTCCGATGAGGAGACTCATTTCAGTTGCAGTGACTCTGATATGTGCAGTTCAGAGCACATGCTCTCCGACAAGGAGATTCGACATACTCACACTCCAGCCCATTAGTCCTCCTTACATACACGACATGAGAAGCAACATCCTCGACAGCAATCGACAGTTGTGCGCGTTGAGTTGATATTGTCTGTAGTGTCATGTAGCGTGAGTTGAGTTTCTTTCTGTTTGTCCAAGCTGAGCATTGCATGCTCCAGTTTGAGGGGGAGTGTTTGAGTATTTGGTTGTGCGTCATATGAGTTGTAGGGGGCTAAATGGATCTCTCTAGGATCCATTTATCCCATCCATATGTTTAGTTCCACCATGGCCTTAAATTCGGTGAATTTCGACCGAAATTCGGTTTCGTGGCAGTACCGATATTGAAACCATATATAATATTAGTTTCCAGGATTTCGATCGAAAATTCGGCCGAATTTCGGTCATTTCGGTCCATTTCGATGGAAATTGTTCACAGATTTCTCGGATTTCGATGGAATTTCGGTGGAATTTCGGTTCATTTCGGTCCATTTCGACTGAAATTGTTCTAGGTCACCATATGCCATGCCTAGGCTGCTTATTGATATTCATAGACACTATTTGGTCACTAAATGGAATTTATAGGTCACTATTTCAACCACCATTGCAATATAGTCCACTATTCCAACTGCCATTGTAATAAATAAGGCCATTAAGGGTCCTGTTTAAATCCAATAAATATAATGATATGTTCTCTTTTCATCTCACAACTTCACAAATCACAAGTTCACAACCCAACTTAAGTCTTGGAGAGCTAAGTTTCCAAATTCCAAGCGAGGTAAGTATTTTACCATATTTTTCATAACACATCTTTTTTTAATGTACTTCGAGATGCCAAATATGCATTGTTTTCATCTTTGAATGTTCACTTCAGAATCTTCATAGTTAGAATCTTTATATAACCATCTTGTTATATTTTCCTAGACCAACTTGGAGAGCCAAATATGATTTTTACCATTTGACTGCTAACTTCATATAATCATCCTCTTATCTTTGCAATAAAATATTTGTTTGTTATGCATATCATGACAAACATGCTAACAAACAATGTTATTCTAATTGTCTCTTGACCATTGGTGCACCAAGCATGTTGAATAAAAAGGCCAAATAAATATTGAGACTGTTACATGGACCATTTACAAGGAAAGAATTATTCTGCCTACTAATATCTTGAGGCTATCTAATCAGCATATAAATTCATATTAGTATGTGGTACCTTATCATTTAACCCGAGGTAATAATTTAGACAAATTATTACTAATTATCTAGCAGCCCAACACATTTAGCCAACTAAGGTATGGCTCCGTCCTTTCTACCAAGGAAGGAATCAGAAAGAGTACATGGATCCACCAAGGAATTCATGGTTTGGTCAAATCTCATCCCCATCCCAAATAAGAATGCAATACTAGTAACTTAATGGTTAGTATTAGTAAGCGCAAACATATTATGTAATTGGTGTATCATGTGATCTTGTAACCTTGTATTATGACATTTAATATTTTAATTTTAAAATTATCTAAGCATTCTATTAAATAAAAGTAGTATTGTTCTTTTCAGAATTGGTAGAAAAACTAAATGCCAAAATTTAAGTTTATGTACTGAAGTCTGAAATTTCACTCTAGACGGTCATCGATATGGTGACTGAAACCGTTATTGAAGTTAAGGCATTGATCATTATAACATCTTATTATAAGTAAAAAAAACTTGTATTTCTATCTCTGTTATTGTTTAAACAACAATAGAAATCTTAAATTTGAAAAAAAACTGTTTTCAAGTCATTTCCCCAATTTCCAATCATTTCACTGAATTTCCACCGATATTCTTTTTCCGGGCTTACCGGAACGAAACTGAAATCCGACATTTGAGTCCTTGAGTCCCACATCTACCAGTGGTGGGACTTGGAAGTTCTGTGGAGTCTATATAAAGAGTCCAGACCTCCTGTATCCATGGAGAAAGTGCAATAGACTATCAACCCTTTGAGGCGTTCTCCCGTGGTTTCATCCCGCTCCTTAGGGAGTAGGGTTCCATGTAAATCCCGTCTTATGTTCAAATTTTTTATCTTTATTTCTGATACGTTTCCGCATTTTTTATTTTCAAACAATATGAATATTGGATATGAGAAGATTGGAAAATTATATGGATGAGCGACTTGTTAATATATGATTTTGTTAGAGAAATGGATCAAATATGGGGGTTGGATGCAGAAGGAACACGGTCACTTTTTTTATACCAAGGAGAGATACAAGAACACCAATGGTCATGAGAAATAAGTTGACAAGCTGGTCTAAGAATAGGAGTCGAAGCATCTCAACTATTTCAAGTTTTTTCCCTTTTAGATTGAGCTATATTTTATTGGAGATCTTCTTGAATCCTGCCAATTTATTTTCGTTTAATCTTTTCAAGGCCAATTGTGGTCATAGCATAGCTATACTTTCCTTTATTTCAAAGCCATATTAGCCATAGCGTGGTTATTGTTTTTCTTTATTTCAAGGCCATGTTGGCCACACTCATTATGTAAAGGCCATGTGCCTCTCTTTCTCTGAGCTTTCTTGTAATATCTAAAGAAGTTAAATGAAAGTGGTTGCCCAAGCCACCCAAATATCAGGCTTCTTAGTAAAAAAAGTTCTTAAATCTGTAGTTGAACATTTTCTGTTTGATGTATTTCCTGAATGTCCAAGGGTGCCTGGGTCTCTTACCAGCATCATGAGGCTTATCTCGTGTCAACAATAGGAAACACTTTTCCCTCTTTAATTTGTACAAAATACTGGTTGATTAAATTTGTTTTCCATCTTAAAATGAAGATTATATCTTGTAGATCTCTCTTTTTCTATAAAGGAAACTCATATTGTAGTTATGTTCCACCCGTTGCATGAGAAACCCTAACTGGTTATTGCTTATGTTATTGGTCTACAATATCAATGTTCAGTTCGTTCTATATTCTCAGGTTGTTTCTACAAAAATTATTCGCAACAATCAAACTGGTATGTCTGAGTGTTATGGGTTTGTTGAGTTTTATACACGTGCTACGGCTGAGAAAGTACTGCAGAACTTCAATGGCATGATAATGCCTAATACAGATATGCCATTCCGGCTGAATTGGGCTTCATTTAGCATGGGTGACAGGCGTGTAGACATCAGTTCCGATTATTCTATATTTGTTGGAGATCTGGCTTCCGATGTTAATGATGGTTTATTGCAAGAAATATTTGTTAGTAAGTATTCATCTGTGAAAGGTGCAAAAGTTGTTATCGACGCAAATACTGGGCGTTCAAAAGGTTACGGATTTGTTAGATTTGGAGATGAGAATGAAAAGACACGTGCAATGAGTGAGATGAACGGTGTCTTTTGCTCGAGCAGGCCAATGCGAATTGGTGCTGCAACCCCGAGGAAGTCATCTGGTATGTGAAGATCTAGCTTTTCAGTTTATCATTTGATATTTGAAAGTGCTTGGTTGTGCTTGAGTTCGTGCCATCTTTATTAAGCATTTAAAAGTCACATTGGTATCCTTTTTTATCACTTGCTAGTTGTAGAATATATGAAAGTTGGCGATGCTTGAGCTTTAACTATTTCCTGTGTTGGTGTGGGCTGTGTGGCTATTTCAATCTCGCTTCGCCTTTTCTTTTCACTTTTACCGATGTAATTGTTTCCTCTGGAATAACTATGTCAGGGCCAAATTTAAGTCATTTGCAATTTCATTGTGACATGAAGGTTTTTTTTATAACAAACTCATATACGGGCATGGGCATCTCCTTTCGTTATTTTCAATGCTACGCATATGGCATTACATTGAGAGTATGACCAAAATGGCCTTGACAAAATGAGTGATATAACTATGAGTATGGTCAACATGGCTTTGAAAGAGAAACATTAACTATATGCTATGGCTGTTGTTACTTCAAAGGAATGAAAAAGTAATACAGAAGCAAACGAAGTAAAGACAAATTCTTTTTCAATGGCAAACCTTCTTCTCTCAATCATCAGACGTGTCACTTTATCTGTACAATCTCCCAAATCTTTATTAAGATCCTTGGAATATTCAATTCGATATATTGAGATTGTATTTTTCTCTCTTAATTTTCTACCATGTTTATAAAATTCTATTTTGACCTTTATGTAGTTATAAATAAAGAGGTAGAATATCAATAAAATGTTGCCTTTCATTTCTTTTGATATGGTAATGACAATCTTACGTATGCATTTTATATGTATTGTCCATCATCCCTTGTATAAAAAATCCTTCAGCAGCTATCGGCAACCACCATCTACAGTAGCCCGTCTCTAATGGCACCTTCAGTGACTCATTAACCTGTGTGTGGTCTTGCCACCCCTGGAAACCCATATCGTCCTTTTGCACCTCAAGCTTCCACCTGCCACCCCTTTGCTACCTCTAGCTCCAACTGCCACGGCATCGTCTCTTGCACCTTGATATGTCTCTTACGACTCCAATTGCCTCCCTTGGCTTGTCGCCATCCTGCAGTCCTAGCCTCTTGCAACCCATGTCGTCAATTATGACCAGTCATCTAATGATTTCACTGTCTATTCACTAGCAGAGTTGCTGTTCTCATGCAATGATTCATGTATTATTTTCCAAAGCTTCACCGTCTATGCACTACCAGTTTCTCTGTTCTTATGCAGTGATTCATGATCATTTTTTAGAGCTTCATGATGTTCATGTTTTTGATCTAGACGCTTCTGTATCATTTTGATGCTTTGCACCTAACAAAGTGTCCTATTACGACTCCCTATGACGTGAGCTGTCTTCTTTTGCTACTGCTGCTTCATATTTTTTCTTTTATATTGTCATGTCAAATCTAGCACCATTGAGACAAATCCGTGGGTCTCTGCTTCTCCTCAGCTAGTACATGGAGACTCAATAAAACTGAATGTTGCTTCCAACTATATTTTTGACCACAAGCTTTGACGGGTAAATGTTTAAAATCTACCGATAAGGACTTGAACAATAAGAAACATGACACCTATCTGGGACTTGACTCGTAAACAATATGCAATAAAATATTGCAACAAAATCGCTTTACTTTGTAGTAGATGCTAATCAAATAATCTTTTCTCATGAATGATAGTGCTCGTAAAATATTCACTTGGTTCCATCGATCTACTGTGAAAAATGGGTGATTTATTTCGGATCATTAAGTCACTTTATATGGGGGTTGGTCGACCTATTCAGATATTCAAGGCGTTGGAGAAATGCAAGCTGAAATCATGGCAACTGTATTTTTTTTCATATTACTACATCGAGCACTATCGGATCTACTTTGTCTTGCTAATGGAATCTATCCCAAACTGTTGTTGTTGTTGTTACTAGTGATTTTTCTATAAGGCTGAAATTTAATGCCTATTTTGCTCTTGAATTTCCTATGAGCATGTTATATGTTAGCAGGTTATGCAAACAAATTAAATGTAATCCTATCTTTGATGAATCTTAATGCTATTCTCAAGACATCTCGATAATTCATATGATTGTTGGGAGACATGAGAAGAATGATTTACACTATTTGGACCTCCCTATGTTGTTTACCGGTGCTTCTCTATTGATCCAATTTTATGACATTTTCATTTAGGCCACCTCTTTGCATCTTCTCTTCATGGTTTGTTTGCTCGTATTCCGATTAAGGTTCAAAAGTTGACCCAGACGACCACATATGTGGACTTGGACTCAATACCGAACCACATATGTCATAAGTGGTGTAATATGCTGGAATGGGCTAAATGCCCTGAGTAAACCACATACGCGACTACGTATGTAATAGATAATATGGACCTCACCAGCCCGCAATACCCTAACCCTATTTTTAAAAAAACCAAAAACCCAAGTACTACCCGATCCTCCATCCCCTCTATGCAATATGAGATGTCTGCTAACCCAAGATAATATCGTGTCGTTTGCTATGAAGAAGGCAATACGAGGTGTTGTCTGCTAAGTCGGTACTGGAGGCTGACAAGGTATATCATTACTAAGCACGAATATGAGGGTGGAAGGTTCCATTAGAGGTCAACATTTTTATGTGGCTTCTTAGAAGAGGTGGATTTATCACGATGTGAGAAGGGACATGATCTTTCATGTGTGTGATGGGGCGTGCAAGCGGTGTGGGGAGGCTTCAGAGGATATCAACCATCTTTTCTTCAGATGCTCTTGGTCAAGGGGGCTTGGGCGGCGGCGGATTTTCCTAGAGCCCATTGGGAGAGTGTGGACTCTTGTTGTAGATTTATTGATAGTGATTGGAGGGTGTTGATGGAGGACATGACTAGAGTGGTTGCTCGCATCTGGGCCATTTGGTTGGTCAGGAACGAACTGATTTTTAAGGATGTGAGATTTTATCCAGAGAATGTAATTGAGCATGCCAAGGCTCTATATGAAACTCGGTGCTTGTAGTTTTGTGTTTATAATTCTTTATGAATATATTGGACAAGCATCTTTTGTAGGTTCGTCCTTGTAGTTCTAAAAAAATTTTGTGTATGGCCTATTTTACACTTGACTTGAGCCAAAGGTCTGCAAAAAATTCACAATATTGGGAAAAAAGTGTTGTTTTTTTTTGCATACGTGAATGAAATTATGCAGCCTGTATGTTTTAGGATTTGTATATTTGATTTATGTACATGTCATGCAGGAAGCCATGAACTATGGCCTTTAATGACCAAACTTCAAAAAACTAATATTTCCATCTCCGATATAACCAAACCTAGTTTGATCAATTTGCACCAATAGAGTGTACCGGGGAGGAGAGAGAAGCTCTGCGAAAAGGGCAATTTTCAGGCGACTTGGAGTTTCGCCCATATCCAGGTTTTATTTCGCTTCAAATCGATTTTCTTAGCCTTATTATGGGTTAGATCTTCGTTTTGTGTTGGTTTCGATTATTCTCTGTTGTGGAGAGGGATTTAAATCGATTTTTGGATCGATAATCCCTTTTCTTTTGTTCCTGGGTTTTAGTTCTGGAGTTCTGGATTCCCTGAAGCGACTTTTGGTGCGCTTTGTGCTGCCAGTGTCTCCTCCTTGTTGGTGGAGGTTTCTGGTCTCCTTCCACTGGTGCTTCACTGCTGGAGTTCTTTGTTCTTGACTCCTTGACTTCCTTTTTTGTGGAGTTCCTTGGCAGCGTTAGGGTTTCCCTTCATTGGTTTAGCGATCTTCAAGGGACCGGTTAAGGAATAGTGGACACGTGTCCTTCTATTTTTGGGCACTTCTATTTTGAGATCTCCAGGAATGGAAGGCGCCCTTGAAGATGATTCAAATTTCCCACTTTTATCGCCTATTCCTTTTGGGAATAAATCTGACTTAAAAAGGAAGGCAGCTGCTTTCTCGGTCGTTGCAAAACAAAGTCTCGCTTCCTATGCTTCTGCAGCCAGAGAGTGCCATGTAGTCCCTGCATTTAGAGTGCCGGCTCCTATTCGAAGTCCTTGTTTCTTAGAAGGGGATCCAGCTATTGAAGTTTCAGAGATGGAGCTTCTGGATCTGCAGAAATTCTTCATGCTTTCCTTCTTCTGTCGTTTCGGATTTTCTAGAGCAGAAATGGTTCCTTTTAAAAAATTCTTGAAATCTAAGATTTATTTTCAAGGAGAGATTTACTTGGTTGCTCTGGATTCAAGGCATATTCTTATAAGATTTCAAGATGAGAAAGACTTCTTCAGACTTTACGCAGCTGGAGATTTTAAGTATGAATCTGATTGGGTATCTCTAATCCGTTGGTCTCCTTATTTTAGGACCAATCTCAGACATACTTCTGTGCCTGTTTGGATTGGGTTTCCAGGTCTAAATACCCACTTGCAAAATTTAGGGATACTTCAATCTATTGCTCAAGTTGCGGGACGCTTTATTTGTGTAGACAAAGAATTCATCAACTTCACAAGACCAAGCTATCCAAGGGTTTACGTTGAGGTTGAACTTCTGAAACCTATAGTGGAGTTCGCGACAATCAAGAATGGATCTCAAACTTTCAGACAGAGAATAGTTTATGAGAGGCTTCCTAAGGTTTGTTCTCACTGTTGCATGATTGGACATACTTTGGAAGTTTGTAAAAGAAGGAAAAATGTCAAGGACATATGTAATGACAGAATGGGAAGGAAAGATGTGATTGGTGAAGGCCCTTCTCCTAGTGACTCTCTTGCTCAACCTGGAGAAAAACATGTGAAGGAGCAAGAGCAAAACTTTCCTAGTAGGGCTCAAGATCAACAAAAACAAACCAATCATGATCAACAATCTGATGAGATGAGGGAACTCCATTCTTCTGGGAATCAAATTCAACAATAGCAAAGCCAAAATAAAGAGGAACTGAATCATTCTGATTCGACTTCTTCTGGTGAAGGAAAATGGATCCTTGTCAGTAATAAGAAAAAAATCTTCACGGAAAGGTAAAGCTCCCTTGTTGCAGACGGTTGAAGATGACATTGAACCTGCTGCTCATTTCATCAGGAGGGATGGCATATTGTTGAACACTGATGAGGCTTCTGAAACATCTAATGGGGACCTGAATCATGCTCCTGTTTCCCTTGTTGAAGGTTCATCTATGTCCCTCAATATGCTTGCTGGTGATATTTTAAACAAGGTGGCTTCAGATGTTATTGAAGAGATAGCAGATTCCCTGGACCAAGCGCCCCATAAGGAATTGCTGGCTCAATCAGAGAAGAGGTTTCTTTTAAAAAAGAATCCTTGCATTGAAGACAACTTGCTCTTAGAAGTTTTGAACCCGGATATACATGCAAGTGGGGAGCATATTTATGATGATTTTTTTCAAAAAGAAGCCTAAAGTATTGAAAGAACAATTGGATGGTTTCTCAATGCTAAAAACGAACGAGGTGAGAGTTAATGAGTTTGAATTTGACGATATTTATCCTTCTTCAGATTCAGAATTGGTTGGGGTGAGGAGGAAGCAAATTGAAGCCTCTAATGTTGTGGGTTTCTAGAAAATCCAAAAAAGGGAAAACAATAGCCCCTGACTTCTGGGTTGGAGATGATTAGGTGGTAAGAATTTGGGACTCAGTTAGGACGATTGGAAATACAGGAAAGCTTGCAATCTATGAGTCAGGATGGACGGAAGAAGAACTTGCTGATTTTAAGAGAATTTACTGAGAAGGAACAAGGAAGATGCTTATTTTGAGCGTCGAGCTCTGGACATGAATATCTTTCAAGCAAGGAAAAATAGGGAATGATTCATTCCCTTTACTCTAGGAACTATTTCCATTTTGGTTAGGTTCCTTCTCTTATCTTCTTTCCAAGGCCATGTAGGCCACTGCTTTTTAGTTTTCTTCTCTTTTTTCATGGCCATGTTGGCCAGCTCTCTCTAAGGCCATGTTGTCCTTTGTCACCTCTTGTAAATATCCTTTCTTCTGAATAAAAGGGGATACCCAGACCCTAGAAATTATATAAAAAAAGTGTCCCGGGTGTGTTAGTTATGGGTGGTATGTAGGTTAATGCCCACTTATTCAATAATTTTTTATTTAATTGACGATTTCATATTTCTTCTCTAGTATGCACAAGACATTCTTGTTGTCCTCACAAACTATGCGTATTTTATTCTATTTTCCCATTATCTTCCATTGCATTTTTTATTACTTGATTGGACTTTCTATGCATACTTTTCTTGTTTCATACCCGTACTTTGAAACCAGAACTTCATTCATTTGTTGCTTACAGACAGTTGTAAGTACACATTCTCCTTACATCTTTAGCTTCCTTCCACATCCTCGAGTCCATTTCTCCAGCTTTCTTGTTTGGGATTACCTGCACGTCATTCTCCCAACCTCATCTTCTTTGATCCTTCTTGGTCTTATGCTCACCTCGTCCTCCCATGTTTCCTCCTTTCCCCTATTTGAACATGATTAGCTTCGGGTATGTGGCGTGCATCCATCTATTAATGAATGGTTGACATAGCACCAGGTCTCCTACCCCCTGCCTTAGACTCAATTCTTCTTCGTCTCACTGGTTGCCTTGAAGGCCTTAACTATTGATTTTCGTGTCATTTCATCACAAACCTAAAAATCAACATATCGTCATAAAATGAGAATCTCCAAAAATTGTCAAGATGGCTATAAAATGTGATGTTTTTTTATAAAATTTAAGGTTTTAAATGTTCTTTAAGCAATAAATAAAAGCATACATTTATATGCTAAAATAGAAGTCAAAATACAAGTTTTGTAATAGAATGGTCTTCATAATTACAGATTGATATGCAGTATCGAGCAAGGCATGCAATTATAAGTTTAGTCATTGTAGAATGCATAAATAAGTTGAAACAACAAATAACATAATCTCATAAACTCAAAATTCATAATATATCAATACTAAACTAAGAATGCTTACCTCATAAATAAGTAGAAGATTCATCATTTGTCAGTCAAGAATTAATATTATAATCAAACAATTAAAAAAATTGGAAAAAAACTTATATGGAGCATGTTCACTCTATATACTATATAAACAGTATTTATCATGAACTTGTTGAGAATTTTGAGATGCCTTGAATCATGACTTGTTTGTTTAACTGAACTCATTGTAGAGCTTGTTGAGCAACCCTCTTTAGGTTTAAGGTTTCATGTTTAAGTTTGATGGAGTTATAATCAATGAGAGTGAATTGCTTGAATTGAATAATAACATTTGGGTTCCTTATATAGGTGGAACCCAAAGGTTAGAGTCACAATAGAAGTCGTCTCATATGTAATGAGATGACCGGAATACCTTTAGGGTTAGGGCTACAATTTCACTCAATACTCTTCAAGCTAGAGCATATATATCAATCTTACTCAGCTTGTTGCATCATTTCTTGATTGCAACCCTCTCTGTATTAGATCTCTAATGTAGTGGTAGTCAACTTCCACATGCCTTGTACGTTCGTAAAAATATAGGATTGTTGGCTCTATGAATTTATGCATTGTTGTCGTATATGAGCTGTATTGTTGGGAGTTATATCCTCTACAGTTTGCATTTGAATACACCATGAGATCGAAGTTGTTGCCGTTCATTAATTGTAGAACTTTCCTTGTAAATGATTTGTTGTACCTTTGGATTATCATGTATGCATCGAAGTGAGCTGAGGACCTGAGGTAGGACATTCCATGAACTGAGTTAGTTTCCTATTAGCAAGAGATATATTAGGTTGAGTGATGGTATTATTCTAGCTCGTATCGTAGCATCCTTGTCTCCTGAAACAGATAGGTAGCATAATTCCATTGGGCATAAATAATCCTTGCTTGTATTTAGCTATTTTAATCCCCAAGATGCATTGTAATGGCCACATGTCTTTGATCACAAATAGTTCAGCTAGATCTAGAACGAAAGTCATCTTATGTGAGGATGATGTCATCCACATTAAATGAGTTGCCACGATTCTTTTTCCATTCCTTTTTATGAATACGAATGGTCCGTCGAAGCCAGATTCTCGAGGATCTCTGATATTTAAACCAGGCTTGGGGGTTATGCTCGAGTCCATATATGACCTTGCATGGTAGGCAAACCTTATGATACTCCCCTTGAGCCTCAAAGTCGGGAGGTTGTTGTATGTATACAATCTCCTAAAGGTCACCATATTAGAAGGCAACCATCACGTTAAGCTAATGCAAAGCTACACTGCAATTGCCATGAGCAAGGTTGCAGAAAGTGGTAGTCGGTACTCGACCGATGAGGTCACTGACTACAGATTAATCGGCAGTTGGGCGACTAATTGGATTTAGTCGGTCATTAGTCAGTTTTGAAATTTTTTAGTTATTTTAAATATATAAATCAATTTTTATACACATATTCTTATATATTTACAATGATTTGTATATTTTCTATTCTATCATAATAAAATAAAAGAAGTAATTGTCTTATAATATAACATTAAGCATATTGGAATAAGTTTGCTTTTAAAAAAATCAAAAACTAAAAAATTAAAAAAAACTCTATGTAAAAGTTAGCCTTGTAGTCGACCCGATTAGTCGGGTTGACCGACTAATGGTTGACTAGGCCTACTCGAGTCGGCTACCCCACCGACTCGATTAGTTGGACCGACTAATCGACCTAGTCGGCCGACTTTTACAACAATAATTTGAGAATGCAAACTGTAGATAGACCTGCAATTGGAGAGAATATGTCAAAGAAGTCAACACCATATATCTGTGTGAGCCCATTTACCGCTAGTCGCTCCTTATAGAAGGCAATCAACCCGTCTGGATTGTACTTCAATGTGAGCACCCATCTGGATTACACTATCATGTTGTTGACAGGTGGATCAACTAGTGTCTAGGTGTTTTAAGAGATAAGTGCAGTCATCTTTCTTCCATTGCTATGCACCATTTAGAATCATGAACTTGAAGTATGCCGGTATGAGTACAAGGGATAGTATATTTCCTGGGTGAGCTATATATAGGAGGAGCCAAGTGTAGAGAAGTACACAACAATAGAGATATGATGCTTGGTACATTGTAGAAGTATTGAAAGGTCAACAATTTCATCCACCAACTTAGTTGAACATACCTAAGGAGATGGTGCCAACTCAGAATGGGTATATCTTTGCGGAGTAACAATCCTGTAAATATGAACATGAAGAGGATCTGTATTAGCAGGTGGGGGAGGTATATGTGCGCCAGACCTGGATTAGTAGAAAATGGACTCAAAGTATGTAACATCCACCCTTATGCAGTGCTTTCTTAAACAAGGGTCATTTATTTTATATCCCTTTTGATTCCTAGCAGAGTCTAGGAAAAAATACATTTTACTTTACTGCTCTAGCAGCCAGCTTGTCCTTGTCATGCCCAAGCAGATGAACAAAGGCAGGCATCCAAAGACCTTTAGAGGATCATGAAACATGACCTTCCTTGGAAAAAGAACCTCAATAGGTAGCTAGCTGCTCATCAATGGATGTAGATGACATATGGTTGATAAAAATGTGGCGGTGAGGACTATTTCACCCCAATATGTGGATGGAACATGATAATTTAAGCAAAGTACGCGCAATGTCAAGGATATGTCAAAGATGGAACATGTTTATGCTCTAACCACTCCATTCTCTTGGGATATATGGGCACATGTGGTTTAATGTAAGATCCCATGTGATGATAGAAAAGACTGCATGTCACGAGAAAGAATCTCCCTAGCATTATCAGTTCGGAGGGCTTTGATAGTGATATCAAATTGAGTTTATTTCATTTATAAAACGAACAATAATATGAAAAATATTAGACTTATTTTTTAATAAGGTCCATAACACACGATAACAATCATTTATAAGAATCGAATAATATCTATTTTCCAAACGATCAGGATGCCTAGTGGGTCCCCACACATCAAGATGGAGTAGTTCAAAAAGACTATTAGAATGGATGGTACCATATGAAGGAAAGGAACTCCTGTGTTACTTCTCCAGTTGGCAGGACACGTACTCAAGGTTGATAGTGAGAGGGGAGCTGGGGAAAATATGATAAAGCTTCTGAACAGTAGGATGACCCAAAAAATAGTGCTATTGAGCACACCCCGGAAAACATCGAAAAAAGAGTCTCAGAGTAAAAATAGCCTAGATGACTGGACAAGATGGTAAGCACCCCTTTTTCATTTCCTGCACTAATCATCCTCCCAATAAGCATGTCTTGAGAAATACAAGAAAGACATCAGTTTTAGCTCGGTAATTGAGCTCTTCGCAAATCTGACTGAATGAAAGAATGTTGATGGCAAACTCAAGGACAGAGAATATTATTAAGCCCATTGTTTTTAAAAATGCGCCTCGAGGCGCTGCGGCGTACACCTCGAGGCGTTTTTCAAGGAAAAACGCCTCGAGGCTATAGCCTCATTCAGCCTCAATGAGGCGTGCGCCTCGAGGCTTATGAGGCGCGCTTCGAGGCGCTGCCTCATGAATGAGCTGTTTTTTTAATTTTTTTCTGCAATATTTTTCCTTTTCTTTTTGATTGTGAGCTTTTCATCTTTCTTAGACATGTATTTTCAAGTCTTTAAGCTCATGATTCACTAAAATGTATTTTTTTATTTTATTAACGTATTAAGTTTATTTTTACTTTGTTATGCATGTTTTTTTTATAAATCAACATGAACAAAAAATTGAGTCTTGAGTGCTTAAATCTAATACCTCTATTCTTTAGTGTGAATCAAGCAGAAATGCTTTCTTTATTAAAATATTTGGATGACCTAAATTTTGAAAAGTATATTTCTGTAAACATGCCTCATCTTTTCTTCTATTCCATCAAGACTAAATTAATACACATCAAGTCATGCATGAACGAAGATGATCATAACATGCAATATTCAAGTATTTTATCCCCCAATCATTATGGTAAAATAAAAAGTGATCACATATTCACTGCTTACTCTCTTATCGTTCTCAATTGAATGACACATATCTCACCTAGTTTTGAAAATGGTAGGTTACATCTAGTCCCTTTAGTTAAATTTTATTCAAAACTTTAAATTTTGCGGAGAGTTACCCATTATTATGCTTACATATCCATATTTACTCGACTCCTTACATATTTAGAGTTTAAAAAAAAGAGAGTTATATAACAACTTGGCTGTTTAAACCATGATGTTAGTCTTGAAATATCACGGAGTTATATATTTAATCATAACTATTTAATTTCTAGAACTTGGAGATTTTAATTACGATTAATTATTATATTTTATGAAAAATTTTCTTTCACGAGTGAGGCTTACGCCTCGAGGCAATACTAGGAAAACGACTCGATACGCCTCACGTTTTTTAAAACCTTGATTAAGCCTAATGTTAGGGGTGAGGTGTACATCCCCTCTTCCCTTAACGAGGGAAAATCTTCCATTTGCAACTCGTACAGTGCATAAATTGGGCTTGGCACATCTGATTAAGTAAGGTCTATTCCCCACAAAGATGGGTGGAGGTGCTTGTATTAATCAACAACTTTGATTTTGTAAAGTTATTTGTAGAGGCAATAAAGATACATGTACCAACGACGGTTACAATATACAGAAGGTCAATATGGTGTGGTTGCATGGTCTCTCCTGGGTGGAGCATGTTCAGACATTGCATCAAATCTTCGAAGTCCCTTCAAGGGACTTCCACGAGGGACCATCACCCTTAGTAGTAAGATTAGAATAGTCATATTTGTGGTAGCAAACAACCTTTTTGTGGCTAAATTTGTGAAAGTAAGTGCATTGGATTGTGTCTAAGCATCGTCCTACACTGAAGCGACCCAACCCCAACTCCTAAATGATCCACGACCTCCTCGTCCAAATGGGATAACAAGTGCAATAACATGTCCCTGAATATCAATAGTAGGGATGGTGGAAGGGATGACTAGATGACTCAGGATATTATAAGTCTCCTCGATAGTTGGGATTCTTGGGAAGACAACAACAATGATCATCTAGTCTCGTGTTCCAGCATAACCCAAATCGATTTCGGTCATAAAATCTAGAATATCCATATGCTAGTGGTATTGCTTCTGTGTAGGACAAGTGCATCCTGCAATGCAAACATTGTACCATCCAAACAAGGATTTTAAGAGAGAGAGAAATACTCGGCTAGGGAACGACCTGCTTGCTTCATATTCATCATGTTGAAGTATGCATGGTACATTCTGCTAGAGTTCTTCTGTCCATATGTGGCCTTAATAGAAGTCTATATGTCATTAGCGGTGGTGTAGAAGACCAACTCATCTGCAATTCTATCGATGTCTTTGACCATGATCCATAAGTTGACCATCCCACCATCTATTTCCTACGTGTCATATTTTCCAATCTTGTCCGCATGCTCTTACTCCAAGCTCCAACATAATATGTTCTTTGTCGTATCCTCGTACGATCACGAGGAACATGCGTGGCCACTTGGGATAATTGGTCTTGTCCAACTTTGAGATCGAGCCGATGAGAGTAGCCTTGCACTTCCTCTATGATATCCTTGAGATGTCACCTTTGATTTTGACATCTCTGATAAAGTGTTAGGCTTGTTGCATAGAAATATCAAGATTCAAGAACTTTCTTTAATTATACCAGAACCCATAGATATTGCAAAATCGATACGAGGCTGAATGGTGGCTAATTGGGAATACTATTTGTTGGAGACTGACTGAGCAATGGCCTAAAGCGAGAGAGAGGGAGAGAGAGTTGCCTGGAGGGAGGGCTTGTCGATAGGGTTATCAATCTGGAGGGGGTTGGCAATAAGAGATATCATGCTAGAGGATGGGATACATGGCTTGGCGATGGGGGTTTTGGGGAGAAGGACTGAAGGGTTTGGGTGATTGATGCAACAAAAAATTAAAATATAGGGCTTGATATTTTTATCCGTTAATTTTATTTACGTTTATTCGATTGTCGCATTTTTATTTAAATAAAGAGATCACATGTGATCTCAATTTAGTTAGTTAGAGTCAATTAGAGATTTGAATTTATTTCAAATCTATTAGTTAGTCGGTTAGAGTCAAATTAGGATAAGTAGTTTTTAATTTGAATTTGAATTTCTATTTTTGTAATCTCATCCCTCCTATATAAAGAGATGATAGGCTATTGTTTTGGGGAGTTCAGTTGATATGGAAAATTGAGTTTCATTATCTCTCTCTCTCTCGCTCTCATTCTGTCTCTCTCTCAACGTGTTCTTCACGATTCATCTCCAAAACCCCGTGTAGCCGACGTGTTTTCTCCTTCTCCCTCCCCTCTCTAAATTTCTTCTACCAAAAATTATATGTTTCCACCATTGGATTTTTTTCGTTTGCATCATTTGGTATCAGAGCATGGCAACCGAATCGTTCTTACGATTCGACGATCCGATCGCATATTGGAGGATGCAATACGATTTAAGTTGTCTCTCCCATGGCCCGCATTCACGTTCACATTCGAGGAAGTTCAAGAAACGCCTTATATCAAGCTTCAAATTCCAAGTATGGTTGGACGCCAAAATCGATGAAGATTCGCACATCAATGACAAAAATCAGAACGCTGGACTTGTTGTTCAAACCGATTTCGGCCAAGAAAATGAAGGTATTTTCAGTCTCGAAGAAAATTCTACTATTACAAATGTTGGGCAACATCACTATGAAGACACGGAGACAATATTCGACGAATGTGTAGACAAGGAGTACGAAAACTTCGATTTTTTTGCAATCAATGTTGCTGTCCAGGAAACAAAAAAGGCAGAAAATAATGATTTGGGGTCGAGATACGACGAAAGCGTCACAGAGGAGCTTGTTGATCTCCCTGTGGCGGTCCTTTCTATTGCAGCCCAAGAAGCACGTGCTTCACCACTGCCGTTGCCGCCTGTGCCAGGCTCGACTACGCCGCCGCCATCGGTCGAACAACTCATACCTGTGCGCAACCTCCGCCAGTCACGAGCCTGCTCTCCGGCTAGCCGCCATGCACACAGGACCTGTGCAGCACCTGCGGGTCGCCCCCACCATCCGCATGACCGCTCTTGCGGTAGTCACCGTCGCCGCCAACGTCGGGGTTCCCTCCTACGCCATCATCGTCATCGAAGGACTATCCCAATCCCATGCGCCAGCATCCCAGGTCAAGCTCACGGCTCCAAGCGACGCCTGCGCCGACTGCAGCTCCCACCGCGGCGGCGTCATCTCTGTTACCGCATGGGGAGTGAAACTCTAGCCACCCTTTTAAAGAAACTCCCAATCGGGAGAAATGAATCTCTGAAGTTTAGGGATAAGAAATTGCTCTCGTTTCCAAAGGGGCTAATTTGGAAAAATTGCTATCAACTCCCTCCTCACAAGACTTTTTATATAAAGGACCAATTGGAGGGTAAATTATGTTATTGATATATTTTAAGTGAAGGGGTAGAACATTTACAGCCATGCCCCTCGGTGGAAAAAAATTACAAGTAGAACATTTACAGCCATGCCCCTCGGTGGAAAAAAATTACAAACGTAATATGGAAAAGAAGCCAAATGAGGGAGGATCAATCAACCAATCCCTATCGAATTCTCCAATGGCAAATCGAAGATCAAGCAATTCGTCGGGAGACGAGTTTTTCAAGCGGAGGAGAATTGATGCAGCACAAAATTAAAATATAGGGTTTGATATTTTTATCCTTAATTTTATTTACGTTTATTCGATTGTCGTATTTTTATTTAAACAAAGAGATCACATGTGATCTCAATTTAGTTAGTTAGAGTCAATTAGAGATTTGAATTTATTTCAAATCAATTAGGTAGTCGGTTAGAGTCAAATTAGGATAAGTAATTTTTAATTTGAATTTGAATTTCTATTTTTGTAATCTCATCCCTCCTATATAAAGGGATGATAGGCTATTGTTTTGGAGAGTTCAGTTGATATGGAAAATTGAGTTTCATTATCTCTCTCTCGCACTCATTCTATCTCTCTCTCTCTCAACGTGTTCTTCACGATTCATCTCCAAAACCCCGCGTAGCCGACGCGTTTTCTCCTTCTCCCTCCCCTCTCTAAATTTCTTCTACCAAAAATTATATGTTTCCACCATTGGATTTTTTTTCGTTTGCATCAGTGATGGGAGCTAAGCGGTGAAGGGTGTATGAGAATTAGGGTTGGGCCCTGGGGGGATTTGGGTGAATTGTATTTGCGATGGGGATGGATGCTTGGGGCTAAACCTTCAGCGAAATAAAGGAGTTGAGGAAAAGGCACGGCTTGGTATCGAACTTGGAATTGGCAATGAAGAATGGAGGCTTGGGGTTGAACCTTCGATGACGTAGATGAGTTGAGGAGAAGGCTTGAGGAGAAGGCGACGATGTAGAAGTGGTGGGGAGAGGACCATTTTGATACCAAGTATGAGAATGAATTGCTTGAATTGGATAAGAACCCTAGGGCTCCTTATATAGGTGGAGTCGTAGGGTTATAGGAGTCATCTCTTATGTAATGAGACGATTAGAATACCCCTAAGGTTAGTGTTACAATTTAAGTACTCAACAATGGTTGTGGAAATATTTGTTATGAGAATCAAGGCTTGTATTTGTATGTATAACATATATTCTGATTACCATATATGTTCATTGGGAAGGTAGTTTGGACGGTATGTGCGAAATGGAGAAAAGAATCACCCATATCGAAGTTATTTCTTAAAAAAATTGAAGAAAATCTATATTATTGACGGTGCATCACCATCATGTTAGCAGTATATTGCTGACACTTGAGAAAAAGCCCCTCCCCCATATCAGTGATAGCGACATATTAGTGATAATATGGCCATGGTTGTCCTTTGGTTAACTTAGCCATGGTCAGTCCCAAGCCTGGGTAAATCGAGGAGGGTTACGTGTTAAGTAACCGACAACCAACACAAGATAGACACATTCCTAAATGGTATTCTTTTTAAGAACACTTTGGATCTTTTCAACATGGATTTAAGCAAACATTTAGATTTTGTTGGGGCGTTCCCTACTTGTGACGAGTTGCATCGTCTGAATGCAATGAGAAGTTGGCAAGGGCCGCTATATCATTGCTCGTATGTAATTCAAAAATTGCAAGAGTTCTCGCATGAGGAATACATGCGAGTAAATAAGCTAGTTCCGCTGCATCGTCGCCCAAATGCAGTTCGAAATTTGCAGGGAGTCTCGCATGATGGATGCGTGCGAGTAAAGAAGTTAGTTTAAAAGAGGTTGCAAAGGAAGTTACAGATAATTAGTTAGAATATTGGCACTTTGACTGGCAAATCGATAGAGACTGTAGATATGATGGAAATAATGAAGATTCGGATACTATATCTCCAAGAGACAAAATGAGTTAGAGAGAGCACTGGAGATCGAGAAGACAGGATTTAAAGTTTGGTATTCAGGTAAAAATAAGGAGATAAATAGTCTGGAGTGGTTGTTCATAAGGATTTGAAGGATTGTGTGGTTGATGTACAAAGGTTCGAGGATCGGATTATTTTGCTAAAATTGGTGCTCGAAGAAGAAATTCTGAATATTATCTTAGTTTATGTAGAAGAAGAATGCTTGTGTTTATTCATAGAGCTCAAAGGTTCTCTTATATAGAAGAGAGAAACCCTAATGGATAAGTTACATACTATGAACAAAAGTAATAAATAATTGTAAAACAATGATATAACATAAAAGCTCTCCAACACTCCCCCTCAAGGTAGAGCATGGATGCCGATCAAGCTCATCTTGGAACATCTCTGAAAGGGTCCTCTGGCTAGAGCCTTGGTAAGCACGCCTGTCGTCTGCTCACTAAAACTGACATGGGATGTAGAAGTAAGGCCCCGTTTGTTACGCAGGAATAGAGGAGGGAATGGAATCATCATTCCTCTCTCGATTCCATTCCTTTGTTTGTTAGATCAACTTTATGCAGGAATAACGATTACAAAGGAAACATGATTCCCTCATTCATGGGAATCGCCATTCCTAGGTACTCCCCTAGGAATTGGGATTCCATTCCTTACCAATGCTAATGAATATATTCTTCTTCAATATTTTAAATTAATATATCATCGTTACAAATATACGGTTATCGACATGGATATATCTTTTTCTTTTTTTGGATATTTTTTTAACACTGACATGGATATGGTTTTTTTGGACATGGATATATGGATACTGACATGGATACAAATATATGGATGCAAAAGGTTGGATAAGTTACAAATATATGCATATATGGATACTGGCATGAATATGTTGTATTTTTTGCGGATACATGTATAGATATAGTTTATTTTTTTGGATAGGGATACTGTTGGGAGAAAAATAATCAACTTATTATTCAAGAGAACCATGGCCTCTCTTATATAGGGAGAGACCTAATGGGTAAAGTACAGAGTAGTCCAAAAAACAATACGAAAATACTAAACAGTACATAACGCATATAATAATAATAATACTCTCTACACTCCCCCTCAAGGTGGAGTATAGATGTCGATCATGCTCAGCTTGGAAGAGCATCTCTGGAAGGGTCCTCTGAGCAACGGCTTGGTAAATATATCAGCAGTATGATTCCCTGAGCTCACATAAGATGTAGAAATCAAGCCTCTCTGGATCAAGTCCCTAGTGTAGTGGCAGTCAACTTCAATATGCTTAGTTCTCTCATGGAATGCTGGATTGTTGGCAATAAACAAAGCTGCCTGATTGTCACACAGAAGTTGCATAGGTACAGGTAGATCCTCTAGCACAGATCCTCTAGCACAGATCCTCTAGCTGCCTGATTGTCACACAGAAGTTGCATAGGTACATGTAGATCCTCTAGCACAGATCGAACCCACATCATTTCCGTGCTTGCTTGCGTCATGGCCCTATATTCAGTTTCTGCACTGGACCTTGCCACAGCGGTTTGCTTCTTGCTTTTCCAAGAGACCAACGAGCTCCCAACAAAAATGGTAAATCCTGAGGTTGACTTTCTATCCTTAGGGCAACCTGCATAATCGGCATCTGCACACGCTGAAATAGATAGATCTGTGCCCTTTCGGAATAGCAACCCTGAACCTGGAGAATACTTTAGATACCTCAGTATCATGTATATGGCGTCCATATGAACTTGCCTTGGTTGCTCCATAAATTGACTCACCCGATTTACTGCAAAGACAATATCAGGTCGAGTTATGGTAATATAAAGGAGCTTACCCACCATTTCTCTATATCTCCGCTTGTCTACTTCCGCAGTGTCATCATCATACAGCTTCATGCTCGGATCCATGGGAACACTGAATGCAGTAAATGGATCATGGAGGGATCCAGTATACTCACACTCCAACCCGTTTGTTCCTCCTCACTTGCATGTATGAGAAGCAACATCCTTGATAGCAGCCGATAGTTGTGTTTGCGTTGAGTTGATATTGTTCGTAGTGTCTTGTATTGTGAGTTTGAGATTTCTTTCTGTTTTTCCCAGATGAGTATTGCATGCTCCAGCTTGAGGGGGATTGTTGGAGTATATTGGACTATGTGTCACTCTCCTCGTCGGAGAGCATGTGCTCTATACTGTGCTTATCATAGTTAATGCCACTGAAATGAGTCTCCACTTGGAGAACTCTGTCCTGTCACAAGTAAAAAATTGTGAATCATGTGGACAATTGCTCCATCTCTCTTAAGGGTCGAATTGTAAAAAAGTCGTGGAGACGTCCTCGTCGGAGTCCACGGTCGCTGGAGAATAGAATCTAAAAAGTTTCCTTGTCGGAGAATTAGGTCTTTCCCATACTAGCCAGAGATTGTGATCTCTACTCTGAAGTCCCTAAGAAACCTCATGAAAAACCCTAGCCTACTCGGCATAGGGATGCGATTTCTACTCTGGAGTCTCTATGAATCACATCATAACTGAGACCAAAAATAAAAGATGGGGACCACACAAAAATTATGGCAAACATGTGCACATTTGACTAGAGACTCGGAATCTGAACGTCGAGTCTGAGATTTGAAGAATTGTAGAGTTTGAAAACTGACATTGAGTCTGAACCGGAGAATCTGGAGTTAGATATGTAGAACTCTACAAAATACTCCCATTTCTCCCATACTTGTAAAAAACAATGACATCGACAAAGTTGGGAGAAGACAAATGAAGATGGGGAGGGCAAAAAACCAAATAGCTGATAACATTTTTTTCTCGACTTTTATTTTCAATCAATTTTTTTTCAAATCATGTTTTAAATTAGTCGTTCATTCTCCCATTTTTTCGGCTTTTTGTCATTTTTTAAAAAAAACCTCACATTCTTTATTAAATTGAGCCCATCTTGGGCCCAAAATACAAAGCCGTCCCCTTTTTTTCTCGACCCAACTTTGGGCCCAAAAATCTATGTTGTTCCCTTTTCTTAATTGCATCAGATTTCTCTCCCTTTTTTTAAATTGAACCACAATTGTGCCCTCCTCATTTTTTTCTTTTTTAACTAAACACAACCCACTTGGGCCCCCTTTTTTATTTAGGGTTCCCAGTTGGGAACCCCTTCTCTCGAAGCTCGTCGCGTCGATGGGGCACTTGCTCTTGCCTCCACATGGAAATAGAGGAGCGGTATCGTCGGGGAGGTGCCTCCGCCTGGAGGCATGAGGGATCACCGCTGCCTGGAGTAGGGGAGACGCGAAGGGGGGTCGTCTTGAAGAAGCGCCACATAGGGTTCGACTTTGACGATGATGCGCATGCAGCGCGTTGAAGAAAGGTGTTGTCGTCTGGAAGAGGGCCTCGCATGGAGGTAGGACGTGAGGAGGTGTTGGTCTCCATGGGAGCTCAGAGCTTGCCACCTGAAGATGCGGTGTCGCCGCTCCAACAACCGATTGAGAGGAGGGAGACGGTCTAGAGAGGAGGTGCTCGTTGCCACAGTTTGTAACTCTGCCTAGAGAATAGGGCAACACGAGCCAGAGTAGGAGGGCAGTGCTTGGATATTCGGTGGAGGTTGGAGCCACCTGAGCACCGCTAGAGGAGGCGATGGTAGTGCCTTGAAGGAGGGCGGTGCCTGGAGGTAGCTGGAGAGGAAGATGCGTCGCCTGCATGCCTGATGCGCGCTGCATGGGAGAGATTCGACGTTGCTGTGGCTCGCCGGAGGTAGCGTGACGTGCTGGAGAGGGTCTCGTCGCATATGAGATCTGATCTAGAAGACTAGAGTTCCAGAAAACTCTAAAAAAATCCTCTCGAACATGATGATATTGCAGAGTAACAATCTCCAATCACCAAAAGAATCTTGATCTTTGAAAAAATAGGGTTTCACCTTGACATTCAAATAAGCTTATCCAAGTAACTTGTATCCGATGAGGTATGCTATTTGTTTATTTGTGATGGATATTTACCCCTGGGCATACTGAGATTTTGAATATAATGCTTCTGTTAACTTTTAACTCCAAATATTTCCCTTTGAAAAGATCCCTTATTCAGGGAAATGACACGGAGATCATTGTCTGAGAAATGTTATATTGTAAATCGGTTTACATTTATATCACAATGAATCATGTTGTTAGATACTTTCGTTTAGGTTATATCAGAATGAATCCCGGTTTTAGGTACTTTCGTTTAGATCAATCGACGCTTTTCCTTTATGAAAAGTTTGTTTTCTTATGCTTCTCAGAATTTCTATTATCCAGAATAGGTAAACCTAGCAACACAGACACTACTTCGATCTTTCTGATTTTTTTTGTTCCTCAGGTGGATTCTCATCTAATATTTCTCACGGCATCCAGGATGATGGAGATTTAGGAAACACTACGGTAGTCTTGTTTTTCACTCCTTGTCTTCTGGGGTGTTTCTTTACTGAAAACTATCCTCATTGTAGGTTTTTGTGGGGGGATTAGACTCAAGCGCCAGTGAGGAGGATCTGAGGCAGGCGTTTTCTGTTTATGGTGAGATTGCTTCGGTGAAAATTCCATTTGGAAAGCAATGCGGCTTCGTGCAATTTGTGAACAGGTGTGCCTTATACAAATGTGGTGTGCTTTTTTCATTTACTGAATGGCTAATAATGACACGATCTTGCAATGCATGGTAGAAGCAACGCAGAAGAGGCACTTGAGAAGTTGAACGGAACTGTTATTGGCAGGCAGGGAGTTCGCTTATCGTGGGGTCGGAACCCCGCAAACAGGCAGGTAAAGTGCTTTCCTTGCAAAAAAGTTGAAGTAATATTGTCAATAGTATGTTGCAGATCTCATTTCATGTTCAACAGGCGAGGGCTGACCTGAATTCCCAATGGAACAACTCATACTATGGAGGGCAGGTTTATGGTGGTTACGGATATGGCATGCCCTCGCCTGATCCTGCCATGTATGCTGCCACATATGGTGCGTATCCGATGTATGGTAATCAACAACAAGTGAGCTAGAGGGTACAGATCATAGACATCATGAATAGATGGTGCATAACCGATTACCGGCTTCCTCTGACTGTAATTGTCATAAAGTGGCTGGTCCATCTGTTAAGGTTTAAGTATTATGCCGTCCAAATTTTGACCGAGAGAAGAATTTTGACTTGTTACATTAAGTTAGTATGGCTGCTTATGCATTTTTTAGTATTTTATCGATCTGTACGGATTATACGATCTTAAATACTTGATCTGATCGAAGCTGGGCAAGTTATGGAATGCCGGGAGCTGGTGTGAAGTATTTTGGTAGGTATCGTTGGAAAACCAGTAGCAGGTGGTTTTACTTATTCTAGTACACATTTTTTTGCTGTATTCTGACTCGAACTCTAATAATATATATTTTTGGCATGTCAACTTGTAGACAACGTTGATTATTTTGAATAATTGCAACTATATATATCCTGCTTAAGGGTGTGCATGGTTAGTAGAACATATGGGCACTTGCCCCTGCCGATATGGAATGACCTTAAATCCATGGATATTCAACAAAGTATTCTGGCTATTACGACCCTAAACCCATATGGAGTTTTGATCTCATCATGAATGAGTAACCATTAGGTCGACTTGGAAGCACGATCTATAGCCTAACCTTGTGATGCACCTTCTTGCTCCTCCAACCTAGTAGGGGATAACCATTTAATATGGATGCAAATAGTTGGATACTAATGTGGATATTGGTGCTATCATATAGCTATTCATTTTAAGTACAAATAAATATGATGATACATATGTTGGCTTTAAAAAACGGATACAGATGTAAAATGCATATAAAATAGATATTGATAATAGTAGAAATACTTTAAATATCAGCTTAAATATGTATGTATTGATATGTTACGTATGATATGAATATACTAAATGTACTTATTTTATAATTACATCAAATAAAATGAAAGGAAAATAAATTTATATTATCTATAATTAAAACAAATTTAGAACTATATATATATATATATGGAAGTGGATATAGGATTTCATATACATATGTTTTGCAGATATCAAAAGTGATATAAATATGCATATTCATTGTGGAACAAATACCAACATTGGTGTCATAATTTGTACAGAATGGATGTTGTGGCGGATTGGATATATTTGTATCCATTTGCATCCCTATCACTCATGTGTCATGACTCATAATTTTTTAGCAACGCTCTTATCAAATGTAAATGTATAAGTTGGATACTCATGGGTACCTGTGATCCGCTCAAAAAAATTGAGTACATGTTAGCATTGTATATCAATTGGAATATGGATACAAATGGTAGGATATCGCTATAGATATAAGTGAAGGAAGGTTTGGTCTCACACATCTTGGAAATGCGGAATAAATGATTCAAATTCTTAGAGAAATATGTTCATCATATGAACACATGCAACTAGTATAACAAAATAATAATTGCAAATATGAAACCACATGGTAGAGTAAGCATTTGATATAATCACAACAGTATTAAGGAATACTTATTAAAGTGTGAGTCTCTAAAGGAAGATACCCCTACTAAATCAAGTCTGATCCAACAATGCTTTCTCTCATACAAATAAAGATCTAGATGATCTCTACCTCTCGATTCCATTGCACGAAATCAAGTCCTTCGTGTACATGGAGTACAAGGAAGAAGGTGACTCCTCTCATGATTGGTCAATCCAACATAAAGGAAGTTGATGCAATATGGGTGGACAACTAGGGTTAGAATAGTGGATGATGGAGACAACCAAGAAAGAAGAAGAGAGACTTCTCCTCTATTTTTTCTTTAAGACTTTGAGAGGTACTCTTGGGAAATGAATGAATGAATGGGGGAAAGAGAGGCCAAGCCCCTCTTTAAATACACTGGTGGACATCCATGGGGATTCATACTCTTCTTGGGGACGACCGCCAATGTGGTCCCCTGATCTCGCTTTGGATGTTGTGATGGATTCTTAATCCTTCAAGTAGTTGGTCAACCAATTAGCCAATATTATCATCCAAAAATAAGATAAAAATGAAAGTCTCAAACCAAGAAGGGAAGAGGCTAATCAATTATCCTCCAACATGCACATGGCATGCATGGTGGACGTACATATGGTAAGTATGGTAAACATATGCATGGCTCTCTCTCTCTCTCCTATTTCAATTCCATTAAGGACATGACATTTAATTTAATTACGTTTATTAATAAAATTACACAATTCAATAGTGAGAAATCTATAAAATCATTCTCCCAATAAATGAATCTAATTTATTAGTCCAAAATTAAATGTCAATCCAATTCACATTTAATTGTATGAATCATATTCACATATGTTTGTGAGTTTGGGGATCGTGACACCACCATATGGGGATGAGTGTTTCAGGGCATTTTTGAACCTTAATGCGGAATAATCTCTAAGCACAAGATATTCAGAAAAGCAATCCAACTAGCACACATATCTCAATAATTTACAAATCTTGATGCTTCATAATCTTGAATCACCAAGGTAAACACTACAAATGACACATTGTAGTGCTTGTAGAAGAACATATGAGCTTTGACTTTCTTCTGACTTTCTTGGAGTTCTCACTTCCAAGTCCTTCTCTGCAAACTTACGATGAGACACCTAAAGTCCTGCAGAAAGTGGTTAGTTGGAAACAAAAGATAGATATGCAATAATCTTTTTCAGAATAAACCTTTTCTTAACAAACATCAATAAATATCTTCAAATCAAGAGAAGTGATATCTATAATAACTAGAAAATATAATTGCACATGTAATCATAAAAATAAGAACATCAATTATATCACATATAGTACATATGAATATTCAATATAAATCACAAAATAAATATCACTAGACTAGATAGGGCTGGCAAAAGTATTCTAACTACTATCCGAAAGACTTGAATGCTGGTGACCAATTGAACTCAGTTGTTTCGATAGCGTAGCTTGACAACTATCAACTAATAATATTCTTCTCGAAATAATCGAGCGAATCAAAGAACTAGAGAAAGAATTATTGAGAGAATCACTTGAAAATAGCTTCTTGATTTTCTAGAGAGAATGAGAATGAATACTCGAAGTGTGTATTTTCCAACAATGAGTATGGGATCGTTTAAAAAACCTGAAATTTTTCCTTCACTAATTACGTGGAATAAACGTGATGATCGTTGTAGGCGAGTAAATTTGTATTAATCAAAAACCGCTAAATTATTATTTTTTCAATTCAATGCAAGGGATCGAATTTATTTCGCTTGGGAAAGCCCAAAGTCGAACTCATGGAGTTCATTGTCTCCTTAGGTCAATTTTCAAATAATGAAGCTATTAGATTTTTTAGAATAATATTTTTATCAATTTTTTATGTAAATGCAAGATAACAGTTTTAAGGGTTAAATTAGCCTATGTTGAAATCCAAAATAATTAGTAAATGAGCTCACAAATCCATTAAACTAATTTTTCTTAATTATTTATGCAATGAGGAATACATGATATTTTTTGTATTTTTCTGATGTAAAATGTATGCATGAAAAATGGACACTTTTATGGGATATTTCATAATTTTTTGTGCAAATGATATACAAAAATTATGAAAATTAGCAGCAAGTCCGTCATGATGAAATTAACGTACTATGAATTTTTGGAATTTTTCTGATGAAAAATGAAATTACAGTGAATAAAATATGCAAACAACATGGTTTTCAGTAATTTAATTTCAATAAATAGTAACTTAATTTTTTGAGAATTAAAATTATCCTAGATGAGTCTAATCAAAACATATCCAGGAAAAATCATGACTCTTAAAATTATCAAGTTTATGGGGAATTAAAAATTAATTACATCAATCACAAAATAATTTGTTTTAACCTCGATACACGTGTAAAGTGGAAAATTTTAGGCACAAGTTAGAGAACACTTGAGTCTGAGAACTACAATTTTTCGAGAATTTTTAGATCTATGCTTGATTTATTATATATTATAGATCACAAAATGGGAAAAATAACATATTTTCACCATAATAATATTAACAAATAAAATAATGATCAAGAAAATTTCATTAAACAACCAAGATGAAGAGAACTAAGTGTTCTACAATGTGCACTTTTCAGAATTTAGAAATAAAATGAAAATGATGCTCAGAATTATACTCAAACTCATGGGTCTTAATATGAAACTAAGAATTAAATATGCATGAACTAAAAGTGCACAATTGCTCTTATTCAATTACCCTAATAAGGAGGGTGAAATCCAAGATTTTCTCATAAGTAACGTGTTGATCACGTGGTGTTGCGACTGGTCTACGTGTTCCTCCTACGATAAGATCAAAGAGGAGAATGAATGCCCTCCTCCCCTCTTGCTCGAGACTCAGGAAGTTGTGAAGGCGTTGAAGGTAGTAGCTATGCCAGTGTCGTCCATGACATTTCGTGGGCCCTTGGCAAAAGGAAAGGACGAAACCTTAACCATTTTTCGAGGAACAATGGCCCTGATGGAATCCCATTAAATTGTGGGTTTTCACATTGAGTTTTTCACCTTCGATTCCATAATGGCATATTTTTCGGTGAGTTGTTTCATTGAAAACTTGATTTTATAAGGGCCTATTTTTGATGAGTTCTTTCACCAAAAAATCGATTCTATTTTTTTTCCTAAACTAAAGATTGAAGAACGTGTAAAAATAGGCCCCTAAAATTGATGGGCCTTGTGCCATTGCACTCGCAAACTACCCTCAGGGATGACCCTGAGCTGCACATACGATGGCTCACGGCTGCGTAGATGGCTAGAGCACGATTGGCTACTCGGAGGTGGAGCCCTATTACGGTGATGGCAAGGTGCTAGAAGGTTGGCTGATGCTACTTTGTTGCAATTGAAGGAGAAGAGACAAAGGATCCGTCTTTGTAGAGTCGATGCCGGACCCGAAACCATTGTCCAAAGATGAGATGACTTGCTTTTAAGCTCCTGGAGATGAAGGCGATCGCTCGACATGGAGCGATGGCTCTGCAAGCCTCCCCCCATTGATGGGTGCACACGAACGACAGAGGAGGGTCTTTTGGAGAGGCTGTTGAATCATGATGATGAGATGGTTCTCAGAAGCATACCGACACTTGATTGTAAAGGTTTCGATCGCTCCTAGTTGGATGTGGAGGATAGGAGTCGAAACTCCAGCCAAGGGGATGACTGGAGGCGACGAGGTGTGGACTGCAGGGATCGGTGGTGAAGGAACTGTGGGGCGTTCTGATATGAGAGCGAAGGTGTTGCAGAGGAGAAGTGTGGAAGGATGGTCAGCGAAGGTGATGGAGCTAGGGCTCCGGTTGTAGGCGATTGAGGTTGGTGAGTGGAAATGAAGGTGCGATCCTTGCGGAGCAGAGTGGCGATGAATGGGCGAGGTGGAAGTAGATATGAATGGGTGGAGGCATAAGGTGGTGACAGTCGGTGATGGTGGAGGAGAAGGAGATGGAGGACTCATCAAGTATCGTCAAATAATTGTTAAGAGATGATTTCTATCCTAAGAAGGAGATGGCAATCCTTCTCTAAAGGTTGATATCTGACCGACCTCTTGATGCAGGTCCTCTGCATAGGAATAGAGATTCAGAGGTATCAGATAAGTTAGATTAAAGAGTTGACTTAGAGATCAAGATAACCAAGACTTATGTCATATACTGTCATGATATAAGC
The DNA here is from genome assembly GCA_037367405.1 of Ottelia alismoides. Taxonomy (NCBI): domain Eukaryota; kingdom Viridiplantae; phylum Streptophyta; class Magnoliopsida; order Alismatales; family Hydrocharitaceae; genus Ottelia; species Ottelia alismoides. The sequence continues at coordinate 1,249,109 of JAZKJV010001286.1, forward strand.
ATGTGTCCTCTAACTAAAGACAGATGTATTGCTATACGTCTAAGTGTGTTCACTTGGCAGACCATTAAGTTGACGATCTAATCAAGGTCTATACATCGACGAGCTGGTGTGCATATGGGGGCATATGAGTAATAAGATCTCTCAAAGTGATCATACAGGTTCACTACTAAACCAGGAGACATGAGCTCACTCATGAGGTATCGGTATCGATCAAATTCCATGCATGGTCATCTTGCTTTGGAAGCATGACTAGAATTTGTAAGTATGATATATGATTTTGGAAATCATATGATCGATACCATCTCCCAATGATCGAATGAGAAACTTAATGATAAAACCCTAAAGAAGATAGTCTTAAAATAATCTAAAACTTCATATTTATTCTAGGACTTCTAATGTGCAGGATGTATGGGTATTAGGAATAGTTTAGGGTGATGTGATCATAAACGATTGTATAACCATGGAGCTTCCATTCTGAGGAGCAGTTAAACATATTTGGATTTCAGCGACTCCTCCCAGTAGAGAAGTAATCTAATCTTAGTTCAAATGTTGGACATTAATATGAATATAATTCAGATGTAATGAGAAGATTAGATTTACGGCTTTGATTTAATCAAGCATCTTTGAGAGGTCCTCGAGATCTGAGATATGATCTCAATATCTTCAAGTATCCATGGAGAAAACACATTATTCTTAAAAGAGTTAAAGAATAATTCCATCGTTGAATAATATATCGAAGTATTGAAAAATTGATAATTATCATGGATAATATGAATATTATTCATATTATTTAGATACATGAGAATGGGGATCCAAGATAATTAAATGTGATTTAATTATCAAGGATGTGAATAATGTAGATATCATTGTCCATATCAATAATATATATTATAAATAGGATTTATAATATATTAGATAGAGCTAATTGTAAGTGTTATTTACAAATTAAATGTTGATGTGAATTGGATTCACATTAGATAATTAATTGTAGATACAATTTACATTTTATTTTGTGTGTAAGAATATGATTCATATTTTCAATGGGATGATTGAAATTATTACAAGATAATTTAGAATTTTTTTTGAATAAATTTGCAATAATAGTTATTGCAAATAATAAAATATTATGTATGATATAATATCTCACATAATTGGAAGAAGGAAGACACCTTCCAATTACGACCACCCTTGAATCCTACAATCAAGGAGGTCGTCCACTCCATTATTGGAAGGTGACTAGCCTCCTTATTCCTTCTATGCATATTGATTTAACTGAATTAAATTAGATTGATGTTTATTCAATATATTTTATTTTATTTAAATTAATTATTATCGTAAATTTATGTAATAAAATCATGGTCATTTATTAAAAGCACAAAACAATCTAAATCATTAATTTTGTGAAGCACATGGATTGTGATTCATGGACATCAAAATTAGTATAAAAGAAAAGGCAACCCTAGCACTTCTTTTATAACACAATTGCAAGAGTAAACTCTATCCCTCATTCGCATCACACCCCCCTTCAAGAGTGGCATCCACCCCTTGACCTAAAGAACATTGCCGTTGTGCTACCACATCAACCGCTCGTGGTCCATCCTCTTTGGTGCTCATTGATCGTGAAGAAGACGTCATATTTCGTGAGATGAAGTCAGGAGATTCATTGCTTGGATCTTCAACTTGGATTGCAAGAAGCATAAGTCTCATCATGCGCTCGCAAGCGTCTCTTTAATGGGATCGTACTTGAGATAGGAGGTCTCTTACTTTAGAGACAACGATCACAATCACACTTAAAGAGATATTCCTATATCTTGTTTGTGATCTCGATGAAATGATTTGAGAAGTGTTCTCGAATCATGTGATTTCATTTTTTCTAAAATTTTAATTTCCGATGCCCCACGCACTAGTATGACTAGTCCCTCTCGATCGCATATGATGCGATCTTTACGCTTCCATGATGCGTTAAGGCCTAAACCCTAGCCTTCAATCGATCGAGGCCAAGCCCCAGGTTGGGTATCGATGGAGATGGTTCTTTTTTGGTCGTCCCCCTTTCCTTATTTGTTACCAGAGTCGAGGGAGGGGAGGGGGTGGCAGTTGATGGCGATGAAGAGGGTCCGCAACGGTTATGTGCCAAGAGGAGGAGAAGGGGTGCGGGCTACGATTGACGCATGGGAAGAAGATGTGAGGGGGTAGACGACATGTTGACATCAACACCCTGTTTATTTTTTTTGAAATGCTGACGTCTGGTGACATCAACCATATTATCATGTAGTGATTTTTCAATTTTTGCAAATAAAAGATGGAGGGGTTTGGAGAACCTCCTTAGGCTGCTTCTAAAGCAGACCTAAAATATAAAAAAAATAAAAACTTTAATATGGGCATGGGAGCACATATATATTTACCCAATGTAAATTTTGTTTTTTCCTTTTTATAAATTTATTTTGCAAGGATTGTTATGCATTTTTAAAGATGGTTCATAATGCAACGAGCATGAAAATTATTGAAAAGAATTATGCATTAAATAGAAAATGCAACGGATTACACGTGTTTTTACTCAAAAAGGTATAAAAACACAATAAATATTCAATTCATCAATGTATTTGAGAGTCTCAAACTCTAAAGAATTCATTCTCAAAAATCAAGGGAACTTGGGCTCTCAAAAGGCAAAGGCAATCATCTATATCATATGTTGTAAAAAGAGAGACAAGCCATCTCTTTTATACTCGTTATAGATGTTCCCTTAGAGTCTTACTTTTAGGGGGGAACGCTATGATGATGGCCTCTGGATGAGAAATCAAGAGCTATAGCCCTTGTTCACCAAGAAATAAGACTAGAACTACTTCTTTTAATCATTGATTAAATTAATTAATAAGTTAAGCAATAAATCAATTTAAAGTCCAATTCATGGACTTTAAAATGTGGCGCATGTGTCATAACACACTCCTCCCCTCTTTCCATATATGGATAAAGGTTTTTGCTTAATTATCAATAAATAATACAACAAATCAATCAACCACAATTGAGAGTAGGACTATCAACGGTGGCGCCACATGTCATATACACGCACCTCTTTTTTGTTGCCAAAATAGGATTAAATTTGTTGCTTAATTATCATGATAATCCAATTATCATAATTTGTAATTTCATGAGAAAGCCAAATGAAAATGTAAATCCAATTTACATTCAAAATTCAATGTGAATCATATTCATATATGTGCCTGAAATAATTATGTGAATCATATTAATATAAATATATTAATTACTATGAATCAATATTAATATTAATTAAATATATAAATGATGTGGATCATATCCACAAAACCCTATATGTACATGTATCTATGATAATAACAATTATTATCATATTATTGATATCATTGAGTATGAGTCCTAATCCAATTGGGACTCGTGAGTAGAAGTCTTGGATACCTAGATATAATGTCGGGGAGATCATACTATCCACATATAGTGACTTGAAATTTGGATAAATACCTAATTTCATGGTTTATATCATTTTTAGAAAAATGCGGCACTTATGAATGTTGAACTCAAGTTGAAATAATTCACTCTCTAAGTGAGCTAAATGAAACACGTCACACTCTCCATTAGTTGGAAAAAAACATTAGTAAGCTTATCTAGCCTCCTTGACCATTTCTAATCGAAGTTCAAATCATTTGGGGTTTAGAAATGAGATCAATGAGTGTTTTATTTCCATTTCCATCACCATTTCACTTTCCAACATTTGGACGTTGAGATTGGAATTGGACATTGGATTCAAATGAGATGAGACTTAATCCAATTTCTCTCAAATCATCAAGATAAGAAATGAAGCCACTAACATATCAACACAAATAGAAACTAACCCCACAACTTCAAGCGTAGGGAGAAGGTATCTTGTAGTGCCCCACCACCTCTCGGTTCAGGTATAAATGATTTTATGTTATCTAATATTGTGAATCTCAGGAGTGGTAGGAAACTACAACCATCTGTAGATGTGAAGGGAAAAAATAAATCTTCTTTGGTTGAATCTTCTACATCAGTAGCCGAGCCAACCCGGTTGATAATTGGGCAACAATATTAAGCATACACCTTCCAAAATCACATATTAATATCTTGAATTTATGTCTTATTTTACAAACAAGACGGTCATGCATGGAATTCTTTATGACCCCAAATTATCTTATGAGTGAGCTCTGTCTCCTGGTTCATCAACTATGAACCTTTATGATTCCTTTGAGAGATCATACATCTCATTTATCTTCATATGCACACCAACTCACCGGTGTATTGACCTTAGTTAGGTCACCACTTATTTTAAGGATATGGAAAAATCCTCAAGTGCATCACGGAAGCGTGATGATCGTTTCATATACGATCAAGAGCGACTAGTCGCACTAGTTGCTCGGTGTAGTGAAATTTTAAAATTTTTAAAATGATGAAATCATATGATCCAAGAACATTTCTTGAATTATTTCATCTAACCACAAAAAAGATATAGAAATACATCTTGGAGCGTGGTTGCGATCAAGCCTCTAAAGAAAGAGACCTCATGTCTCAAGTCTAATCTGTCAGAGGATATGCTTGCAAGCGTAGGGATGAGTCGCGTGATTCTCGTAATCCAAGTTGATGATCCAAGCAATGGATATCCTGATCTCATCTCACGAGATCAAACGCCTTCTTCACGAGCTCCACACACCAAAGAAGATAGAGATCCAAGAGTCATCGAAACAGGCACTTCGACGAAGGTGTGTTTCTCTCTATGTAAGTGGACGACCACTCAAGGAGAGAAGAGATAGGGTTGGCGTGAGAATGTGTGAGAGAGTCAAGATTGCGTTACTCGAAGGGCAAGGGTTGCCTCTTCTTATATAGGGTTTTGAGAGTCCATGGATCCCAATCCATGGACAACACACAATCAATGTACGAGATTGATTTGTGTTTCTTTCAATGTCTAAGATGTTGTTGTAAAAAAACACAACATCAAATGATTTAATTTAAATTGATTTATATTGATAAATCAACAAAATTAATTTGAATTCAAATCACTTTTGACTAAAGAAGAGATAATGAGGAGACTAACCTCTTTTCCTAAAAGAGGGGGGACAACTACTCTTCTCCACATGGAGAGTAGTGGTCACCCACTCCTCTTGAGAGGAATGAGTCTATATCCTCTATTTATCACGAGATCTCATTATTTCATGATATCTCACGATCTCTTGTCGTAAATATTTTCATAAAAAATAATTCAAAATTATCTTGTGAAAAATTTCAATCAAGCCATTGAAATTATGCGAATCTCATTCACAACCCAAAACAAAATGTAATTATATTTTCAATTAATCATTTAATGTGAATCCAATCCACATTAACAATTAATCAACAAATATGAATCATAAAAGTCTCTCTCTGATATATTATAAATCACATTTATAATATACATAGATAATTAAAAGGTGTTATCCACATTATTCATATCCACAATAATTAAATCTCATTTAATTACATTGGATAATCATTCTCATGTATTCAGATAATGTGAATCAAATTCATATTATTCGTGATAATTAAATCACATTTAATTATCCATTTCTCAATGCTCAGACATAATTCAACTTTGGAATTATTCTTGAACTCTTTCAAGAATAATGTGCTTTCTCTGCAGATTTTTGGAGATAAGGACATGACGATTGTATTATTCCACGTATAGTGACTTGGATATTGAGATTACATCTCAAATCCATATCTTGTGGACCTCCCATACATGTTTGATTAAATCAAAGCCGTAGACCTAATCTTCTTATTGTATCTGAATCACATTCAGATCAATGTCCAACATTTGGACTAAGATTAGATCACTCCTCTATGAGAGGAGTCACTAAAATACAAACCTATTTCATCACTCCCTCAGAATGGAAGTTTCATGGTTATACAATCATTTAAGATCACATCACCCTTAGGTATTCCTAATACATGTACATCCTGCATACTGGAAGACCAAGAACAAACCCGAAGTTTTAGATCTCTTTTGGACTGTCTCCTTCAGGGTTTTATCATTAAGTTTCTCATTCAATCATTGGGAGTGGGTATCGATCATATACTTTCCAAAAGCATATATCATACCCAGGTGTTGATCATATACTTTCCAAAAGTATATATCAAACCTACAAATTCAGGACCGCGCACGAAATTTGATTCTTCCCAATATCTCATGAGTAAGCTCATGTCTTGCGGTTCAGTAAATGAACCTGTACGATTTTTTGAGAGATCGTATTACTCATATGCCCTTGCATGCACACCAGCATGCCGGTGTATATACCTTGGTTAGGTCATCAACCTATTGGTCTGTTAAAAATGTACATACTCAGACATATAGTAATACATCTATCTCTGGTCAGAGGATGCATGCCTTTATCGTGACAACATACGACATAGGACTTTGGTTATCTCGATCTCGCTAAGTCAACTCTTTGACCTAACTTATCTAACACCTCCGAATCTCTATTCCTATGCAGAGGACTTGCATCAAGAGGTCAGTTAGATATCAACCTTTATGAGAAAGGATTGTCATCTCCTACTCAAGCTGGAGATCGTCTCTTAACAATCATTTGATTATGCTTGATGAGTCCTCAATCTAACTCTTTAGATATTCACCCAAGCACCAACCTCTATGATTCAATAATTGAATCAACAGCTGTATGATCATTAAAATGGCCATGGTACATAACCCTAATTGTACTAAGGGACCTATTATGCAAATTAGTTATTCTTCATTTCAGATCAGGGAATGATATTCGCAATAACAGTTATTGCATAATGGCTCGTCGTGGGCTCGCATGTCCAACACTATTGATCTGTCAAATGTGCACACTCAGACATGCTGATGCATATTTGTCTTCGGTCAAAGGATGTGTGCCTCATCGTGATAGTTATGATTTAGGTCTTAATTTATCTCGACCTCATCAAGTTGACTCTTTAACTTGATTATTCCAACACTCCTGAAACTATATTCCTATGCAGAGTACATGCATCAAAGTCGATTGGAAATTAGTCTTTAGAGAAAGATTGTTATTTCTTTCTCACACTAGAGATTTTTATTGAATATCACATGTTAATGTTAGTTGTGCCATTCCAACTGCATGATATTCAATATAGTTATGGTACATAACCCTAATTATACAAAGGGACCTTGATATTAAGTGTATTTAAAATCATTTGATTCAGATGGACATGATAAAATAATAATTTTTATTACATTAATGGGTCGTCAAAGGCTTAAAAGTCCCCTCAAGTATCTAGGCTTGGCTCCAAACCATATCTCATAATGTGTTTTGGGTACAGATTTGCTTGGAATCTCATTAAGGATATATATTTCAATCTCTATTGCATATATCCAGAAACTAAGAGGTAATTATGCTAATAGTCATCATTGATCAGATCATGTCAAAACATGATCCAAATGCATCTCCCTATAACTCTATTGAGCTGAAGTGTATTAGGAGGAGTGAGATAGGAAAAATATTCCTTTCTCTATAAGGTATTCCTTGAATTCATCTAATAAGTATTAGCTACCTTGATTAGATTAAATTGTATCCATCTTCCTTTTAACTTTGGTTCTCAATCAAAATTGTGAAATCTTTGAAATATTTCAAAGGTTCCTAATGTATAGGGACGAAATCCTACCATAAATGATTATTAATGTTCATTTTGATATATACTATCTACATACATCAATATGTATGAGGTCTTGAATATTTTTGCATCTTACCCATTCTCATAGAAGGGTGCCTTGGACATTCTACTTTGAATACAATATTCATAAGTATGTAAGCTTTGAACTTTCGGACAATCTAAAGTTCTTCTTTCAGACAATCTAAAGTTCTATCTCTTACTAGTCTAGTGATCTTATCAATAGATTTATGTCAGTCTTAATGCCATATCATTATCAATTGATCTTCATCCTCCTTTTGATCATTTAAGATTTAATTTCAAGAACAAGAAATGTCAATGAACAATTCATTAGTATTCTAATTTTGTAGAGTCCTCTAGATGTTACATTATTATATGAAATATATCCTTCACAACTCTTTATGTAGGTTTATCTCATAATGTATGTCTATTTCCAATAAATTTAGAAATAAACAATGATATATTCTAATATCTAGGTCATAAAGACATTCTCTAAGACTATGCACTTCTTTTAACACTTAAACTGTGAGTTGTGGGATCACGAAACCACTAGAGGGATAAATAGTTTTGCACATGTAACCCCACAGTGAACCATTATGCAATAAAAGTAATTGCAGATCATTCCTTAATCTGAAATGAATATATATATATATATATGCATAATAGACCCCTTAGTACAGTTAGGGTTATGTACCATGGTCATCTTGATATCATAAATATGTTGATCCAAAAGTTAGATCATAAATGTTGGTGCATGGTTGAATATGTAAAGATTTATATTGAGGACTCAACCGCACCATCAAGTGATTATCAAAAAGGGATCTCCAGCCTGAGAAGGAGAAGACAATCCTTACTCCAAAGGATGATATCCAACCGACCTCTTGATGCAGGTCCTCTGGATATGAATAGAGATTCAAAGGTGTTGGATGAGTTAGGTTAAAGAGTTGACTTAACATGATCGAGATAACAAAGACTATCATATGCTGTCACGTATAGGCACACATCCTCTAAGCAGAGACAATTGTATTACTAAATATATACATTAGGTAGACCATTACGTCGATGACCTAATCAAAGTCTATATACTAGAAAGTTGATGTGCATATGAGGGCATATGAGTAATACGATCTTTCAAAAAGATCATATAAATTTATTACTGAACTGGAAGACATGAGCTCTCATGAGATATTGGGACAAATCAAATTCCAGCATTAATCATCTTGTTTTGTAAATAAGACATGATTTACATATATGATATATTATACCAACTCTTAATGATCGAATGATAAACTTAATGATAAAACCTTGAAGGAGACAGTTAAAATTAGATTATAACTTTGGGGTTTAATCATATTCTTTCAGTATGCAGGATGTACGAATATTAGGAATACTTGAGGATGATGTGATATTAATCGATTGTATAACCATGACACTTCCATTCAGATAACGCGATGAAATAGATTTGAATTTTAGTGACTCCACTCAGTGGACTAGTTACCCCATCTTAGTCCAAATGTTGGATATTGATCTAAAGATGATTCATATGCAATGAGAAGATTGGATATTTTGTCTGACTTGATCAAACATCTCTGAGAGGTCTTCTAGATTTGTATATGAGATTAGATCTCATTATCCAAGTCATTATACATGAAATATTCAGTTGACTTGTCTTTATCTCCAAGTGTTTGTGAATAAGGCACACTATTCTTGAAAGAGTTCAAGAATAGTTCCATTATTGACAATATCTGAGCATAGGAAAATTGATGATAAAATTAGATTTAATTATCAATAATAATATGGGTATGATTTACATTATTTGGACATGTAGAGAGACATCTAAGATAGCAAAATTGGATATAATTGGCATAGATAAGATTAATGTAGATAACACTATCCACAATAATCGTGGATATTGTAGATGTGATCCATAATATCATAGAGAGAATTAATTGTGAATGGGATTCAGGATTTAAATAACGATGTGAATTGGATTCACATTGAGAAATTAAATGTAAATATGATTTACATTTACTTTTGGATGGATGGGTGTGACTTATAATTATCAACGATTTGTTTGTAGTTATCAAAAATATTTGAAAATTATTTGGTGATATTTTGTTGACAAATAATTTTATGGATAAAGATTTAATGTAACAAGATTATATTAAATGAGATTGGAGAGAGACTGTCTCTCTCCAATCCTTATGGTGGACGCACGGACGAAGCCCAGAATTTCTGCTTGGGGGGGGGGGCTAAATTATTGAGACTGTACATATAATCCATCTTTGTTACTATTTCTAATTATAATTATTAAAATATGTTTACAAGTGTATTTCACAAAGATACACTTGTAAACTTATATTTTCACATAAATACACCCAATAAATATTGTATTGACAAAAAGATCGTTACAAAATTCTTCAAATCAAAATAGCCTTTCATTAACATAATGTTAAGTTATACCATTAAAACTAAAATTTAAAAAAATAACATTATATTGTTACTAATGTAGGAATGTAAAGGAGATATATATGTACCAATTTCATATAATATTACCTACTAGGAGTGCGCATGGATCGAATTTTAGCTTAATCCATGCTCAATCCAAACTTAACGGACTTTAACTTTTTCCAATCCACCCGATCCATCAAATATCAGAATCCAGACCAATTCAATCCATCAGATTACTTATTAGATAGAATTGGTTTGGATTTTTTTATACTTATGTATTCCATCTCAATTGTTTACACTCTCATGTTTGTACTATCACACATTAGCCCTCAACATTGAAATTATGTCTCAAAAAACATCATTTCACAATGAAAATAATACATGTCATTAACAATTTAAAAAGGGACGTTACATGATGAATTAAAAAAATCACTATATAGTTATTTTATTGTTTGTGTTATGTGTAACATGTAGTACATAAAACTTACAAATGTTATTCTTTAGATAATTGCATTCATGTCATATTACGATTTCTTATTGGAAGATGGGAGGGATTAGGGATGCTGACATACGAATATTGATATGGATATAGGTGTTCCCATATCCTTATCTGTTTTTAAATACGAACGTGATGCATATAAAGATATTGACAGATGAAAAATATATTACCATATCCGTAAAAAATGGACATCGATATAAAATGGATACTTATCGCATAAGAATAATATTATAAATACTCTATGTAATAGGTTAAATACGCATGTATTGGATGGAATACAAATTATAAATATTTGAAAAGTGCATATATCGTAACAATTATACCAAATATGATAAAAGAAGGTATACAATTATGTTATCTAAAGTTAGAAATAAATATACAACTATATTTATACATAAAAATGGATATATGAATACGAATATAGATTTTAGTTCATATGAATGTGACATCGGTATTTATATCCATTTGAAAACATATGCTGATACGGATGTCAAAATCTGTATAATATGGATAAGATGGCGGAATAAATACGGATATATCTATGTATATATACCTTTTAAATGGGAGGTGAGGGGCCATTATATACAACTTGTTATTATTTATAGTTAACTATTTATAGATAAATCATATTCTATTATAATATATATGTAGAGAATTAATGGGAGACGGGGGGGCCAAGCCCCCTCCCGCCCCCCTTTGTCTCCGTCCCTAGGTGGACGTCTACCCTCCTAATATGGAAGGATTCGATCTCCTTTCCTCACTCTTGGAAAGTGGCTCCCTTCTTTCCACGTTATTCATGAGAGTGAGATTTATTTTGAGATTGAATTTTGGAGCAATGAATTTGTTGGGTACTTGGTTATATGCATCATTGAGTTGTAGCAGGGTAAATGGATCCTGGAGAAGATCCATTTATCCCATTCAGTGTTTAGTCCCACATCGTCCAGTGGTGGGACTTGGAGGCTTTGGAGAGGCTATATAAGGAGCCCCAGACCTCTTGTATCTCTTGAGAAAAGCAATAGAAAAACACGCCTCTTAGAGGGCTTCTCCCGTGGTTTCATCCCGCTCCTCACGGAGTAGGGTTCCACGTAAAATCATGGTGTTCCATGTTCTATCTTTCTTGTTTATGCTCTGTTTATCAATCGCTTCCGCATTCTTCATATTTTATAACATGGTATCAGAGCGGGTCGATTCTCGAGGAGTTTTGTGTGTTCTTTATGTTTTGTTCGAGAATCGATTATCAAAATCAGTTCTCGATCATTCTTATAATTTTTGTTCTTAAACGATTGTTCGAGAGTTTTTTTATCAAGATCATGATTCCAGTTCTAGGGTTTCCATGTGGAACCCTAATCCATGTGCTGTTCATTCACTCGGCGCGACGGTATCCTTAACTCTGCAGCCACATCTCAGGCGGCTGCCCTAGCCACCTTCAAACCCCAGCAGCATCGACAAGCACTCGTCCCAGGTGGAGCCTTCCCTTGACTCCAGGTCGCAGCCGCGTTGCCCTGCCATTCTCCCCATCAAACGCACGGTGGCGGCGCTTTAAGCGGCGCATCTCCTTAGCAGGTGGCACACACCTGTGACAGCGGCAGTCCTCCGGTGGCGACATCAACTTCCCATCGTGCAGGCGGCGACACCGCATGACTCCAGATCTCTGTGCGCACCGCCCCTCCAACAACTACCCAGACGCACGCGCATCTCCCCATCTCAGGCGCGCATATCTCTCGAACCCCTGGTGAACCCGCAATACTTCAGCGTGCGATGGCGGCGCCAAGGCGCATGCCTCCATCTCCCAGGCGTAGGAGACCTGGACGCATGTTCTCAGCGCCATCGTTCACCAGGCGGCATCCCCAGGCGATATGAAATCGCCTCCTGCAGTTTCAAGCCCCCCCATCTCCAGTCACGTCACAACAGGAGATCTGGCGGCGCAGCCCGACCTTCTCGCGCGCGCAGTTCCCAGGCACAGCCCCAGGCCGCGCGGCTCCAGCTATCCTGTGCTTTGATCCCTCAAGCAGCGCCATCTCCAGCATCAGCGGGGGCAGCGCCATCTTCGACCCGGCTCCTTGCGGCGGCTCCCCCGTGTCGCGCGATCTCCCTCTCCAGGAGCGCGGCGACACGCCACCGCTCCCTTTAGATATCTCCAGGCGGCGCAGGCGCGCATCCCCTTCAGCCCGCGAAACCGCACAGGCGACAACCTCCTCCAACTGCATATCACGCGAGCTCCCTCTTGCGGAACCCTAATGCGTGGAAATGAGGGGGAATCGATATCCCTTTAATGCCCCCACTCGGTTGTGTTAAAAAAATCTCCACAGTGGGCTAAAAAAAAGGAGCGCCCAGTGTATGAAAAAAAAGAGAGGAGTTGGCGTGTATTAAAAAAAAGGGAGAGGGAGATGAGTTAAGAAAAAAGGGAGAAAGAAAAGAGAGAGGGCCGTGAGTTATTTTGTAGAAAGGAAATGGCATGTAAACAAAAAAAATATATGCGATGGGCCCAAGTTCAAAAAAAGGGAAAGAAAAAAAGGAAATAAAAAGAGGCGCGTACATGGAAAAAGCCGTACGCCAAAGAAAAAAAATGCAAAAGCCGAAAAAATGATGAAACGGCTTAAAAACACTATTTTCAAAAAAAAAAGTGGACGGCTTAAAAAAATGGATAAGCCGCGAGAAATTTTTTGAGAATGTTCAACCCCCCTATTTATCTTGTCTTCTCCCAACTTTATCTATGTTCATGTTCCGACAAGTATGGGAGAAAGAGGGAGTATATGTGTAGAGCTACAGGTCTTGTGCTCCATATTCAGATGTCAGATGCAGATTATCCAGACCAGCCAGATATTCCAGACTCTACAGTTCGGTTTCAGACTCGACGATTGATTCTGAGTCTAGTTTCAGACACGCACGAGTTTGCGGTCATTTTTCTAATGAGCATATGTTGCCATCATTTGTTTGAGGTCCCCATCATTATTCTTGTTTTGTCGGCCAGAGTTTTCATGTGAGCCATAGGGACTCCAGAGTAGAGCACCATTCTCTGAGCCAGATGGGAGCGACCCAATTCTCCGACGAGGAGACTATTTTCAGACTCCATTCTCCAGCGACCGTAGACTCCAACGAGGATTGCACAACCACGACTCCTATTCAGTCTGGCCCTTTTCAGAATGGAGCAGTTGTCCACATTATTGTGGAGGGCCAACGTACTCCGATGAGGAGACTCATTTCAGTTGCAGTGACTCTGGCAGGCGCAGTTCAGAGCACATGCTCTCCGACGAGGAGATTCAGAAGACTCACACTCCAGCCCGTTCGTCCTCCTCACCAGCATGGCATGAGAAGCAACGTCCTCGACTGCAGCAATGTGCGCGTTGGGTTGATATTGTCCGTAGTGTCATGTAGTGTTGAGTTGAGTTTCTTTCTGTTTGTCCAAGCTGAGCATTGCATGCTCCAGCTTGAGGGGGAGTGTTGGAGTACTTGGTTATATGCGTCATTGAGTTGTAGCAGGGTAAATGGATCCTGGAGAAGATCCATTTACCCCATCTAGTGTTTAGTCCCACATCGTCTAGTGGTGGGACTTGGAGGCTCTGGAGAGGCTATATAAGGAGCCCCAGACCTCCTGTATCTCTTGAGAAAAGCAATAGAAAAACACGCCTCTTCGAGGGCTTCTCCCGTGGTTTCATCCCGCTCCTCACCGAGTAGGGTTCCACGTAAAATCATGACGTTCCATGTTATATCTTTCTTTTTTATGCTCTGTTTATCAATCATTTCCGCATTCTTCATATTTTATAATAGAATTAATAAATGATTTATTAATTCTAAATTCTATTTTACTTGGAGTACAAATAAAGATATTTAATCTTAACCAACTACCAATAATTAGGAGTACATCCTAGCCATCCAATTTTGTATAAAAGAATAACTAACTCCAATATTCTTTTACACGTATTAAAATAATTAAGTCGAAGCAATCGTTGCAACAGCTCTCTCTCTCTCTCTCTACGTGTGCTCTCTTTCACACTCTGTAAAAAGCCGAAGGTTAATTGTTGTGAATTATGCATTGCAGTTGGGCAATTCACGATTCGATCAAAAACCACTTCAAGTTAATATTAATTTTATATGCAAGTGGATGTTTTTTCATTTTACTTGGGGTAAGCTCAAGGTTGAACACATGGAAGAAATTACAAGCTTGGTGTTAAATTTAAATAATTTCAATGTTAGATTTTATTAAAAAAAATTTAGATTTTTATGCAAATAAATGACAATGCAAATCCGACTAAGTTCAGGAGCTATTTAGCAATATTCCAATCAAATCAATTTTAAACCTATGAAACTTGGCCAGAATGTTAAATTATGCAAAATTAAACTACCGTGAATTTTTGAGAATTTTCTTATCTGAAAGAATTTTTATAAATTTAAACTTTTTTAATGAATTTAAATAATTTTAATGAATTTATGAATGAAACTGGTCTTGAATTAATTAATGTTAATATATATAAACTCATTATTTTCAAGAACTAAAAATATCCTAAATAACCCTAAATGAGAGGCATACAAAACACGTTTAATAAACTAAAAACACTAGGTTTGGAATCAAATTAAAATTAATTGCCAAAATCACTAATCAATTTATTTTAAGGAAATAATTCATGCAAATGAGTTGCCATTTGGGCATATTAAAGAACTCAATATATCTAATGTATAGCAGGGTAATGCTTTATCTCTAATTACTCAAGTACAAATGGGCAAAAGATTGAAGTTTGCATCAAAATAATTCTAATAAATCAATTTCCGATCTGAAAATTATAAATAAATGTCCACAATTCAGGTAATTAACTGAGAAATAATGTGTATTTTTTTCATAACAAGAATATGATAAAACAATGATGTTCAAATACCGGATCAAATGTAGGGGTTCTAGTTGTAAATTATAAACGGAAACAAATAAAGTAAAATGCACCCATGGCATTTCATGCAATTATCGATAAAGGACGTAGCTCGTATGTAAATGCATCTAAGCGCCACACATTGATCACGTGAGATGGGAGGGGGCGGTAGCTGTTGTGCACAGGTTGTGAGGTATGTTCTCCTCATGAGAATGGAGGTTGTAGATGTATACTACACTCACGGATACGAATCCAGCAATGCTTCAATGGTTTGCTTGTTTCTTTGCGTGAAGCTATGCGTTGTTGCAACGTGATTCTCGAAGTGGAGGAGATGATTGTGTGGGGTTGCTCGTGCTCGAGTCTTGGATGTAATATGTAACTCTCTTGCAGCTTGGAGGTCCACACAATCTACCATGCATTGGAGGGTTTGATGTTGCTTGAGAACTCAACCCCTGACTAAGATGATGTTGCGGACTTGCACGGTGGAGGGGGAAGCTGTACGTCTACAGAAGTCCCCTTCTTCCTTCGCTTGATGATGTTTCTAGTGTGAGTCTCGGCTTCGCTAATGGTGCAGGAAGAAGAACTCCTGCTGGATGGTAGTTCAACGCTTCAGATCCTCTAATGGTTAGTGTTTCTTTATACTTGAAGTTGTTGAGGATGGTCTGCACATGACAAAGAATACCTAGAATCCTCCTCTTCTTCGATTTAAGTATTTCATACCGCACTTATGGGGCGTCTCCTAATGTTGATCCAAAGAAATAGATGTCTCTAACTTACCATAGGATCCTTTCTTTCTCTTGAAGACCCTATTGTACCCAATGGGTTTGACTTGCTTAGCTGGATCTTCGAGGGTCCATACACCATTCTTGTGCATAGAGACTGTCCCAGACTTCATTGCTAGCATCTAATTACCCATGTCATGATCTCCTAATGCTTCATCATATGAAGTTGGATCATCATCAAACTCTTCCGATACATGAAATCGGCTGAAATCTTTCTAAGAGGTATGGTTGTGTCATTTTCAATTATTTCTTCAGTTTATGGTGTGAGAACTTCATCAGTCTCACTATATGCGATTTCTACTTAAATTCATTATAATATTGACTTTTCAGGAATTCATCTTCTAGAAATTTGACATCTCTAGAAACAAATACCTTTTCAGTCTCAAGATCATAAAGTTGGTATCCAATACCATTCTTTACGTATCCAAGCATTCTTTAGTGCGAGATTCCAACTTACTTGCATCCAAGTTTTCAGCATGAACCAAACAACCCCAAATTCTTAAATGATGTGCATTCGGCTTGATACCATACCAAAGCTCGTGAGGGGTTTTAGGTACTGATTTAGATGGAACCATGTTTTGGATATAATTTGTAATCTCTACAACATGTCCCCTAAGATTAAGAGGTAAGTTTGCAATACTCATCATTAATCTTACCATATCCAACATGGTACTATTGCATCTCTCTGCAACTCCATTGAGTTGACGAGTACCTGGAGGAGTGAGATTGGAAAGAACTCCTCTCTTCTTAAGATATTCTTTGAATTCGTCTGTGAGGTATTCGTCGACTTGGTCAGATGGAATTCATTTTATCTTCCTTCTGGTTTGGTTCTCAATCAAAACCACGAACTCTTTAAACTCTTCAAGATTCCATATTTGTGACGCAAAAGGAAGACGAAACCATACTGCAAGTGATTATCAATTAATGTCACATAATATTGATGTCCATCACGAGTTACAGTACAAAAGGGACCACATACATCAGTATGTATTAGTTCAAGTATATGCTCGCATTTTTCGCCATTCTTAGAGATGGGTATTCTGAATATTTTTCCTCGAAAACAATGTTTGCAGGTTGGTAAATCAAGGACTTCTAGAAAAATTTAAAGGTCCATCATATACCAGGCTATTGATCCTATCAATCGACACATGTTCAAGTCTTTGATGTTATATCATTGTTAAATGATCTCCATCCTCCCTTGATCTTTTAGAGGTTTTATTAAAAGTGGAATTGGCATTCACGACACAATCATGTATGTTTAACTCATAGAGTCCACCAGCTGTTAGAGAATCATCTAATATAATATTACCATAACGACTTATGATAAGTTTATTAAAGAAAAGGAGAACATGTCCATGTCTAACTAGCTTACATACATATAGTAAGTTCCTTCTAACATATGGTACATAGAGACACTCTAAAATATCTAGGACTCGCCTACTAGATAATGATAGCTTACAAGTTCCAATGGCGATCATTGGCACAATTGTATTAGATCCCATCCTGATGCCTATCTCTCCATCATCAAGTATTCTACTCTTGAAACATATGCAACTAATTGCATACGTGAACTGAAGCGTAATCAATAATCCGATTTCCTTCTTGTTCTACTAGTAGGCTGGTTTCTAACTTGCCATAGGTATACATATGCCTTTCTCTAAGAATTTTAGGTATTTCAGGATAGTTACTCTTCCCATTATCCTTCCATTATCATGCCTTATAGCAGTGATGGTAGACATCAAGGTCCATGGATGTCAGATGTGTCGAAGCGTTAGAAGATTTAATCTGACCCTTTCGAGATCCATGCATCATGTCGTGCTTCCCTTTACCATGTGCAATTAGACCTTAATGCAGAGAGAGTGCGGTTCACATCTCTGTACATCTCCTACATACTTAGTAGGATATCTTGAGTAGATACAATGCATATAATTTGCTTCTCGAGCACATTAGATAGTGATCCAAGAATATAGCAACGAGTGATCGAATGATACTTGTCCCACTTATTATTAAAATTCTCAAAATCCTCTGTCCGAGGATTCTCATACTTCATAAACGAGAGCACATACATTATGTGCTTTGTCTCAAGTACGAGTTCTAAATTATAGATCTAATCTAAGTAATTTGTACCGGTCAACTGATTGATCTCAAGTAAATTGTTCAGTGAGTTGAGAGATTTTATCTGAAATTAAGAAATTTACAATTTTTAGTTAATCTTGATTAAGGTGATAAATTATTTTAAATCAAGATGCTCTCGTATTTTGCATACTTTGAAAGTCTTTCCCTTGCAAGCTTTCAAAGTATGAGACAAGTTAACCCAAAGGTTACACTACGAGATTGGATCTACGTTCTACTTTCATTGGACCCCAACAATATGAGAAAATGCAACTATAGGGAAAGAATCAAGAACTCTTTCCACCTTGCAAGTCCAACTTGCATTCTCAGTTTGATCTTCAACACACATACCCCCCATATATATGGAGTTAGAATGATGCCGATTAAAAAATCGTCAAGGAGAGAATTTAAAATATCACGCTATGCGCAATCCAATAACACATCAATAATATAGGGAACGGTACTGGGGTCACTAAGCATACGACTCATCTCTTTCGATAAACGAATAATCTGATTCATGTGCATTTGTATTCCAGAGTCATCACTACCTCCAAAAATACAATTCATAGCAACAGAGTTCTTCGCAACGATGGATGACCATGGATGCAATCATATGACTTGATCATGTCTTGTTTAAATTGATAATTAATAATTTCAACTCATATCATGATTAATCCAATAAAAGAACTTATTAGCTAACATTCTTTATTATAAACCAATTGAAACTACAATAATCAACCAAACAATCAATTTATGCACACATTATTCTTCTTTATTTTTAGAAGATTACAATGACACCACTTATATTAAGTACATCTCAAGATTTCATCAGCCAGGTCATGTGGAATGAAGGGTAGGATCATTTACATAACTTGTAACACACTAATTAGGTAACCACTATGACAAGCCAGACATGATAATCGTATCGATCTTAGTTTCCTCAATATGGAAGGATTTAATTGTAATCGATCGATTTGGTCGATTCACAATTGATAGTTGATTCATAATCAATCAATTGCATATATTAACAAAAGAAATATGAAATAGATAGATATTCTAATTTATTGCATATATCCATACAAACATTGAGTGATGTCAGATTTCAAAATTTGCAAGTCACAACCATCAAGCTCCAAATTGGAAGGATTATATAGCTTGAACTTAAAATTCATTGTGACCCCAAATATTTTTAAAATATTAGGTGAAACTCCTTATATTAATATATCATATGTATTCTCATCTATTATCATATGTCCACGCCAAGTGAAGATCAAGATGATCTTTGTTTCCTGATTATGTCACACGAAATCGAATCCTTCTTCATGTACGAGAAGCACGAAGAAGAAGACTTTCTTCTCTCATGAAGGAATGAATCAATGTGGAGATGGTTGATGTAATATGGTGGACTAGTAGGGTTCTCTATAGAAGAGAGAAGGGACGATCAAGAGAGAGTTATCAACTCTCTCTTCTCCTTCTCTCTAATATCTCAAGGCAATAATGAAGTGGTGGAATGAATCATGCTCCAAGAGAGACACCAAGACCCTCTCTTATATACTAGAGGAGGACGTCCCTAGGAGTCCTCCTAAAGGGGATGTCCACCCAGCGAGCAGTTGGATTATGATATAAAGGCAAGAATTTATTATGCTACCTTCGAGAAATAGGAGTCTTATTTATCCTATTAATTATCATACAAAATAACTAATAAATAACTAACAAATAGAAGCCTTCTAATCGCATTAGGACTCCATGGTTGTCATATTACTAGTTGCAACCTCTTAATTCTCATTCCATTATCATGATTTAAATATTAAAAAAAATATAATTGGGTTTTGTATGAGAGCTACCTCATAAATTTTGAATCTTATTCATAAACCCAAAATAAAATGTAAATCCAATTTACATTTAATTTCCAATATGAATCATATTCACAAATTTACATTGTAATAATATATGAATCATATTCATATATATATATATATTATGAATTAATATTTATAATAATTAAATGATGCGACTAATATTCACAAATCCTTAGATACATATATCTATGAAAATAATAATAATTTATCCTATACTGATATCATCAAGTACACGCATTAATCCAATTAGGACTTGTGAGTAGTTGTCATGGATACTTGGAGATAATGTCGAAGAGACCATACTGTCCATGTATAGTGGGGGCTTGAAACTTGGATAATTATCCAATTTCAGGGTTTAAATCACTTTTGACTAAATTTGTCACTTACAAATGTTGAGCTTGAGCTGAAATGATTCACACACTATGGGAAAACAACAAAATGCATTACACTCTCCATAAGCTCAATAAATGAACACAGTGATGAATTCAGCTTCCAACTCCATTTCTAATCATTGTCCAAACCATTTGGAGCTTAAAAATGAACTCAATAAGTGAGTTCACATCTATTTCCATTACCATTTCTCTTACAAGGTTAAATGAAATAAAATTTAACATAATAATTCTCATATCATTAAACCATGAAGTGGAATCACTAAAATCCATTTAATTTCATCACTCCCACAAAATGGAAGTGATGTGGTAGATGATATATTCAGATAGCTTTAACCCAGGGTATTCCCAATACTCCATCATTCTTCATATTGGAAGACTCTGATATACCTGAAGTTCAAACCCCAGGTTGATTGTCTTCTTCAGGGCATATCAATAGATGTCTCAATTGATAAATGGATGATAATATTATCATATACTTTCCAAAAGCATATGTTCATATCTCAAATCCTTGTCTTATTTCATAAATAAGACGACCATGCATGGAATTCTATTTGACCTCAAATATCTCATGAGTGAGCTTTGTATCTCAGTTCATCAAGTATGAACATGTATGATTCCTTTGAGAGATCATATATCTCATATATCATCACATGCACAACAGCATGCTGGTATATGGATCTCGATTAGGTCTCCAATCTAATGACATGTCTAATGTGTACATTCAGACATATAGATGTATATCCATCTCTGGTCAAAGGATGTGTGCATGATCATGATAGGTTCGATTTAGGCCTTAATTTGTCTTGGCCACATCAAGTCAACACTTTGACCCAAATAGTAACAATTTTTACTTTTTGGTCAACATTTGACTTTTGATCAGTATTTGACCATTTGTATCATAACATGACCTAGAGATTACATTTTGACTTTTTAGGTCAAACTTTTTACTGTGAGGTCAACACTTTGACTTGACTACTCCATGACCTATGAATTCAAATTCTCATGCAGAGGACCTGCATCAGTGTTACAAATCTTACTAAACCTGGTAAGCCTTTAGAGAGAGATTATCATCTTTTTCTTAGACTGGAGATCAATAATGAACTTCACATAATGAAGTCAGTTGTGCCCTCTAAACTGCATGGTCTTCATGATGACCAACGTACATAACCCTATTGGTACAAAGGGAATTTAGTTAGTTAAGTGCAAACACAATCGTTCAATTCAGATGAAAACAATAACTTTTATTGCATTACCAAGGGCTTAGGAGTTCAACAATCTCCCACTAACCCTCAGAGTTATTCATGTACAACTCTTAAACACGTACTCATTGTGCTTATTGTTGACTATTTTGTCAAATAGCCAGGTAAGTTGTTTGATCACTTTGTCACCGATAATAATGTCAAGTTCTATTATAAGTCGGTATATCCCCAATAACATTAGTTGTATCCAATGCAGTTGCCACATCTTATGCAACCAATACTTATCTTTGTCGAAACAACCATAGTGTCATGCTTCTTGTTACTCTTAGCTCACAGAGCACGCCCAACAAGATTAAGAACAAAGAGGTGGAATTCATATCATCCTTATCTGATTGGAAGTCAAACTCTGTGTACCTTAAGATTTGGATATCATTATATCATTCGTGAAGGAATGTAATCTTAAGTTCTTAGATACTTGAAAATGATTTTCACTGTGATCTAGTGTCTCTCTATGGTAGGATTGGTAACGGGTTACCACTTCCACTACATAAAAGATATCCGAACTTGTACATATCTTAACATACATCAAACTTCCTATAGCCAACACTTAAGGGCATCCGATCATAGCCTTCATTTACATCTCATACGATAAGTCCCTTCGAGGACAACGAACTTAAGATAAGGATCACAAAATTAGATGGGTTAGTTATTGAAACTTGTAAAAGTAGGCAGTTTGAGCTAGAAGCTCGAGCTGCAGGAACCTAATGCAGTTTGGGTACAAATATGCCATCATGAGATTAAGAATCAATTCAACGTTCCGTGATTAAGTAAGATTTAAAATAAAGTGAAAACTATCGATGCGTGAATAGCGTGGAATAAAGTTTCAAATACAGCTACTAGGAAAGACCAGTTATTAAAAAAACTGTACACGATATTTTCAATAATTTGGATGGTTTGAATGTCTTGGATATCTATGCGATTTAGGAGCCCAGAGCATCACAACAAACATAAATATTAGGAGGCCAGAGCATTCCAACAAAATTCCCATATTGGCTTTCCAGAAATAAATGACCATCATACATATATTCAGCACTGCTTATTAATTATTTTTTATTAATATGTGTTGAGAGTATGTTTTTGTCTGGATGGGTCGGGGGGAAGGGACAGATTATAATTTAATAGTGAATAATTAAACTAAAAGAAAATGGAAACACGTCTCCACTTTAAACCCAAAAAAAGGGGGGAGAGCTGTGGGATGCAATGAAGTGTTATATAAGGGCAGCATGGACATGCACTTCCAATCCTTGGATAGAATATACATCTACTTCAGAGAATATCTTGGGAAAAGAATTAGACAGACAAAAGAAAAACAATGGAATCTTGAAGGACAAAACTCACAGCCTATCCTGTAAGCCATCAAAGCCTCTTGATGCAGACAAAACTTCCCAACCTCTTGGGATGGTTATCGGCAGACCAGGCCAGCACATGTGACCCATCCTTCCGCCAACAGATGCTTCTGAGAAGGCTATTTACAGTAATCTATGGAAAGAAGGAAAAACTTGTGCGACTCACATCTGGTAGTCAGCATTCAGGAAGTTCTCATATTGGGTCCCCTTCAAAGTATCGTGAACCGCATTCCAGTTCTCTATTTGCTCATACAGGGGCTTCCTGTGGATCTTTACTTGTCGACTTACCAATTTTCTCTTTGGTACATTGAGGAATTTAAGAACATCGACAAGCTTCTGCAACACAGGTTAATGGAGATTGGAACGTTTGCACCCCGGATAAATAGCTGCACTGTGAGTTAGTGTAAGAAGTCTTACAGTTCTGTTTCGTATGAGATCTTCATAGAAGAGAAGAATGTGTTCTGTGCTTTTGAAATAGTTCAATGCATCCAAAGATGCATGCTCCATCTGATTTAGCTCGGGAACCAAGGAGGTGACATTGATTCTAGGCTTATAACTTGCGAGAATTGCAGCCTGAACGGAGAACAAACAAAATGCAATTAAGCGCATAATCAGATCTTACATAATCTGCAATGTGTGTGTATATGCATGTACTGGAAAACAGATATAACAGGGAAATAGGGTCAAAGACAGGAACAAGACCTCATCCTCTGAGTGCACATGTGATTTATGGGTTCCATTTAGTAGCTTGTAACTGCGGTCATGGGTATTTGCAAGCACGGAAACCATTCTTCGGAGTAGATTTCTTCGGAAGAGAAATATAGCTGCGATGCCTCTCCGATTAAAGTACTCAGATATTTCTTTGTGATGATCCATTAAACCCTGTACCAATCAGAGATAATTAACTGATATTTTTGCAGAACAGGAGTAATATTCGTTAGGCATCCAGTATGATACAAAGAAGGGGGATATCACTAGGCACTGTGAAGGAATCATGGTACCACAGAGTGCGGATTATTTTCCTGTTCAACACCAATATCAGACATGGAACCCTAAATCTCTTCGAAGCTCTTTTTTGTTCTTTAAATGGATGAAATTTTCATTATTTTTGCACTTAAAATCAAAAACAAATAAATACAATTTCTCAAACAAAGATGTAAGGGCAAGTTGGATATGAATCCACAAGGACCTAGCAAGCCATTGCTATTTTTTGGGATTTTTTAAGGCTCAATTTGGATCCCAAACTCCTCAAAGGGGACTCTACTTTTGATCGTGGTATTAAAAGGCGCGCCTCGAGGCGGTCGAGGCGTACGCCTCGAGGTGAGGCAGGCCTTTTTAGCCTCGAGGCGTGCGCCTCGGCCTTGTCCAGTGAGGCGTGCGCCTCGAGTGGCTGAGGCGTAGCCTCGAGGCGTTCCGCCTCGAGGCGGTCGAGGCGTTTTCCGAGGCGTTTTTACTTTTTGGAAGATTTTTTGTATGATTTTAATAGTTTACATGGTGGTTTGAGAAGCTTATAAATATATACTTGTTTAGGATAATGATTATACACGCTAAATGCCTAAATCTGATGTTTCTTTCGTGGCCATAACTCCGTATATACTATTAATTATGTGCAACTATTTCAACAAACTACTTCATATTTACTATTAATTATGTCTAACTATTAATTTATGCAAAATGAATGCTTGAATTTGACCTCTTTCATATTCATATGCTTGAATTTGACCTCTTTCATATTCATATTTACCATTAACATGCCAAATTATTTTAGTGAACGCTTACTATTACATCCTTAAACATATAAAAATGTGTATACGAATTCGAATACTCATATAAGAAAAACAATTTGGGACGGGAGCGCTGCCCCCTGCACCCCCGCAAGGGGGGCCAACCTGGGCCCCCCTAGCCCCCCCAGGCTCGCTGACCAGGCAGACCCCCGTTCTGGTAGGGTATGGTGCAACAGGGGGGATGCATACAAACGTTCTTCATCTGGGTATAGTAGAACATATAGTTAGGATTCAAATTATATGATTCATATCAACACCTTGGATATTTATAATGACAACTATAGCCAATCCCTTTTAGATAATTTTTAGTGAAAGTTATAAGTTATAACTAATGATTTCCTTTTGATTAGGTAGAAATTTAGAAAGGTTTATGGCATTGAGTCATTGACATATCCTTTTTTCATGTTCTTATCTTCGTAATATCATTATATATTTCATTGTTATATAATATATATTTGTCAGATTATATCATTTCATCAATAAGTATATTTATTATTTATTTTATAATTATTTTTCTATACAAAACTGAGGCTTACGCCTCGACCGCCTCGAGGATACGCCTCGCCTCGCTTCCAGGGAAAACGCCTCGTTCCGCCTTTAGTTTTTTCGAACCTTGCTTTTGATTTGTGTTAAATGACCATGGAAAGAAGTGGAACCTACTCTGAAGTGCTCTAGATTATTTCTCCTCTTTTAAGAAATTTTCTGAAAATTTTTGAGGGCACCACTGCACTGCAGCATGCTGATGCCAATCGTTATTGATTGGCATTCATGGTCCAAATTGTCTAATAACACCATGCTCTAAGCATTTTCAAATATGATTTTCTTATTAGGTGTATGTTCTGTCATAGGAGATGTTTAAAAGTTCGTCAACCTTGCGATCCGATTTAACATCACGGGCAATAGACATAAGTAGTATGAGGAACCCATTTTATGTTAGCTCATCATGACGAGACCAACTATGCACAATGGATGCATCTTCCAGATGGCAGTCAGAGGATAAAGGAAGCGAAAATTTTCCCTTAAGCCAGAATCTATGGGAAATAAAGGCAAGTATGCCACATAGGAAGAGGACAATGGCATGATATGTAAACTATCAAGAGAATCATTCTTCGTATTGCAAACAAAATGATCAAGTATGATACAACCAAGTTTTTAAAAAGTGTGAGACGTAGTGAGGCGATTTTCTCATCATCGAGGCAAGGCATAAGCCTCTATGCGGTCGAGGCATAAGCCTCACTTTTAAGAAGAAAACAACTACAATAAGAAAAAATGTTGACATATTTACTATGTTTTGTATCTTTTATATCACCATTATGTAATTTGCCGAACAAATTACTCTCCTATAGAAGAGAACCCTAGGGTCTTATAAACAAGTCAAGTTCTCTCTTTCCACCAATATGGTATCAGAGCGACGATCCTAGACCGGAATTCCCGTATCCCACCCGAGCCCTAAACCTCACCCGTCGGCCCCTCCCCTTCTTCATGTGGTGCCGCCGCCGACCAAAACCGGGAACACCGCGCCACCGCAGGCCACTGTGGGGGCCTCCCCAGTCATTGTAGACCTCTGTCGGCCCCTTGCGCGCCACCCATTCCGTTGCCGGCACCTCCCCATCTACTGCCAGGGACTGCTGCACGTCCCAGCAGTCTCCCCGCACGCCCACGCGTGCCTCCGTGCACCTCTGTAGCATGAACTGCAGTCTGAAACGATCTGATTTTGATCAGAAAACATGATTTCAGACCTATAAATCATGTTTTCCAATCCTAGAGCTGCTTGAATACTGACAAGGATGGTTGTATACACGTACAATCAATCCTCCATATGATAGTGTAGACTTCTACAAACAGTCTACTTCCCAGTCAAGTTCCATTTTTTTGGCCTTCTTCCATTATGTCAGAGAACA
Organism: Ottelia alismoides; assembly: GCA_037367405.1. Taxonomy (NCBI): domain Eukaryota; kingdom Viridiplantae; phylum Streptophyta; class Magnoliopsida; order Alismatales; family Hydrocharitaceae; genus Ottelia; species Ottelia alismoides. The sequence goes on from JAZKJV010001286.1 coordinate 1,276,036, forward strand.
AGGGGGATGGGGATATTTTTCTTCTCCGGTGCCTTCGAGGGCCCGGTTCCCATCATGAAGATGGATGGGATCGACTATGAGTTATGGTCCATGCAGTTTCTCATCCTTATGTGATGCAATAACAAGGAGCACATTCTGACACATCCAGAACTGGTGGATAAGTCCGGCATTAATGCTTCATTGAAGCAAGGTGATACGTATGTGCGTGTTTGGCTCTTTGAGACTCTCACCATAGAGATTGCCAACGATATTGTGAGCCAGCCCACCGCCAAGGCGATGTGGGATATTTTTTCAACCACCTATGCACAAGCGAAGAACGAGACCAAAATTCTTCAGCTTCAATTTGACATATTCAGGGCCAAGAATGGATATCCCTACATACCTTCTACTCTTCTCTACGAGGCATGTTTGAGAAGCTTCGCAGCTTCATTACCGTTATTACAGGAACTCCATGATGGTTGGAATTCTCTTGGCTGCACTTGATCCAGAGTATGAAGTCGCTCATGCACAGTTTCTTATGGGGGCAACCATACCTTCCATGGAGAAGGCGTACAGTCGCCTCAACAGGCTTCTTATTCCACTCACTGACACCACATAGCCCTCCTCAGCTATGGTTGCATCTCGCGGCAGAGGAGGTTATATGCAATTCAGAGGGTGTGGTCCCCCTGGCGAGGGTGCGGACATCGGCATAGCCCCTGCACCTACTATCGTCATCCAAGACACTCTGAAGACACATGCTATCAGAAGTATGGATATCCCACATCGGCTCGAGTGGCAGAGCAGATTGAGCCTCCATATACTTTGGCTTCTCAAGCATATCCACGCATTGATGACACCGTGTCTCGTATACAAGATATAATGACTCTTGTTGCCGGTTCTACCACTACAAGATCCACAAATGTTGCAGCTGTTGCGAGAGCCTCTTCGAGCTCCTCAAGTATCGCATATGCTTTTAATAGGTGTAGCATGTCAGATATGATAGAATGGATTATGGATTCTGGTGTTTTTCACCATCTGTGTGACGACTGAGACCAGTTCAAATCTTACAGGTCTTTACCCCATGGTGGATGGGTTGTCATTGCGAATGGAGTTCACTTACCCATTAAGGGATATGGTGAGGTGCATTTGACGCCCCACCTACAGAATGCTTTATATGCTCCTGATTTTCAGATGAATTTGCTTTCTATTAGTCAGATCACAAAGGATATGCATTGTCATGCCAGTTTTGACACCTCCTCTCTAGTATTTCAGAACATACTCACAAGCAGTGTGATTGGATGTGGCTATGAGCAGCGTGGATTCTACAGACTGGTCCAACCACCTCATGCTGGTGTTTCTACTATTCCTACTTGACATGTCTTATTGTACATGTGACATCTTCGTTTTGGTCACCTTCCTGTGCAGAAGTTGTATCATTTCCTCCACAGATTTCCACGAGATCCTCCTTCCAATGCGAGGCTTGCCAGCTTGGTAAGCATGACCACTCGTTTCCATCTCATCAAGGTCGAAGTAGTACTCAATTGTTTGAGCTCCTTCATTTAGATGTTTGGGGTCCGAGTCATGTTCCTGATGACCAGGGATACCGTTTTTATCTTGTTGTTGTTGATGACTATTCTAGACTTTTTGGGGTATTTTTTTGTTAAAGAATAAGTCTGAAGTTGGATCTGTTATTAAAACCTTTATTACTGAAATAAACATTTTCTCTGCTACTGTTAAGTTTTTACGATCTGACAATGCTTTAGAGTTCTCCATTTTACAGCTATCCGAGTTTCTCAGGTCTCTTGGCATCATACACCAGACCTCGTATGTCTATACTTCTCAACAGAACGGTGTTGCTGAACGCAAACACCATCATTTACTTGATGTGACTCAGACCCTTCTGATTCAGAGTCATGCTCCTCACTCTTATTGGGATAATGTGGTTCTCAGTGCCTACTACTTGGTGAACCGCATACCATCTTCTATCTTAGGAGAAAAGGTTTCTTTCTTAATTGCATTTCTCGAGAAGGACCTACTCTCCCTTACACCCCAAGTGCTTGGCTTTGTGGCTTTTGTTCATAATCCGACGCTTGGTAGAGACAAGCTCTCCCCTAGAGCTGTCAAATGCATCTTTGTTTGCTACTCTCGTACCCAAAAGGGGTACCGGTGTTTTGATCCGCTTCAGTGAAAATACTTTGTCAGTGTTGATGTCACAGTCTTTGAATCTGTTATGTATTTCTCTCCCTCATGTGACAGGATAACCCCATCTGACTCTGGAGAGGAGGTATAAGTGCCTCCTCATATAGTTGCATCACCTCCAGTACTGCACCACCATCTCCACCACCTTTACCACCTCCACCACCACCACCAGTACCTACACCTGCCCATGTGGCTGCTCCTGGACTGCCACCTAGTACTTTGACCCATTTTTTTACTACGTGTGTTTACTCGCAGGTCTCGCTCTGTTCACCTTGCTCATGGGCTTCCCTGTTATCCATCGCGTCTCAGGTATGTAATGAGCACACTATTTCTACCGATGACATTACTAAGTTGCCTATGCAGCAAGATTCTTTGCAGGTTGAGCAGGTGTCCTCTCAGGAGGGTAGTTTACAGGTTCATGAGGTAGCAGATGGTTTGATGTGCCTATTGCTTTGCAGAAGCAAAGACGTACTTGTGTTACATATCCTCTTGCAACACAGGTTTCCTTGAGCAGAATTTTAGAGGACTTCATGAGATTTATTGTGCCACTTTCAGATGTAAAGTTACCACGGACATATCAAGATGCACTACAGGACAGCCAGTGGCGTCTTGTCATGGAGGAGGAGATGGTTGTGCTACAGTCGTGTGGCACTTGGAGCCTTGTTACAGCTTCTCTTGACGCATCTGTTGTGGGATGCAAGTGGGTGTTCACGGTGAAGCACCGAGCAGATGGCAGTATAGATCGCTACAAGGTGAGACTTGTGGCATGTGGGTTCACCAGACATATGGGGTGGACTATCAAGATATCTTCTCTCTAGTGGCTAAGCATTCTACTCTGTGCATACTTCTTTCAGTTGCAGTAACACGGGATTGACCTCTCTACGAATTTGACGTGAAGAATGCATTTCTCTATGGTGATCTACAGTATGAGGTTTACATGCAGCAACCACCTGGGTTCACTGCTGAGGGGGGGTGTCAGAAGGTTTGCAGGCTTCATAAGACTATCTATGGCCTTAACCAGAGTCCAAGAGCATGATTTCAGAAGCTCTCGGACCTAATAGGGCAGCATGGGTTTGTAAGATCTGTGGAGATATTTATATATTCTATGTATTGTTTCTGTTAACTTTATTTTCTTATTTCCATCTTATGTAATTTACCCATGCACCTTCACTATATAAGAGAGCCTAGGGTTCTTTGGAATAACAACGAATCCTTTTCTCCCAACATGGTATCAGAGCTAAAACCCTAGTCCACCTCTCTTACCGCCGCCGCCGTACTCCCTCTCCCTCCCCCCTCCCCCCCCCTCTCTCTCGTCGGCTCCCCTCTCTCTCATCGACGGCCTCTCTACTGTTGTTGCCCCTCCCACCACCACCCTCCCGCCACCAGCCCCTCACACTGCCACCGCCAGCCCCTCTCTCATCGTCGGCCCTCCCACTGCCGACCCCTCCCACCGTCAGCCCCTCTTCTGTGTGTTTGAGTGCATAGGTCTACATATGCACTCAAATACTCTGGAGTTTATGTAGACATTTGTTCTTTGGTCTACAAACCCTAGTTCCATATCTCCGGCAATATGTCAGAAAACAAGGTCGATATGCCCTCCATAGGCACTTTCAAAGGTCCAGCGCTAATTGTTAAGATGGATGGAACGAACTATGAGCTCTGGGCGATGCAGTTCATGAATCTCATGAAGTCGAATGGTAAGTAGCACATTCTTATCGAAGATGAGCCGACAGAGAAGAATGGGGTTTATGCCCCCTGGGAGGCTGATGATTCATACGCCAAAGTCTGGCTTTCATGCACACTGTCGACGGAGATTGCCAATGATGTTCTCCATCAGCCTAGTGCTAAGGCAATGTGGGACATATTTGCAGCAACATATTCGCGTGTACGAAATGAAACCAAGATCCTTCAGCTTCAGCATGACATATTTACAATCAAGTAGAATGGACGGCCCATTCACTCCTTATATACATCCTTGCGAGGGATGTTTGAGAAGCTCTACAATATCATTCCTCTTACGGCGACTCCAAAGCAACAGAAGACCTTTCGGAATGCTACCATGGTGGGGGTCCTACTTGTGACATTTGGCCCTGAATATGATGCTGCTTGCTCGTAGATTCTTGCAAATGCTACCATTCCTCCTATGGAGGAAGTTTACCGCAAACTTAGCGATTCGGTGATCGAGATATGCAGAGGTGGAGGAATCCGCGGGGAGATCGATCGGAGATACGTGGGGAGGCGGCAATCGATAATAACGGAGGATGAGGGATTCACGGCGGCGGAGCAAAAGAGTAAGGGCGGCGGCGCTTGATTGGGAAAGGCGGAGATGAGGACGATGAACAATGGCCGTCCGATCGACCGAGATCGGACGGCCACAATAGGTGCACGTGGTAGCGAAACGGTGAAGGGGTAACACGTGCGTGGCGCGTGCTAGGGAGGCATGTGCTACGAAGCTCGCTGCAGATGAATACGGTGGCGTTGCGAAGGTTCGATGCAGGAGAGCACGGCGATCGTTGGCGAAGACGATGGGTGAAGACACGGCTGAGGACCTGGGGAGAGGCTTCGAAGGCGAGATGATGGCGGAGGAGATTTCGATAATGGCGAGTGGAGAGGATGATCGGGAGATCGGGAGGTGATGGATGTAAATCAGAGAGGGAGATACCTGGGGAAGGAGGGCTCGACGGCGGTGATCGGCCGGAGCGAAGCAGCGGTCGAGGCGTAGCTGCGACGAGGATGATCTCCTTGGATCATGCCGCTGGAGGGAAGTCGCCGGTTGTTACGTCCAACGGAGGGGCTTCAAGTTGTGTATGGCGGATGAGAAAGATGGAGAGCGACGGAGTAGTTTATAGGATAAAGGGGCTGCCAACTCATTACCGCACTAATCTTTGTAGGATCAACTGATATACCTTCTCCAGAAATAACATGGCCTAGGAAAGACACTTCAGATAACCAGAAGTCACATTTGCTATATTTAACATACAATTTGTTCTTCCTTAATGTTTCAAGTGCCCGCCTGAGATGGTATTCAAGCAGATACTTATCCTTGGAGTAAATAAGCACATCATCAATAAAGACTACTACAGAGTAATCTAAGAACTCCTTGAATACTCTATTCATGAGATCCATGAAAGCTGTTGGGGCATTTGTTAGTCCAAAAGGCATAACTAAGAATTCATAATGTCCATATCTAGTTCGAAAGGTTGTCTTGGGGATATACGCATCTTTTATCTTCAATTGATGGTATCTAGATCTTAAGTCAATCTTGGAATACACAGTCGAACCATGTAACTGGTCAAAGAGATTATCTATTCTTGGTAGAGGATACTTATTCTTTATTGTCCTCTTGTTTAACTGTTCATAGTCAATGCACAATCGCATTGACCCATCCTTTTTTCTGACAAATAAGACAGGTACTCCCCATGGTGAAGTACCAGGACGAATGAATCCTTTATCTAACAGTTCTTGCAATTGTACTTTTAACTCTCGTAATTCAGCTGGTGTCATCCTATACGAAGGGATAGAGATAGGCTGAGTATCAAGTATGACAGAGATTTCAAATTCACCTCTCGCTCAGGTGGTAATCTAAGTAGTTCCTCTGGAAATACATCAAGAAATTCGCACACTATAGATATATCTTCCATCATTCTGTCTGATCCTGATGTAGTGGTTACATAAGCTAAATACCCTTGACACCCTTGTTCTAACAGTAGTTGAGCCTTTAGAGTAGGTATGTATTCGACATTATCATTGGATGTCTTTCCAATGAACTGGAACTCTATCGAGTTAGGTAGGTGAAACGATACTGTCTTCTGAAAACAATCAAGACATGCATGATGCCTTTCTAGCCAATCCATCCTAAGGATGAGATCAAAGTCATCCATTTCAATAAGTAATAAGGAAACAGGTAAATGATGTCATGCTATCAGTACTACACAATCATCTAGGATTTCTCGGATTATAAATACTTGTCCTCCTGGTCCCATGATCAGATAGGATTGTTATACTTCTACTGGTATCTTACCCAAAGTGGGTACTAACCGTCGAGCAATAAATGAATGTGAAGCATCAGAATCAAATAAGACATGTGCTGAAAAGCCATGAATAATAACGGTACCTCGTACGATTGTGCCTGAATTATAGGCTTGTTCTTCAGTTATTGCATTGAGTTGGCCATTAGAAATAGGCAAGCTAGAACCCGCAACACTTTGTGGTGGTTGCTGTGTAGGAGACGCTCCTTGTGAGATACAACCTCTACCATGTCTTCCTTCACGTGTTGCTCCATTACTCGAGGTGGATGTTATACTGTTAATTGAGGTTGGTTTAAACCCTGACCCTCTTAAATTCGGACAATCTTTCTTGATGTGGCATTCCTGATGACAGTAAAAACACACACGTGCTCCTGTTTGAGCTGAAGACCCGGCCACAGAGGTGCTAGCTCATGTTGCTGAGTCGTGGGGATATAGTGGAGGCCTAGAAAACCTCTTCTTCCAGATATTTCTTGGCCCAAAGTCCGTGGCGAGCTTATATTAGACCCGACTAGATGATAACGACTGTCTCTTCGGTTATAATTCGCCTTATGTTTGGATGGTCCACCAGTAAAGTGAAAGCTTCTTCTTTGGCAGTTTTCATCCATCTCCATCTCAATACAAGAGGCGATGTCCATCGCTTCATCTACAGTGGTGGCTCTAAAACTAGCAAGCTTCTCTCTCAAATCTCCCTGAAGACCGCTAACAAATTTGGTAAGACACTCTTATGGTGAAGAATCTAAAGCTGGGGAGTAACGTAGCAGCTCCGTAAAGTGAATATGATAATCTCGTATATTCTTGGATCCTTGGGTCAAAGAAGCTAACTCCATCCTCTTCAATTCTTCCCAATGGGAAGGACAGAAGTGAACTCAGAACCTTTCTTCAAAAACATCCTATGGAACATGATCTACTAATTTCTTGAAAATGGCTCTCCACCATCGTCTTGCATAGTCTGCTAAGGAGTAATCAGCAAACTGCACCCAAGTATCTGCTAGTACGTGTATTATTCTCAACATCATGCTGACGTCATCAAGCCATAATTCTGCCTCAGCAGGTGTCTCTATACCTTAAAATCGAGGAATCTTTCCCTTTCGATAATTGTCTAGTAATGTTTGGTGTCTAAGAAGGGCCTTCTCCATTGCTCCTTCAATCGGGGTAAGAGCGGACTCAGTTGAAGGATGGTAACTAGATTCTTCCTCAGAAAGATGGACAAAACCTTTAATCCTAACATCCACAGGCTTAGATGCCTCGGTTCTCTCAGCTTGTGCATTAAGCCTCTCCTCCAATGATTGCTGCCTTTGCCCCATGTCTTGGAGCATTGTCATCATAACCACTAATTGTTTAGACACGTCTTGGTCTGCCATGATCCTGGGATGAGTCAAGGTCAAAGGTCAGATCTTATATGTCTTAGCATAATGCACATAATGGATAATGACTTGTGAATGGTACTGCAGTCAATTATTAAGATCAAAGGATCTTAATACAACATTAGTTTCTGAATACCGCTCATAGTTTTCAATTACTAAATAAATTACTGAAGTAACCGGGCTCTGATACCAATCTGTCACGACCCCGTTTCCCGGGTCATCGGATCCTTCCATATCCGGATCTGATTAGTCAGCAATAATTAATTCAGCAATCACAAGTAACATTCAGATTTAGACTGCAAAATACTCAGAAAAAAGTATTTTAATACTTTTCCATTCACAAAATAAGATTCACATAATACATTGTTCTACTATAACCATTTACATGTACATCAGCTTGAAAGGAAAATACACAAAAAAATACCAACTACCTTACAGAGAAGAGCTACTGTGGCTGGTTGGATGACTATGTTATCTAGTTGGATTACTAAAGTCCTTACGATTGTTCACCGACACATGTTGGGTTTTCCATCAATCATAGGTTAAAAATTCGCAAAAACTAAGTTACGAAGAGAAAAGCAAACAAATTGTTTAATTTTTTCAAAACTTGTTATCACAAAAGGTTTCACTCCTTCTCGTTAATTTAAGTCATATTCCTTTCTATTCCACATCAAGGATTAGTCAAGGGGAACCCCACCATTCTCGGACTCCGAAGCTGTGGACACTTCGGGATTGGAGATTCTGATGATCTTGGTAAGCTTATGCCGATGCACGTCGCCTCAACCAATCCTCCAATACTACCTTGACAATTTCCTTTTCTTTTATTAATCAGGGTCTCGAACCCTTAGCTTGGAAAACAAACGAGTGCACCGTCATCGAGGACTCGGTTGCTTAAAACCTCAGGCTAACCTTATAACCTAGCGACTTAAATACATATTATCGTGACCCAACCGCTATTGAGCCACCCGTGCCTCCACATGGCACGACCACATCTTCCGTCCATCAACCCGAAGATATTGGCTCCCGGTACCACGTGTTGCAAATCATTCATTTCGTGTGCACTTATCATAACAGGGCAATCGTGTACCACCTAGGTAGGGAAACGTCAATGCGGGTTCCTTCCGACAAACCTACAGGTTGCATGCCCGACATGTAATTCTACTCCCAATCATCCTTAACGTTATACACGATCCTTTTTAGGATCCAACTCAAACCACATCAATTCCCATGATGTAATTCTTTCGTTAAGTCTTCGATTTGCATAATCGGCAACACTTAGTATAGACTCACATATATATTATTCATATGCATATATACTCGTATTTATTCCTATTTTAACTCCCAAACCCTAACTTTCCAAGCCACACATCAATTCGATGCTTAAACCTTATTTTAGTATGAATCACAAAGCAACTCTCACGTATGCAATGCTTTATCGTGTTTCGTTTTTAGAAAGGATGTTTTAAGGCTTCTGAAAAGATCGAATTTCATTTTCGTATCAAAACCGCTAAGAACGTGTCAAGAACGTGAAGAACGAACGAAGAACACGAAGAACGCGAAGAACACAAAGAACGCCAAGAATATATTTTCTCTTGAAATTTCAGCAGAGCTTCCCCTTATACGAGGTGATATTTCTAGGAAAATTTCGGCAGAATTTCACCATATATCGGGACATATTTCTCAGAAAATTTTGAAAGAGTTTTCCCTTATATCGGAACATATTTCAAAATAAAAACGAAAAGAGTTCCCTTATATCGCGTCTTAGGTGAGTGAATGTGTGACGAATCACAGGATTTACTGACGTGCATAGCCGCCCACACCTAAGTATAGTATTACACGGATTTCTCCATCAAAATAACTAAAAAAACGGAAAAGAAAGAACAATAAGCACTGGAGAATTGATAGACACCATGTATCTTAGGTGAGTAAATGTGTGACGAATCACATGGTTCACTAACGTGCATAGCAGCCCGCACATGGTTCACTAACGTGCATAGCAGCCCGCACCTAAGTAGGGTGTTACACAGATTTCTCCTCCAACCACAACAGGAAACGAATCGGAAAGAAAGATGAATCAAGAACAAAAATTGGAAGAAAAGATGATGAATTGAAAGTCTAGCTTACGAAGCAAACTAAGAGAGGATCATACATTCCTCCTCATCGTTCTCCCGGCAGCGCTTCGCTAGCGTTCTTTCCCCGCCTCCTACTCCTCCTACTGACCTCTCAACCCTAACCCTTGGATGGTGGTAGTAGTGGAAATCATAGAGAATGAATAGGTAGGGGGATATTTATAGGCTTCAGAAAACTGCTAACCAAGGTTAGTAAACCATGGTTTAGCCCTTAGCCGCGGTTAGCAGCCCGTAGTTTTGGCCCATGATTTTGGTCAAAACTTATCCGAAACTTAGGGCTCAAGTTAGAACATTCCAGAGGATTCTAGATTCGTTAATGACGCTTAATTAACACTAACCGTGATTAACTTTTGTTAACGTATACAATAAATAGTAGTATCTGTACTGTTCTTTATGTTGTTTTTCTTCATAGTATGCTTTATGTAATTTACCCATAGGCTACTCTCCTATATAAGAGAGCCTAGGGTTCATGGAATAAACAAGTCATTCGTTTTTCCCAACATGGTATCAGAGCGACGGTCCTAGACCGGAGTTCTTGAAACCCTAAGCCTAACCTACCCCACCCGCCGGCCTCTCTCTCTTCTCTCTCTCTAATCGGCGCCGCCCACTCCCGATCTACTGCGCAGGTCGTCTTCTCCAATCGCGGCGGTGCTCCAGACCTGCGCGCCTTCAACCCTTGCGGCGGTGCTTCACGCGCGAGACCTGCGCGTAGCACATCGCCTGCTCTCGCGCGCAGGCCTGCTAGCCAGTTCTTCGCATAGCGCATAGCGTGCGCATGCCCACGTGTGTGCCTCTTCGCGCCCAAGCTTGAAGAACTGATCGTGCACACACGCGCGCTCCTACGTGACTTCTCCCTGCAGTACTTGCGTGCGTGCCCCAGTTGCACACGCACGTAGTGTGCTCTTGTCGCGCGCAATTGTGCGCCACTGCGCGTGAACATCTGTGCGCCCTTGCGCGTAACTGTGCGCCCCTGCGCGTGAACATCTGTGTGCCAGCCCACAGTTTGCGTGTGTCTTTGTGATTGATTGCGCGTGTCAACACCGTAGTGCGCACATATTCATGGGGATAGTTGCTTGACGTCTACACATGCAACTAATCCCGTCTATGTCTCTGTAGACAAATCATATTCTCTATCAATCGTTCCAGTCTTCAGTATCCAGTATGTCCGAAAGCAAGGCAGATATCCCATCTAGTGGCGCATTCCGTGGTCCTGCGCCGATTATCAAGATGGACGGTACCAACTATGAACTGTGGGCAATGCAGTTCATGAGTATGATGAAGTCTACGGGTAAGAAGCACATTCTTACCGAACCAGAGCCTGCTGAGAAGACTGGAACATATGCCTCCTGGGAGGCCGATGACGCATACGCCAAAGTTTGGCTATCTGGCACGTTGGCAATTGAGATTGCCAATGACATCCTCCATCAACCCACAGCGAAGGATATGTGGGACATTCTGGCGGCTACATATTCCCAGGCAAAGAACGAGACAAAGATTCTGCAGCTCCAGCTGATATCTTCACCATCAAGCAGAATGGTCGCCCCCTACATTCTCTCTATACGTCACTGAGAGGGATGTTCGAGAAGCTATATAGCTTCATGCCCTTGACAGCCACGCCAGAACAGCAGAAGACATATAGGAACGCTACTATGGTGGGAGTGTTCTTAGCCGCACTTGATCCTGAGTACGAGGCAGCACGATCACAGATTTTAGCCGACTCTACAATTCCTCCAATGGAGGAAGCCTTCCATAGACTGAGTCGGATTATAGTTCCCTCAACTGCTGCAAATCAGAATCCTTCAGCCATGGCAGCAACTAGAGGTCGTGGCTCTCATTACCAGGGCCGTGGACGTGGACCCCGTGGGAGGAGTGGTCGTACTAGGCCAACATGCACCTACTGCCACCGAGTTGGACATAGTGAAGATACATGCTATTCAAAGCATGGATTTCCTGCATCCGCACGAGTTGCTGAGCAGATAGAGCCCCCGTCTGCTGCTACCTTGGATCAGCGATTTGATGATCTAGTTGCCCGTCTGAGGGGCATTATCCCACCATCGGATCCAGCACCGACTACAGAGAGTCATCCTGATGCGGCTGCTTCTGCCTCCACGTCTACCAGTGCTTCAGGTAGTATACTTGCACTTCACAATAGTAGTCCTGATACATTGCCATGGATTATGGACTCAGGCGCTACACATCACCTATGTGGCGACCAGAGTCTACTTACAGTTTATACCCAGATCCCTCCAGGACGGACAGTTGTCATTGCAAATGGCACACATTCCCCATCACTGGTCAGGGGGAGATTAGATTGACACCGTCTATGCAACTCAAGAATGTGTTACATGCACCTGATTTTTCAATGAATCTATTGTCAATTAGTCAGATTACGAAGGATCTTCATTGTCGGGCAATTTTTGATTCATCTTCTTTGATTTTTCAGGACATCCATACGGGCAACGTGATTGGTCGTGGCTATGAGCAAGGAGGCCTTTACCGCCTGAATCAGACCCCATTTGCTGGAACCACATCCTCTTCTGCTAACCAAGTATCCCCTTTACTGTGGCATCTGCGTTTAGGTCATTTACCGCTTCAGAAGTTGCATCAAGTATTGCCGTATAGTCTTCCTCACACATTTGTTCAGTGTGAGGCATGTCAGTTGGGAAAGCATCACAGGTCGTCCTTTCCCAGTCGTCCTGGTCGGAGTGGTAACTCCAAGTTTGAGTTATTTCATGTTGATGTCTGGGGTCCGAGTCGTGTACCTGATCATCAGGGACACAGATATTATATTGTATTTGTGGATGATTTTTCTAGAGTGTCGTGGGTTTTTCTGATGAAAAATAAATCTGAAGCCGGAAATATAATTATTCACTTTCTGAATGAAATCCAAAATATTTTTTCTACGTCTGTGAAAAGTGTAAGAAGTGACAATGCTTTAGAGTTGTGCACTAATTTTCTTGCTAATTACTACTCATCAAAAGGGATTATTCACCAAACGTCTTGTGCCCATACATCTCAACAAAATGGGATTGCTGAAAGAAAACACCGTCACCTCCTTGATGTCACTAGATCTCTACTTATACAGAGTCATGTTCCATATTCCTACTGGGGTGATGCAGTTCTTACTGCTTGTTACCTAATTAATCGGATGCCTTCGTCTGTCTTAAATGAACAGATTCCATTCTCACTTATTTATCCTGAGAAGCATCTGTTTACTCTCACTCCTCGTGTGTTTGGGTCGGTTGCGTTTGTCCATCAGTTGTCACCGGGTACTGACAAGCTCTCTCCTAGGGCTGTCAAGTGTGTCTTTGTCGGGTACTCCAGAACTCAAAAGGGGTACAAGTGCTTTGATCCCTTGCGTCGGCGGTATATGATTAGCGCAGATGTTACATTTTTTGAATCTACTATGTATTTTTCAGCATCTGGAGACAACCAGCTTCCACCTACACCACCCGATGCCATATATATGACACCACTACCACCTCAGATGCCGTCATCAACACCTCCACCACCACCACCACTACCACAACAGCCTATCTCACCATTCCCGTTCCATTATACCCGCAGGCTTCCTCCACTAGCTCATGGTCATGACTCGTCCACTAGCTCGCCTATGGTATGTAATGAGAATATTAATGTTGATGGATCTGACGACATTTCTGAGCAGGATGGGTTGCAGGAGTCAGATGAGCCTACAACTGATTTGGATATTCCCATTGCTTTACGGAAGTCGACGAGGAGTTGTGCCAAATGTCCATTATCAGCCTCTGTATCTTTTGAGCGGCTATCTGGAGATTTCAGGTCATTTGCTATGGCACTTTCAGCCATAGATATTCCACGGAATCATCATGAGGCTCTGCAGGATAGTAGATGGCGGCTTGCAATAGAAGAAGAAATGGCCGCACTTCAGTCCAGAGGAACTTGGACTTTGGTTTCTATACCTCCAGATGTGAATCCAGTGAGCTGCAAATGGGTGTTCACAGTGAAGCACAATGCAGATGGCTCCATTGACAGGTACAAGGCACGTCTGGTGGCACGTGGCTTCACACAAACATATGGGGTGGATTATCTTGACACATTCTCGCCAGTGGCACGTCATTCCACCCTAAGGATCTTGCTGTCAGTTGCGGTTGCTCGAGATTGGACGCTCCATCAGTTGGACGTGAAGAATGCATTTCTATATGGAGATTTGCAGAAAGAGGTGAATATGCAACAGCCACCAGGTTTTGCTGTTGAGGGGGAGTGTTCCAAGGTATGCAGGTTGCATAAGGCTATCTATGGCCTTAAGCAGAGTCCCAGAGCATGGTTTCAGAAGCTCTCGGATCTCTTCGAGAAACAAGGATACAAACGCTCCAATGCTGATCATTCCTTGTTTGTACAGAAAACAGTGAGAGGTATCATTGTCATTATGGTTTACGTTGATGACATTTTGATTACAGGAGATGATGAGCAGGGCATAAGGCAGGCGAAAGAAATGCTGGGTAGTGAGTTTGTCACTAAGGATCTTGGGGTCCTTAGATACTTTCTGGGGCTTGAATTTGCCAGAAATTCCTATGGGCTAGTCATGTCACAAAGGAAATATGTTACAGACCTGTTGAGTGAAACAGGTATGCTCGAGTGTCGACCTGCTACGACACCAATGGACCCCAACATGAAGCTTTATGAAGATAACACAGAGGAGGTGGACAGGAGAAGATATAGAGAACTGGTAGGCAAACTGTTGTATGTTACGATCACTAGGCCAGATATATTATTTGCAGTGAGCCGTGTGAGCCAGTTCATGGAGCAACCACGCCAGGTACATATGGATGCAATACATATGATACTTAGATATCTTAAATCTTCTCCAGGTGCAGGTCTGCTATTTAAGAAAGGAAAGGGGATTTCTATCTCAGCATGTGCAGATGTAGACTATGCAGGATGTCCAAAGGATAGGAAGTCCACCTCAGGATATGCTGTCTATGTTGGAGATGCCCTAGTCTCATGGAGGAGCAAGAAACAAACTGTGGTAGCTAGATCTAGTGCTGAATCCGAATATAGGGCTATGGCCCAGGCTACTACAGAGATGATGCGGGTGAAAGCTGTGCTGACCGATCTATGTTTAGATGTACCACTTCCTATGAACTTGGAATGTGATAATCAGGCCGCTTTGTTTATTGCAAATAATCCTGCATTCCATGAGTGGACCAAGCATATTGAGGTGGATTGTCACTTCATACGTGATATGATTCAGAAAGGATTCATTGCTACATCTCATGTTACTTCAGAGAATCAGACTGCAGACATATTCACCAAGGCATTGCTACGAGGTCCATTTCAGAAGTGTGCTTCCAAGCTGAGCATGATTGATATCTATGCTCCATCTTGAGGGGGAGTGTTAACGTATACAATAAATAGTAGTATCTGTACTGTTCTTTATGTTGTTTTTCTTCATAGTATGCTTTATGTAATTTACCCATAGGCTACTCTCCTATATAAGAGAGCCTAGGGTTCATGGAATAAACAAGTCATTCGTTTTTCCCAACAACTTTCACTAATCACGATTTAACTTTCGCGGCTTACGCTTACCTTTTATTAACTATTGATTAGTGTTTGCTATTGATCATTAGTGGTTTTTACTCCATCATTAGTTTCTTTAATCATGCTTAATTAGTCTTAATGACAGTCATTACGGGTTAATAACGTCTTAACCCTCCTTACTTCTCTTTCTTCCGAAAATCATAACAAATCGAAATGAAGTCCGATTCACACGAAACAAATTCCGTTGGTTTTCTCTTGACGAGTCGGATCTTATGATATAGGATCCGCGAGATGCCAAGTTCATGGTTTTACATTATCAATCCCTGGAGTGAGTTGATGAACAAAAGCAACTGAGCCAAAAACACGAGGAGTTAGGGAGAACAATTCCTTGTCAGGAAAGACAACCGAAGGTGGAATTTTCTTGCCCAATACAGAGGATGGCATCCGATTGACCAGATAGCATGCCATAAGAACAACATCACCCAAAAAGAGAGAGGAGCACAACTATGAATGAGTAAAGTCCGAGTTATATCGAGAAGATGACGATGTTTTCGTTTTGCAACACCGCTTTGTTGAGATATGTAGGCACGCGTTGTTTGATGAATAATACCATGAGACAAGAAGAAATGTGATAGAGCACGAGTGCAAAATTCTAAGGCATTATCTGTGCGCACATTCTTCACATTAGAAGCAAAAACATTCCAAAATTTATTGATAAGATTTGTGATCACACCCCCCCCCCCTCGCTTCAGATTTATGTTTCAATAAAAAGACCCAAGACAATCGAGAGAAATCATCAACAACTACTAGGTAAAACATGTGTCCCTGGTGATCAGGAACACGACTCGGACCCCAAATGTCAACATGCAACAACTCAAAAGGGGAGCTACTGCTCCGAGACTCACGATGAGGGAAAGTAGATCTGTGGTACTTCCCCAACTGACATGCTTCACATTGAAAAGAAGAATTTGGTGAAATCGGGAGCAAGATATGTCGTAATTTCTGCAGAGGGAGATGACCAAAACGCAGATGCCAAGTAAAGGGAGAAGCAGTTCCACTTGACTGAGAGGAGACACCAGCATAGGAGGTGTGAACCAACCGATAGAGACCATCCTGCTCACAACCACAGCCAATCACCCTGTCCGTTAGAATGTCCTGAAAAATAAGAGACGATGGGTCAAAAATAGCCCGACAATGCAACTCCTTAGTAAGCTGACTAATAGAGAGTAAGTTCATTGAGAAATCAGGAGCATGCAAAACATTATGTAGCTATATGGAGGGTGTCAAATTGATCTCCTCTTGTCCAATGATGGGGGAATGAGTCCCATCTGCTATTACCACCGATCTCCCTGGTGAAACCTCCCTTTATGATGTAAACTTGTCTCTGTCTCGACAGAGATGATGTGTCGCACCGGAGTCCATAATCCATTCCGAAACATCAGAATTGTGACATGATGTAAATGCATAAACGCTACATGTTGTGCTAGTTGTGGCTAACGTGCTGGCAGAGGCGGAAGCTGCTATGTCTGAGTGACCTCCTGGCGAGTCAGTAGTAGTAGGAGGCATGATATCTCGTAGTCTGGCTACAAGATCCTCAAACCGCTGATCTGAAGTAGATGTGGGCGTAGGCACAACATGCTCGGCGACACGGGCTGATGCCGGAAAACCATGCTTAGAATATCATATATCCTCGACCACGTGGTCCACAGCCACGAAAAGAAGAAGATGCACCTCTGCCTCTGGAAGCTGCCATCGCTGAAAGAGGTGGAGTATTAGCAGTGGAAAGAACTGCGATTCAGCCGAGCAGTTAATACACTTCCTCCATTGGAAGAATAGTAGCATCCGCCAAGATCTGCGAGCGAGTCGCATCATATTCCGGGTCAAGTGTCGTTAGTAAGACCCCCACCATTGTAGCATTCCAGAATGTCTTCTATTGTTCAGGGGTCGCCGTCAGGGGAATGATATTATAAAGTTTCTCAAACATCCCTCGTAGGGATGTATACAACGAATGCAATGGCCAGCCATTCTGTTTGACCGTAAATATGTCATTCTGAAGTTGGAGGATCTTGGTCTCGTTCCTCATCTGTGAGTACGTCGCAGCTAGAATATCCCACATGGCCTTAGCCGTGGGCTGATGGAGGATATCATTAGCAATCTCCATCATCAGAGTACCTGAAAGCCATACCTTAGCATACGAATCATCAGCCTCCCATGAGGCATAATCCCAGTCTTCTCTGTCGGCTCATCTTCGGTAAGAATGTGCTTCTTACCATTGGACTTCATGATACTCATGAACTGCATCGCCCGAAGCTCGTATTTGTCCCATCCATTTCGACTATGGGCGTTGGAACTTTGAAAGCGCCGATAGAGGGCATGTCGATTTTGTTTTCTGGGTTTGTAGACCAATAAATAATTGTCTGCGTAAACATGTATGGAGTTGAGTGTATATGTAGACTTATGCACTCAAATCCATGAAGATCGAGAAAGAGAAGGGAACGAAGCCGAGTTGGGGGGGGTGACGCCGAGAAACGAGGGGCGAGGGGGCGGTCCGCCGACGGGCTGGGAAGGGTGGCGACGGGGTGTGGGAGAGGGGCGGCGGGCTGTGGGAGGAGGCGTCGAGAATAGAGGGCGGAGGTGGGGGCTAGGGTTAGAGTTTTGGGGTAGAGGCTCTGATACCATGTTGGAAGAAAATGAGAACATGTTTATTTCGGGGAACCCTAGGCTCTCTTATATAGAGGAAACCTATGGATAAATTACATAAGGTTGAACAAGAAAAATAAATATAACAAACGAGTACATAAATACTAGAAATATCTCTACATATATAGAAATAGGTTCCATTACAACCTTATCAAAAAAAACTAGAAAAAATCACAGTTTGATCAAAAGATAAATGAAAAAAATCACAAATACTCTAGTATAATACTGGCATATAGATCAACATGGCTGTCCTCAAATCCACGGCAGCCTTAGAGAAGTAAAACCTGATAATAGAGAGAAATAGTAATAACAACATATGTTGCAACTGGAAATATACCAAGAAAAGCCATCTGATTCTTTTAAACAAAAAAACTTATGGAATGAATGTAAATACCTGATTGAGCATCCACTTGAAGCCAACAGCAGCCGTACACTCATTCTTAGCAGCACTACTGAACCAATCCAAATTGTATACCTTGTCAAGCGTGTTCACAATAGCAGACATATTCCTCCTCCTTTCCATGACAGAAAATATCTCCCCATTGGAACTTATATTGATATGGCTATTGAGTAACGTCTCAAACCACCCGCTTCCGGACCTTTGCATTGACAAAATAGCAAAGAACTTCACTGGATTGCAGGCACATTCTTCCCTGGAACGAAAATTGTGATGACATGCAAAACAGTGTCAGGATTTAAGAAATCTGGGATACCATTAATCACTATAAATGACATTATCAATCATAACCTGCTATAATTTGTTGGTTTTGGATAGTGTAAAAATGCCATCTGCGACGAAGGGGTCCTAGAGTTATAGCAACTTCGTGGTAAACCAACATGCACAATATTAGGGCGGGAAAATGCAGACGTCTGCTTCAGACAAACAGAACATATGTACACTCCGCATATCGTAGCAAAGGTTAGGAGAATCATCCTCAATGCCAATGGAGACTTCTTAGGAGACTTTACAATCAATCCATCCTGAAATCGAAAAGAACTCCTTAGGATTGATGTCTTTGCAACATTCGAGATGGAGATTACCAGGACATCCATGTTTCAAAATCAATGAAAAGTCAAGTGCATTATTATTTATGTCAATTGGAACCGCATGCGTGCAGACATACTCATGAAACCCACAAAACCATCTTTCTTGCAATCGTGAAAGACATAACAGTCACATGTTCATCATATCAAGCAATATCTGCAGTGGCCATTTCATGCATTCCATGTCACAACGTGAGCACATACACAGAGAGAAACACGCGCTCAAGAAATCTACAAATCTAACTTGATAAATGTCTGGAGATATCACAACTTCACGATATCAAACAAAAAAGAAAGTGTGATGATGTGAAGAACAGGAACATATGCCACAACATTAAGTCTCCGAACTACATGATTTTGCTTCAGTTCCACTTAAACACAGAAACCCTGACATCAAATCCACCATCAAAGGGAAAATGCACCGGTGCTAAGAAACAGAGACCTAGAAACCAACACGGAAAAAACCCCTACATCAGAAAATTTGAAAAGGTCAATGTTTGGCATCAAAAACCTAGCTTTCCGAAATCTTCAGGAAACCCAAAAGGAACAAATGGAGACTGGAGGCAAAAGAACATATAGAATAAGGAGAACCAACCAACCCTGCTATAATCGCAGCAGTCATCCCCCATCCTAAAGCTCCTGTTTCCACACGATCTCCACTGACTGGTCTTCCCCCCAAAAGCCCAGTGCTCTCACCTTTGCACCCCTCTCAGACTCCTCGGCACGAGGAACAGAGTCGAGGAGAAGCGGGAGGCTCGAAGACCCATGGGAAGTACTAACTGGAGAAGATGGATATCTGGGTTTCGCACCGCCCTTCTCCTCCATTTGATAATGGCCTCCTCTCGTGAAGACCCATGATCGCCAAATGGCCTCTCACCACCACCTTGGCCCGCTCCCCCACCTTCCTTGTCTCTCCTCTCTCTCTCTCTCCCTCTCTCTCTCTCTCTCTCAAGCTTCAGCTGAAATACACGGGCAGAGCTCAAATCTTCTACTAGATTGGGCTCTTTCTCTCCCCTATTCTGCCTCTCTGAAGAACTGTTCCACGATGCGTCGTCAGGAGGGTATTGGTGGAGTTAGAGAGAGATCTTAGGATGTGATTAATGGCTGTTGGAATAAAGCAGGAGGAGAACGACCCAAAAATGGAGGAGAGAGTAAGGAGAGAGAAAAGGACCCAAATAAAGAGATAGTCAGCGGAGTTCGATTTCAAAATTTGGCTACGGGTTGTGGGGAAATATTATTCAACACCTCATCTTTGTTAGTAGTACTTACATTATGGTCCCAACGTTGGTTTGTTCCAAACATGGAATTTGACTTTGTAATCTGGGTTTGTTTTTTTTTTTAGAAAACGTGTAATCTGGGTTTGTTTGACCATGAACAACTTGCTTTTAACATTATCTATCCGCTTCCAGCTTGTTAACTGGGTCAAGCTAAGATTGGTTGTCACCTCTTGACAAAGACTAATTGGAATAGGTTTCTTACACCACGAGCCTTAAAAACTTTCTCAACTACATTCTCGACCCTATAAACATCGTAATTACACATCAACCTTTAAACTTGATTCATTTAACATCATGAATTCTACCGTTAATTTAATCCTTCTTAAGGTATTTTGCTTGAGTTATTCTTGAGTCAATCTAACCACAGTGATTCCAACTGTGGGTTTTTTTCCACTCTCTCTCTCCTTCCTCCTCACCAACTTTTTCCTTTTCCTCTCCCATCCATGCAATCCAACATCGACTATGTTGGCATCAGTGCCAGCCACAAGGCCCCAATCTCTGTCAGCTCCTTCACACAGTTTTGCTTAGTCACACCTGCTTCTCCGATCCATCTAAGGCTTGATCACCTCTAAGCTCGCCCCATCCCCCCAACTTTACAACATCACAGTCATCCTCGTCTCAATAGCTCTAGACATCTGCTATTAATTCAAGACCATATGTGCCCAGACCTTTGCCAACGGGGTTTCGGACCAATGCTCTCTGTAGGGAAGCACCCCATGTGACCATTACCTCTTCCTCTCTCATCTGACCCATCTATGTTTTAAGGGCTTTATTCTATTGTTCTGCCCTTGTGAATCTGCCCAGGATGGCTTGCATGGTATCATCTCGGTTCTCATAACCATTTACTTTCTTTGGAGGCATCTCTTCCAAATCTTCATCGCCTTCAAACAGAAAGGGATTTGAATTAGTTGTGGATGAAGAACTTAGGTTGAATACGTCGAGGTGAGAATTCATCCTCAATGAGGAGGGAAGAAAGAAAGGGATTGATCTGAGATTGGCCAAACCTTAGAGTCGACCTATTGAATTCAAAATCAATAAGAGGGTCATCAAGAGTCCAAGGACGTTCAAGAGGAGAGCTATCTTGGATCTGTTCGACATGTGAGCCCACAACGAGCCATAATGCACTAAATGTTACTACAAAATCATTCCTGGATCTGAAATGAAGAATAATTAATTTGCATAATAGGTCCCTTAGTATGATTAGGGTTATGTACCATGGCCATCTTAATGATCATACAGTTGTTGATTCGGTTATTGAATCATAGAGGCCAGTGCTTGGATGAATATCTAAAGAGTTAGATTGAGGACTCATCAAGCACCGTTAAATGATGTTAAGAAAGGATCTCCAGTATGAGAAGGAGATGTAAATCCTTTCTCTAAAGGCCAATATCTAACCGACCTCTTGATGCAAGTCCTCTGCATAGGAGTAGAGATTCAGAGGTGTCAGACTAGGTCAAAGAGTTGACTTAACAAGATCGAGATAACCAAAGACATGTGTCATATGCTGTCACGATATAGGAACGCATCCTCTGATTGGAGACAAATGTGTTACTATATGTTTGAGTATGTACATTTGGCAGGCCAATAGGTTGATGACCTAACCGATGTCTATACATCGGTGCATCGATGTGCATGCAAGGGCATATGAATAATACGATCTCTCAAAGGGATCATACAGGTTCATTTAATGAACGGATACATGAGATCACTCATGAGATATTGGGAAGAATCAAATTCCGTGCATGGTCGTCTTGCTTTTGAAGCTTGACTGAATTTGTAGGTTTGATATATGCTTTTGTAAAGTATATGATCAACACCTAGGTATGATATATGCTTTTGGAAAGTATATGATCTATACCAAATCCCAATGATTAAATGAGAAATTTAATGATGAAACCCTGAAGTAGATAGTTAAAATATATCTAAAACTTCGAGTTTATTCTTGGTCTTCCGGTATGCATGATGTACATGTATAAGGAAAACACGAGGGTGATGTGATCATAAACTATTGTATAACCATGACGCTTCCATTCCTAGGGAGTGATGAAACAATTATTGATTTTAGCGACTTCTCTCAATAGAGACGCGATATAATCCTGGTCCAAGTGTTAGACAATGATCTGAATGTGATTCAGATGCAACGAGAAGATTAGATCTACGACCTTGATTTAATCAAGTATCTATGGGAGGACCCTGAATTCTGGATTTGAGATTTAATCTCAATATCCAAGTCACTATACATGGACCAATACAATCGCCATGTCCTTAACTCCAAGAATCCGCAGAGAAAGCATACTATCCTTGAAAAGAGTTCAAGGATAATTTCACTATTGATAAATGCGTCCGGGCATGAGAAAATTAATAATTAAATGTGATTTAATTATCATGAATAATATGAATTTGATCCATATTATAACGAGAGTTGTCTTAGATAATTGGATGTGATTTAATTATCAAAGATGTGAATAATGTTAATGTGATTCATGTTATTGAGGTACATGAGAATAAAGCTCCAAGATGATTAAATGTGATTTAATTATCATGTATATGAATAATATGGATAGCACTATCCATATTAATCATATATATTATAAATGTGATTTACAATACAAAAGAGAGAGCATATTATGATTTATATTTGTTGATTAATTATTGATGTGAATTGGATTCACATTGGATAATTAATTAAAAATGTAGATCACATTTTATTTTGGGTTATGAATGTAATTAACAATTTTCCAATGGCAAGATTATAACATTCACAAAATAATTATAAATTATTTTGTGGAATATTTTAAAATAATTATTGTTATAAATCTTGGAGATTTCTATGAAATAATGTAATCTCATGAGATTACATGAGATTTTCCCCTTCCCAATTGGGAGGGTGGACGACCACCAACTCCCATTAGGAAAGGATGGTCATCCACTCCCATATCATGGAAGGAGGCAATCTCCATTCCATAATCTCCATGCTTGTTTGATTTAATTTGAGATTAATTATATTGATATATATATAATCTAAATTAAATTAATTGTTGTTGTGTTTTATATAGCAAAATCTTGGCCATTGAAATAAGCACTAAATCAATA